>OZ017739.1:253244550-253619550 GCA_963969285.1 Odontomyia ornata
CATGGAATCCATGCAAATTAACGAGTTTTCCTTTGGAATTTCTTTCTCAGCTTCGACCCGCCATTAATTTTTGATCAAGCAGCAAAAGGAGCGAGCGCCACTTGCAATTCAAAATCCCACCTCCGGTAAAAATTCAGAAGAAAATGTTGATGGTGCCTCCATATTGAACTCGTGAAAACCCAGCACTGAACACATTAAACCCCTCCAGCACGTATGGATCAGTAGAAATGAAATCCGGGCTTTGAGTTTCTTCGCTAGAATCCAGACAATTTACTTTCACGAGCAGGCACAACTGTAACTGTTTTGTTTTGGCTTTCTCGTTTAGTTTCCACCATCTTAATGCAAACCCACTTATATTTTGATACGGTTACAAGTTTGGTTACGATAAAAAGCACTAAACTGACTCTATTCGTGCTTAGTATCTACCAATTGCAGGGCTTTTTCCCTCTATGAAATCGAAAGTTTTAAGCTACTAAATGTGCTATGGTGAATATTATATTATATGTTATTTTGGAATTTTGACTAATTTCTAAAGATAAGTTCTTGTGTGGACTATATTTTCCAATTATTATCGTTTCCGTACAATGTCTTCGCATAATGATCATTAGAATTTATACTCGAAATCGATGTTTTCGTATCATAGTTTTGAGCCACGCGGACAGTTTTTGGGAATAATTACGTTGTCTCGAATGTATTTATAGACGACGACAGTGCGTACATCCACGCGGATTCTGGATCAACCAGAACTCTTCACTCATGAACCGCTAGGAACTTTTGCCCACTCGTTGACGCAAAGCATTGTCAAATCTATTACTCACGGCCCGCCACTTTTCAGTGACGAGACTCCTAGCATATAATCCCTCGCAACTACCCTTATTCCAAGCAATGCTCATTCCTCATCCAAATAAACTCCATCACATCACCGAATCAACCCCTTTTATTGTGTTGCCATCGAAGACGCGACACACATTTATCGGCGCTTTTCTGCTCGGACAGTGAATGGTACATATCAAGACATGAATTTTATGCAATTGAGCAATTGGTCCACCAAATTCATAACCAATTTCTTCACTAATATTAATTCGTAGTCGCGCACTCGACTGACATAATTTCATTATATATTTTGATTTATGCAAATTTACGAGAGATAAAATTTCTTCGAAACACTCTTCATTCCACTTTTGTCGATAAACATCTTCACGCAGGCAACAGGAACCGGTCAATTTATGCAAGCGCGCAGCGTTAGAATCCGGGTAACTTGCCTTTCTTTCTTTGTTGAGTCGTGACGCGCAAAAATTGCAACAAGAAGATTTCAACGATACTGTGCGATACTGTCGAAACGAATTAAAACAATCACTTTGACCACGGAGTGGACATGACCGGCAAAGACACTTTCAGACGTCCACTACATGTGGCGACCAGAATCCGACTCCCCAAAACTAGAACAATCTTCTTTGCACTCGCCGCGCTCGACCCGCTAAAGCATCCGTTCTTCAAAAACTCAATTCCTATGCTCGTATATTCAATGCGAATCAAAACTGCCTCGAAAAGAGCACTCCAGTCGTGGGTAGTGCGAAATTCACCCCCTTGCATTTGTAGTATTTGCTCTCCTGAAGCATTTGTTGTTGCTGTTTGAGATGTTGTTGTCGTTGCAGTTGGGCTTGTAAACTGCCTCCGCTCATGGGATGTATTGAATATGGAGTTGTGTTGGGTAGATCGTTCACTCATAAGAATTGTTACTAACAGTTCTATGAGTGTAAGTGTATATTTTTGGGTATGACTATGATTACGATGAGTGGAATACGAGAACGCGTAATTTCCATACTATCAAGCCATAGTAGGATTCGCTATATGGAAATGGTTTGTTGGTTGTGTAGTGGTTTAACAGATTAAGCCTATACTATGCAGGAATTTCCTTTAACCCTTTGCCTGTGCCGAATTCAAATCGAGCAGTTTTAGTTATATTGAATATATAAAATAAAAAATCTACAAATTGATATAAAAAAAATAAAATTTAAATTTTACAGGAGATTATCAAATAATTTAAATTTAAAAAAAAATAAATAAATTTAACAACCTGCTCGATTACTACAGGGCAGCTAATTTTCTCGCGATCCCGAGGCGACGAGGATTGCCGAAAAAGGAGCTGAAGGATCTTTCATTATAGCATGGGTTGTCTTTAGCGTCGGAATAAGGAGTGACGAACAATAAAAGAAAACAAAATTGGCAGACGAACGGACTGATACGTATGTTTGTGTTTTGCCTGAAGTATACAAACCTTGCGCGTTTTCGAAACTTTGTGCGGACGAACAGAACAGACGTGGCTAATTATCTATCGGCGCAGGTCTTTTGCGTAGTAAATCTCAACTTCTTTTCCCGATGGGTCCGTTATCATATAGCGATTGGGTCCTACTACCTTCTGTATACAGCTTTTCAAGAAGCGCCGGTCCAGCTTGGCATTGTAATGCCCAGCAGCGTCACTTTGGCGGAAATTGCGCCGGAAAACCTCATCTCCTTCTTTAAAATTCGAAGATCGTGACCTGAGATTGTACTGCGCCTCATTTGCACGTCCCGTGGCCTTAATCTTCCGCCCGAATTGTTGGCGGAGGTCTCCTAAACGCTCGTGGGGCTCCAGCGCAACGACGGGGTCTTCCAAACACTTTAATTGCCGTAACAGCTGGTATGATTGAGCATTGCAAATCATGTGCTGTCCGAAGGCGGCAAAGTAAGGTGCGACACCGGTGACGGAATGATAAGATGACCGCAGGGCGCATGTGATGGCGGACAATTTGCGGTCCCAATCTTTCTGAGATGGGTGGAAGTAAGAACGGATCGCGGCCAACAGGGTGCGATTCAACCGTTTGGAGGCGTTAGACTGAGGAGAGTATATGGGTGACAGTTGGTGTTCAACACCATACTGTTCGAGTAGTCCCTTAAACTGCCGAGACCTGAACTGTACTCCGTTGGCCGAGCACATACTCTCTGGAACCCCGAACGCGTAGAATACCCGGCTCTCTAGGAATTTCATGCTGGATGGAATCGTAAACGAACGAATAGGTTCCACCAGTGGGAATTTCGAGAGCTGATCTAGAACGACTATAGCTCCGATGTGTCCCATAGAGGATCGAGGATATGGACCGAGTAGATCTATGTATAGACGTTGGAATACGCGTTCTGGGACGTTGAGTTGACCCACAGGAGGTCGAAGGGGCTGGTTGAGCGCTATAATGCCTTTACAGGTCTCACAGGCGCTCACGTAGTCTTTGACCTGGGATGCCATTTTAGGCCAAAAGAAGTATTTCTTGAGTCGCCGTAACGTCCGACCCTAGCCTCCGTGGGCACTTAAAGGATGGTAATGTGCGCGGGGGCTCCATCACCACCCGGTTGCCCCTCTCTCATTCGTGGGCCATGAGCCTCTTCGGGTAAGGACGAACTTACCCTAAATCCGTCCCTTTTTACTTGTTTCACTCGTTCTCTGAAAGAGTCATTTCATCTTGTTGTAGTTGCCTACAATTTTTGCAACTTTGGTCGCCTTGCTTTTCTCGACCCCAGAAATTCGTGAATGCGAAATTCTTTGTAGGGGGTCCTTGTGCTGCGGGAATGAACCCGCAATACGACACCGCAATGCTAGCCCGCCAGCGCATTCACGGGCCCCAGACAAGGCCATTCTCGGCAGACACTGACACCTTCTTCTGCCGAGGCAGCAGACTATCGCTGCAGTAGTTCACGGACCTTGAACTTATTTATTTGCTACAAGGTGTCAAACGAAAGCTAGTGATGAGCAGAATTCAACAAAAGTGCATTCAGCCAGCTTCGCGGTACCTGCAATTGCAGTTTTTTTGCGTGGTTGGGATACTTTTGGCTCCGAAACCATACAGCTGTAAAATCATCGGAAACGGGAGTCGGAAGTGCCTGAATATCAAAACCGCGCTGTTATTGTACTCAGGAACATTAAAAAATCAAAGATCTTCACTACAACGATATTCTGGAGTTCCTCGGATAACGGTCGGATTGCAAGGAGTGCGTTGCTGGAAAAGTGGCCGTTTCTCATACTTTCTCCAATTTCAATATATGGGGTGTCAAACGAAAGCTAGTGATGAGTAGAATTCAATAAAAGTGCATTCAGGCAGCTTCGCGGTACCTGCAATTGCAGTTTTTTTGCGTGGTTGGGATACTTTTGACTCCGAAACCATAGACTTGTAAAATCATCGGAAACGGGAGTTAGAAATGCCTGAATATCAAAATCGCGCTGTTATTGTACTCATGAACATAAAAAAATCAAAGATCTTCACCACAACGATATTCTGGAGTTCCTCGAAAAACAATCGGATTGCAAGGAGTGCGTTGCTGGGAAAGTGGCTGTTGTTCATACTTTCTCCAATTTCAATATATGGGGTGTCAAACGAAAGCTAGTGATGAGTAGAATTCAGTAAAAGTGCATTCAGGCAGCTTTGCGGTACCTGCAATTGCAGTTTTTTTGCGTGGTTGGGATACTTTGGATTCCGAAATCAAACAGCTGTAAAATCATCGGAAACGGGAGTCGGAAGTGCCTGAATATCAAAATTACGCTGTTATTGTACTCAGGAACAGCTTCGCGATACCTGCAATTGCAGTTTTTTTGCTTGGTTGGGATACTTTGGATTCCGAAATCAGACAGCTGTAAAATCATCGGAAACGGGAGTCGGAAATGCCTGAATATCAAAATTAAACTGTTATTTTACTCAGAAACATAGAAAAAATTCAAGATCTTCACTACAACGATATTCTGGAGTTCCTCGGAAAACGATCGGATTGCAAGGAGTGCGTTGCTGGAAAAGTGGCTGTTGTTCATACTTTCTCCAATTTCAATATATGGGGTGTCAAACGAAAGCTAGTGATGAGTAGAATTCAATAAAAGTGCACTCAGGGTGCTTCGCGGTACCTTCAATCGCAGTTTTTTTGCGTGTTTGGGATACTTTTGATTCCGAAATCATGCAGCTGTAAATTCAGCGGAAACGGAAGTCGGAAGCTCCTGAATATCAAAATCGCGCTGTTATTGTACTCCGGAACATAAAAAAATTCATGGTCTTCTCTACAACGATATTCTGGAGTTCCTCGGAAAACGATCGGATTGCAAGGAGTGCGTTGCTGGAAAAGTGGCCGTTTTTCATGCCTTCTCCAATTTCAATATATGGGGTGTCAAACGAAAGCTAGTGATGAGTAGATTACAATAAAAATGCATGCAGGCAGCTTCGCGATACCTGCAATTGCAGTTTTTTTGCGTGGTTGGGATACTTTTGACTCCGAAATCATGCAGCTGTAAAATCATCGGAAACGCGAGTCGGAAGTGCCTGAATATCAAAATCAGGCTGTTATTGTACTCAGGAACATAAAAAAATTAAAGGTCTTCACTACAACGACATTCTGGAGTTCCTCGAAAAACGATCGGATTGCAAGGAGTGCGTTGCTGGAAAAGTGGCCGTTTTTAATACTTTCTCCAATTTCAATATATGGGGTGTCACACGAAAGCTAGTGATGAGTAGAATTCAATAAAAGTGCATTCAGGCAGCTTCGGAGTACCTGCAATGGCAGTTTTCTTTGCGTGGTTGGGATACTTTTGATTCCGGAATCATGCAACTGTAAAATCATCGGAAACGCGAGTTGGAAGTGCCTGAATATCAAAATCGCGCTGTTATTGTACTCAGGAGCATGAAAATATTAAAGATCTTCACTAGAACGACATTCTGGAGTTCCTCGGAAAACGATCGGATTGCAAGGAGTGCAATGCTGGAGAAGTGGCCGTTTTTCATACCTTCTCCAATTTCAATATATGGGGTGTCTAACGAAAGCTAGTGATGAGTAGAATTAAATAAAAGTGCATTCAAGCAGCTTCGCGTTACCTGCAATTGCAGTTTTTTTGCGTGGTTGGGATACTTTTGATTCCGAAACCATACAGCTGTGGAATCACCGGGAGTCAGAGGTGCCTGAATATCAAAATCGCGCTGCTAATGAACTGAGGATCATAAAAAAATTAGAGATCTTCACTGCAACGATATCCTGGAGTTCGTCAGAAAACGATCGGTTTGCAAGGAGTGCGTTGCTGGGAAAACGGCCGTTATTCATACTTTCTCCAATTTCAATATATGGGATGCCAAACGAAAGCTAGCGATGAGTAGAATTCAATAAAATTGCATTCAGGCAGCTTCGCGATACCTGCAATTGGAGTTTTTTGCGTGGTTGGGATACTTTTGATTCCGAAATCATGCAGCAGTAAAATCATCGGAGACGCGAGTCGGAAGTGCCTGAATATCAAAATCGCGCTGTTATTGTACTCAGGAACATAACAAAAATAATGATCTTCACTACAAGGACATCCTGGAATTCCTCGGAAAACGATCGGATTGCAAGGAGTGCGTTGCTGGAAAAGTGGCCGTTGTTCATACCTCCTCCAATTTCAATAAATGGGGTGTCAAACGAAAGCTAGTGATGAGTAGAATTCAATAAAAGTGCATTCAAGCAGCTTCGCGTTACCTGCAATTGCAGTTTTTTTGCGTGGTTGGGATACTTTTGATTACAAAATCATGCAGCTGTAAAATCATCGGAAACGCGAGACGGAAGTGCCTGAATTTCAAAATCGCGCTGTTATTGTACTCAGGAACATAACAAAAATAATGATCTTCACTACAAGGACATCCTGGAATTCCTCGGAAAACGATCGGATTGCAAGGAGTGCGTTGCTGGAAAAGTGGCCGTTTTTAATACTTTCTCCAATTTCAATATATGGGGTGTCACACGAAAGCTAGTGATGAGTAGAATTCAATAAAAGTGCATTCAGGCAGCTTCGCAGTACCTGCAATGGCAGTTTTCTTTGCGTGGTTGGGATACTTTTGATTCCGGAATCATGCAACTGTAAAATCATCGGAAACGCGAGTTGGAAGTGCCTGAATATCAAAATCGCGCTGTTATTGTACTCAGGAGCATGAAAATATTAAAGATCTTCACTAGAACGACATTCTGGAGTTCCTCGGAAAACGATCGGATTGCAAGGAGTGCAATGCTGGAGAAGTGGCCGTTTTTCATACCTTCTCCAATTTCAATATATGGGGTGTCTAACGAAAGCTAGTGATGAGTAGAATTCAATAAAAGTGCATTCAGGCAGCTTCCCGGTATCTGCAATTGCAGTTTTTTCTGCGTGGGTGGGATACTTTTGATTCCGAAACCATACAGCTGTAAAATCATCGGAACCAGGAGTCGAAAGTACCTGACTATCAAAATCGCGCTGTTGTTGTACTCAGGAACATCAAAAAATTAAAGATCTTCACTACAAGGATATTCTGGAGTTCCTCGGAAAACGATCGTATTGCAAGGAGTGCGCTGCTGGAAAAACGGCCGTTTTTCACACTTTCTCCAATTTCAATATATGGGGTGTCAAACGAAAGCTAGTGATGAGTAGAATTCAGAAAATTTGCATTCAGGCAGCTTAGCGACACCTGCAATTGCAGTTTTTCTGCGTGGTTGGGATACTTTTGATTCCGAAACCATACAGGTGTAAAATCATCGGAAACGGGAGTCGGTCGTGCCTGAATATAGACAAATCGCGCTGCTATTGTACTGGGGAACATAAAAAAATTAAAGATCTTCACTACAACGATATTCTGGAGTTCCTCGGAAAACGATCGGATTGCAAGGAGTGCGTTGCTGGAAAAGTGGCCGTTTTTCATACTTTCTCCAATTTCAATATATGGGGTGTCAGACGAAAGCTAGTAATGAGTAGAATTCAATAAACGTGCATTCAGGCAGCTTCACGATACCTGCAATTGCAGTTTTTTGCGTGGTTGAGATACTTTTGATTCCGAGATCATGCAGCTGTAAAATCATCGGAAACGGGAGTCGGAAGTGCCTGAATATCGAAATCGCGCTAATATTGTACTCAGGAACATAAGAAAATATGTGATCTTCACTACAACGATATTCCAGAGTTCCTCGGAAAACGATCGGATTGCAAGGAGTGCGTTGCTGGAAAAACGCCCGTTCTTCATACTTTCTCCAATTTCAATATATGGGGTGTCAAACGAAAGCTAGTGATGAGTAGAATTCAATAAAATTGCATTCAGCCAGCTTCGCGATACCTGCAATTGCAGTTTATGCGTGGTTGGGATACTTTTGATGCCGAAACCATACAGCTGTAAAATCATCGGAAACAGGAGTCGGAAGTGCCTGAATATCAAAATCGCGCTGCTATTGTACTGAAGCACGTAAAAAAAATAAAGTTATTCACTGCAACGATATTCTGGAGTTCCTCGGAAAGCGATCGGATTGCAAGGAGTGCGTTGCTGGAAAAACGGCCGTTTTTAATATTATCTCCAATTTCAATATATGGGGTGTCAAATGAAAGCTAGTGATGAGTAGAATTCAATAAAATTGCATTCGGGCAGCTTCGCGATACCTGCGATTGCAGTTTTTTGCGTGGTTGGGATACTTTTGATTCCAAAACCATACAGCTGTGAGATCATCGGAAACGGGAGTCGGAAGTGCCTGAATATCAAAATCACGCTGCTATTTTTCTGCACAACATAAAAAAATTAAAGATCTTCACTGCAACGATATTCTGGAGTTCCTCGGAAAACGATCGGATTGCAAGGAGTGCCTTGCTGGAAAAACGGCCGTTTTTTATACCTTCTCCAATTTCAATATATGGGGTGTCAAACGCAAGCTACTGATGAGTAGAATTCAATAAAATTGCATTCAGGCATTTTCGCGATACCTGCAATTGCAATTTTTTGCGTAGTTGGGATTCTTTTGATTCCGAGATAATACAGCTGTAAAATCATGGGAAGCGGGAGTCGGAAGTGCCTGAATATCAAAATCGCGCTGTTATTGTACTCAGAAACATAAATAAATTAAAGATCTTCACTGCAACAATATTCTGGAGTTCCTCGGAAAACGATCGTATTGCAAGGAGTGCGCTGCTGGAAAAACGGCCGTTTTCCACACTTTCTCCAATTTCAATATATGTAGTGTCACACGAAAGCTACTGATGAGTAGAATTCAATCAAATTGCATTCAGGCAGCTTCGCGACACCTGCAATTGCAGTTTTTTTGCGTGGTTGGAATACTTTTGATTCCGAAACCATACAGCTGTAAAATCATCGGAAACGGGAGTCGGAAGTGCCTGAATATCAAAATCGTTCTGCTATTGTACTCAGGAACTCTCAAAAATTCAAAGATCTTCACCAAAACGATATGCTGGAATTCCTCGGAAAACGATCGGATTGCAAGGAGTGCGTTGCTGGAAAAACGGCCGTTTTTTAGACCTTCTCCCATTGCAATATATGGGGTGTCAAACGAAAGCCAGTGATGAGTACAATTCAATAAAATTGCATTCAGACAGCTTCACGATACCTGCAATTGCAGTTTTATGCGTGGTTGGGATACTTTTGATTCCGAAACCATACAGCTGAAAATCATCGGAAACGGGAGTCGGAAGCGCCTGAATATCAGAATCGCGCTGTTATTGTACTCAGGAACATACAAAAAATTCAAGATCTTCACTGCAACGATGCTCTGGAGTACCTTGGAAAACGATCTGATTGCAAGGAGTGCGTTGCTGGAAAAACGGCCGTTTTTCATACTCTCTCCGATTTCAATATATGGGGTGTCAAGCGAAAGCTAGTGATGAGTAGAATTCAATAAAATTGCATTCAGTCAGCTTCGCGATACTTGCAATTTCAGTTTTGTGCGTGGTTGGGATACTTTTGATTCCGAAACCATACAGCTGTAAAATCATCGGAAACGGGAGTCGGCAGCGCCTGAATATCAAAATCGCGCTGTTTTTGTACTCAGAAACATAACAAAATTAAAGATCTTCACTACAACGATTTTCTGGAATTCCTCGGAAAACGATCGGAGTGCAAGGAGTGCGTTGCTGGAAAAACGGCCGTTCGTCATTCTTTCTCCAATTTCAATATATGGGGTGTCAAATGAAAGCTAGTGATGAGTAGAATTCAATAAAATTGCATTCAGGCAGCTTCGCGATACCTGCAATTGCAGTTTTTTTGCGTGGTTGGGATACTTTTGATTCCGAAACCATACAGCTGTAAAATCATCGGAAACGGGAGTCAGAAGTTCCTGAATATCAAAATCGCGCTGCCATTGCACTCAGGAACATAAAAAATTAGCGATCTTCACTACAACGATATTCTGGCGTTCCTCGGAAAACGATCGGATTGCAAGGAGTGCGTTGCTGGAAAAACGGCCGTTTTTCATTCTTTCTGCAATTTAAATATATGGGCTGTCAAACGAAAGCTAGTGATGAGTAGAATTCAATAAAATTGCATTCAGGCAGTGTTCGGCCCATTAGCAGACCATTCCTCGCATTCAATCGCCGCCGCCGCAATTAACTGGTTGATAAAACGATACGAAATCATGATTAAATTTATTAAATTACAAATGTAATCATCTAATGAATATTATAGTTAAATTTGTATTATACTGATATTATAATGTTGACCCGAGATCATAGATGGAGCTAAAATCGAATTATGTAGTAGAATAAGTAATCACTAGTACTTAAGTAATGATTTGACTCGTTTCGGCCTCTTGTTGAATTGGCTGTCGGCGAGTAAAGATTGAAAGTGTATTCGCTCCCGCATTTTGTTAGAATCGCCATGTGTTCTCGGTCACCCATTGCTGATGAATATATTAATTACAAAACATGTTAACCATTATTTATTTTCCGTAGATTCAGCTAAAACAATTTCTGTGGTCCGTCGAAATAGTTTGTGCGAAACATTTTTGGTCCGTCGAGCCGGATCGCTTGGAAATTTGGAAGCATCAACAAGGAAATAAACGTAATCGAGCTGGATAGCTTGGAAATTTGGAAGCATCAACGAGGAAATAAACGCAATCGAGCCGGATAGCTTGGAAATTTGGAAGCATCAACGAGGAAATAAACGCAATCGAGCCGGATAGCTTGAAAACTTGGAAGCATCAACAAGGAAATAAACGCAATCGAGCCGAATAGCTTGGAAATTTGGAAGCATCATCAAGGAAACAAAGGCAATCGTATCAGTTTGGCTTGGAAATTTGGTGATTGGCATCAACTTAGTTGTAACTGTTCTTTGCTTAAGTGAAGCAGAACGGTAAATAGTAATCAGGTGAGCAACTGTTTGTTCTGTGAATTGAGGTGGTTGATATTTGTCATGCAAGCGTTAATTGTGCAACAAAAGGTTACTTTCGAGGAATTAACCAGTTTAGTGAGAAATTATAAGAAGGATTCCAAAAGGAGGAAAACAGCTCACTATTTTCAAAATTTAATTACAAGGGTGCGTGAAATAAATACACACTTTATAGGAAGGCACGCCAAAATTGTGGCCAGTATAGAGGCTGATGATGAATTATCGAATTCATATTTTACCGAAGATCTATTTGGTCAATTTGATGAAGAGTATCTAGCAATTAAAAGCGAGTTAGAAGAGTTATTAGATGGGCCACCAGAAACTGGGCGTGGTTTACAAGTTCCAATCGAAACTCAAGGTGAATCGGAATTAAAACTTCCAAGAATCACGTTACCAAAATTTTCGGGTAACTATGAAGACTGGAATTCTTTCCGGGACTTATACGTATCATTGATTCACTTCAAAAAATCATTGTCTAAGGTGGAAAAATTACATTACCTCAAGGGTAGTCTCACTGGCGAGGCCGAAGTTTTGTTGAAACAGTTTAACATTACCGAAGCAAACTATGAAGTGGTATGGCAAGTTTTAAATGACCGCTATGAGAATAAGGTTGCACTTCTTAACGCGCAATTAAAAACGCTATTTACTACACATGGTGTCAGTGAAACCGCGCCAGTCATAAAGGGATTATTGGACTGCACGGTGCAATGCGTCCAAGCCATTGGGAACATACAAGTTCCAAATTCATGGGATGCCGTTATTATCTTTGTCACTACTCAGAAACTGCCCAAAGAAACAAGACAATTGTGGGAACAAATGCAGGCCTCTAAAACTGAACTCCCTACTTTCGATGGCTTGAAAGCATTTCTACAGAATCGATTTCGGGCTTTGGAAGCAACATCATGTGGAGAACGCCCAAGATATCCAAAACCAACCACACCACTGCAAACTCCACAAGTACAAGCATTTCATAATGGACCTCAACAATCATGTGCTATGTGCCATGAACCACATGTGCTTCGTCAATGCCAACAGTTTACGGCCTCAAACCACAAAACGAAGTTTGAAATTGTCAAACGCCATCGTTTATGTATAAACTGTCTTTCAAAGGGACATATGGCCGGAAGCTGTCCAAGTAAGTCAAGATGTCTAAAATGTGGAAAATTACACCATACGTTGTTACATCGAGAGGAAATGGTCTTGGCTCCTCCGACTGATCAACAAGTGGCAGTGAATACGTTAATTGGTTACAATAACAACTCACGTCACATTTCCGCAAGAAAGGAAGTCCTCTTAGCTACCGCGCTAGTTACTGTGCAATCACCACGTGGACAGACCATCCTACGAGCGCTCCTTGATCAAGGGTCACAGGCCTCTTTCATAACAGAGTCAGCAGTGCAGCAACTTGGCTTGAAAAAGTACGTTAGTAAGGCTAACATCACAGGTATTGGAAATTCCGACGTAATTGTCGCAAATGACTTAGTAAACCCCACATTACGAACAATGGATGGAGAATGCATATCCTTTAACGCCTTGGTTTTAAGAAATCTCACTGAATTGATCCCGCCGCGCAAAGTCGTAGCAGCAAACTGGAATCAACTAGAAAATCTCAAATTAGCCGATCCTCACTTTAATCATCCCGGAAGAATCGACCTACTCCTCGGAGCTGAGATATATGCCCAGCTCATTCTAGGCGATCTCATCAAAATGACATTTGGTCCAGTAATCCAAAATACCAGAAAAGGATGGATAATTTCTGGCGCCATCAACTCAGAAACCAACCAACCATATCAAAAGTTCAAAATAGAAGTCGAGGACTTATCCGAACAAATCGCTAAATTTTGGACGATAGAAGATGTTGAAGAGAAGTTCTTATCGAAAGAAGATCAATCCTGTGAAGATTTCTTTTTAAACAACACTACACGTGGGATAGACGGTAGATACACTACACGACTGCCATTTAAGGATGGGAAACATAAGGACATGCTGGGAGCATCTCGGAAAAGAGCAGTTAGCAACTTGTTGTCATTAGAACGCCGGTTTGAGAGAGATCCTTATATACGAAAGGAGTATACTAAGTGTCTAGAAGAATATCTACAGCTCAGACACATGATCCCCATTGAAGAGAGCTTGGACGTCCTATACAATGGTAACCAGAAGATAATTTGCAAAGGAAACTACCTTCCGCATCATGCGGTGTGTAAGGAAAGCACTACTACTAAGGTCCGGGTTGTTTTCAATGCAACGTCTAATACAGATTCCGGATATTCTTTAAACGACTTGCTGATGGTCGGACCAACCATTCAGAACGACATGACAACTGTACTGCTTCGCTGGAGATTGCCGAAAATTGCATTTGTGGCGGATATCGAGAAGATGTATCGCCAGATATACGTACATCATGACGATGCACAACTACAGCGAATAGTTTGGAGAACTAGTCCGCAGTACCGCATAAGACACTTCTGTCTGAAAACTCTTACGTTTGGAGCTTCTTGTGCGCCGTATTTGGCAATACGGACATTGAGGAAATTAGCAGAGGATGAAAGAGAGTTATATCCTCTCGCATATGATGCAATACTCGATGAAACCTATGTAGATGACTTATTGTCAGGTGGCAGTACAATCGAAGAAGCTCGTAAGAAAATGGATCAAATTAATGAACTTTTAAAATCCGGAGGATTTAAATTGCGAAAATGGTTATCTAACTGCACTACGCTAATGAAGGATATTCCAAAGGAAGACCGTGAAGAACAACCAACGCTCGACCTCAACTTGGAACATGGACACAAGACACTTGGCATAGTTTGGTATCCGAAATCGGATGAATTCAGTTATAACATTAAATTGAACTTGAAAGAACCAACAACCAGTAAACGGCGACTACTCTCCGAGATAGCCCAACTTTTTGATCCTATGGGATGGTTGGCACCCATTATAGTCGTTGCAAAAATTATGATGAAGTCACTTTGGTTAGCAGGCTTGGATTGGGACGAATACACGCCAACAAAAATCCAAACGCGGTGGCAACAATTCAAAACAGACTTGCAAGCAGTACATTGCATTCGCATTCCTCGATGGCTTCGCACTGTTAATGGATCACACGACATAGAATTCCATGGATTTTCGGATGCATCAATGGAAGCATATGCTGCAGTCATATATTTAGTTGCTCGAAACTGCCATCAATACGAATCAACCATAGTAATGTCTACAACAAAAGTTGCTCCGGTGAAAACAAAATCCATTCCAAAACTTGAATTGTGTGGAGCGGTGCTGTTGGCAAAGGGAATAAGGAAGGTCAAGGATGCATTCAAGATGGAGTCGATACCAACATATTTATGGACAGATTCAACTACAGTCCTATCTTGGCTGAAAGCCCCTCGTCACACTGGAACACCTTTGTCGCGAACCGAACGGCTCAAATTCATGAAATTTTAAAGGGTTCGTCTTGGCGCTACGTTCCAGGAAAGCAAAATCCAGCAGATCTTGCCACAAAGGGAGTGAAACCTCACGATCTAGTGATGAACAACTTGTGGTGGACAGGCCCAAAATGGCTGAAGGGGCCTAAATCAGACTGGCCGAACGTAATAGAAATCCCTATTGATGAATCGGAAGCTCGGAAATCGAAAGTTATGACATGCATAAGCATAGAATCGGAGGTTAGCGCAAGAGATTCGCTTCTGGAAAAATATTCATCCTTTTCTCGTCTGATCCGCGTTACAGCTTATTGCTTTAGATTTTGTTCATCCGCAATGGGGAACAAGCCAGAGACTCCATATTTGAGTGCGAAGGAATTAGAAGCAGCGTTAAGGTTTTGGATAGTGCACACTCAAAAAACTGCGTTCAACCATGATATTCAAAATTTGAGAAATGAAGTTCCACTGGATAGGAAAAGCACCTTATTAAAATTGACTCCATTTTTAGACGAATTTGGCATGCTACGGGTAGGAGGACGATTGCAAAATGCAAACGTGCCATTTGGATATAAACACCCAATAATTCTGCCCAAAAAACACCCATTGACTACTCTAATCATCAGAAGATATCACATAATTACGATGCACGGTGAAATTCAGCTGACATCAAATTTAATACGAAGCAAGTACTGGATTGTTGATGCAAGGAGAGCCATCAGCCAATTCATACATCGTTGTGTGGTATGCCATAAGCACAAAGCGAAAACGTATGAACAATTGATGGGGAGTCTTTCAAGTGCTCGTGTCAACCCCTCTAGGCCATTCACCCACGTCGGTGTTGATTACTGCGGTCCTCTTAATGTAAAGGTGCACGGTGGTCGAGGACAACGCACATACAAAGGCTACGTGGTTATATTCATTTGCATAGCAGTTAAAGCGATCCACTTAAAATTAGTGAGCGATCTGACGACGCAAACTTTTCTAGCTGCGTTTCGACGATTTACAAGCCGGAGAGGTTTATGCTCCCATATCTATAGTGACCTTGGGGCAAATTTCGTTGGAGCTTCTTCTGAGTTCGAACAAATCTTTGGAAGAAATTGAGAGCTTGAAGAGGAACTAAGTAACGACGGCATCAAGTGGCACTTCAACCCACCTTCCGCACCACATTTTGGGGGTCTCTGGGAGGCAGGCGTCAAATCGACAAAACATCATTTGAGAAGAGTTCTCGGAGATGCGTGCCTCACTTATCAAAAATTGAACACTATCTTGATCAAAATCGAAGCATGTCTAAATTCCAGGCCACTGTGTCCGATCAATAAGGATCCGTCCGATTTCAATGTGTTAACACCCGGGACACTTCATAATTGACGATGCTTTACTTGCTGCTCCGGAAGACAATTTATTGGATTTGAACATAGCGCGATTGGATCGCTGGCAACTTACTCAACGTATGACTCAAACCTTCTGGAAAAACTGGAGCACAGAGTATATGTCCCGCCTCCAGCAACGTCCCAAATGGCTAACTCAACGACCGAATCCCAGTCCCGGCATGATGGTTTTGGTTAGGGATGAGAAACTTCCACCATATAAATGGCCATTAGGGCGGATTACAGAAACGCATACTGGCAAAGACGGAATAGTTCGTGTCGTGACTATTCGCAGCAACGCATCGCATTTTAAGCGACCCATAAATAAGATCGCTCCCTTGCCCATAGAATAGACTCAAAATTTCGCTTCCTACCTAAACACAAAGAAACATTTTCAACCACCCTTTATTCACAGAACAAACTTCATCTTCAGCTACGAACATACAGCGAGTGAGACGCGCTGACAAACGGCTCATGTTCCAGCGCCAAACAATTATCGACACGGTGGAAATACCGTCGACAATTCGTCTGGCGGACTTTGAATGTCAAATCGATCAACGCTCGAAAATCATCATTGACGTACTTTCGCTGACGCTTCAGCAGGGGGGAGGATGTTCGGCCCAATAGCAGACCATTCCTCGCATTCCATCGCCGCCACCGCAATTAACTGGTTGCAAAAACGATACGAAATCATGATTAAATTTATTAAATTACAAATGTAATCATCTAATGAATATTATAGTTAAATTTGTATTATACTTATATTATAATGTTGATCCGAGATCATAGATGGAGCTAAAATCAAATTATGTAGTAGAATACGTAATCACTAGTACTTAAGTAATGATTTGACTAGTTTCGGCCTCTTGTTAAATTGCCTGTCGGCGATTAAAGATTGAAAGTGTATTCGCTCCCGCATTTTGTTAGAATCGCCATGTGTGCTCGGTCACCCATTACTGATGAATATATTAATTACAAAAAATGTTAACCATTGTTTATTTTCCGTAGATTCAGTTAAAACAATATCTGTGGTCCGTCGAAATAGTTTGTGCGAAACAGGCAGCTTCGCAATACCTGCAATTGCAGTTTTTTGCGTGGTTGGGATACTTTTGATTCCGAAACCATACAGCTGTAAAATCATCGGAAACGGGAGTCGGAAGTGCCTGAATATCAAAATCGCGCAGTTGTTGGACTCAGAAACTTAAAAATATTAAAGATCTTCACCACAAAGATATTCCGGAGCTCCTCGGAAAACGATCGGATTGCAAGGAGTGCGTTGCTGGAAAAGTGGCCGTTGTTCATTCCTACTCCGATTTTAATATATGTGGTGTCAAACGAAAGCTAGTGATGAGTAGAATTCTAAAAATTGCATTCGGGTAGCTTTGCGATGCGTGCAATTGCAGTTTTTTTGCATGGTTGGGATACTTTTGATTCCAAACAATACAAATCATCGGAAACAGGAGTCAGAAGCGCCTGAATATCACAATCGCGCTGTTGTTGTACTCGGGAACATAAAAACATTCAAGATCTTCACTACAACGATATTTTGGAGTTCCTCAGAAAACGACCGGATTGCAAGGAGTGCGTAGCTGGAAAAACGGCGGTTTTTCATTCTTTCTTCAATTTCAATATATGGGGTCTCAAACGACAGCTAGTGATGAGTAGAATTCAATAAAATTGCAACCAGGCAGCTTCGCGATACCTGCGATTGCAGTGTTTTTGCGTGGTTGGGATACTTTTGATTCCGAAACCATACAGCTGTAAAATCATCGGAAACAGGAGTAGGAAGTGCCTGAATATCAAAATCGCTCTATTATTGTACTCAAGAACATAAAAGAATCAATATCTACACTACAACGATATTCTGGAGTTCCTCAGAAAACGATCGGATTGCAATGAGTGCGTTGCTGGAAAAACGGCCATTTTCCATAGTTTCTCCAATTTCAATATCTGGGGTGTCAAACGAAAGCTAGTGTCGAGTAGAATTCAATCAAATTGAATTCGGGCAGCTTCGCGATACCTGCAATTGCAGTTTTTTGCGTGGTTGGGATACTTTTGATTCCGAAACCATACAGGTGTGAAAGCATCGGAAAGGAGAGTCGGAAGTGCCTGAATATCAAAATCGCTCTATTATTGTACTCAAGAACAAAAAAAAATCAAAGATCTTCACCACAACGATATTCTGGAGTTCCTCGGAAAACGATCGGATTGCAAGTAGTACGTTGCTGGAAAAACGGCCGTTTTTCATACTCTCTCCAATTGAATACATGGGGTTTCAAACGAAAGCTAGTGATGAGTAGAATTCAATAAAATTGCATTCAGGCAGCTTCGTGATACCTGCAATTGCAGTTTTTTGCGTGGTTGGGATACTTTTGATTCCGAATCCATATAGCTGTCAAATCATCGGAAACGGGAGTCGGAAGTGCCTGAATATCAAAATCACGCTGTTATTGTACTCAGGAGCATAAAAAAATTAGAGATCTTCAATACAACGATATTCTGGAGTTCCGCGGAAAACGATCGGATTGCAAGGAGTGCGTTGCTGGAAAAACGGTCGTTTTTCATCTTTTCTCCAATTTCAATATATGGGGTGTCAAACGAAAGGTAGTGATGAGTAGAATTCAATAAAATTGCATTCAGGCAGCTTCGCGATACCTGCAATTGCAGCTTTTGCGTGATTGGGACACTTTTGATTCCGAAACCATACAGCTGCAAAATCATCGGAAACGGGAGTTGGAAGTGCCTGAATATCCTAATAACGCTGTATTTGTACTCAGGAACATAAAAATACTAAAAATTTTCACGACAACGATATTTTGGAATTCCTCGGGATACGATCGGATTACATGGTGTGCGTTGCTGAGAAAACGGCCGTTGTTCATACTTTCTCCAATTTCAATATATGGGGTGTCAAACGAAAGCTAGTGATGAGAAGAATGCAATGGAATTGCATTCAGGCAGCTTCGCGATACCTGCAGTTGCAGTTTTTTGCGTGGTTAGGATACTTTTGATTCCGAAACCATACAGCTGTAAAATCCTCGGAAACGGGAGTTGGAAGCGCCTGAATATCAAAATCGTGCTGTTATTGTACTCAGGAACATAAAAAAAATTAAAGATCTTCACCACAACGATATTCTGGAAAACCTCGGAAAACGATCGAATTGCAAGGACTGCGTTGCTGGAAAAACGGCCGTTTTTCATACTCTCTCCAATTTCAATATATGGGGTGTCAAACGAAAGCTAGTGATGAGTAGAATTCAATCAAATTGCATTCAGGCAGCTTCGCGATACCTGCAATTGCAGTTTCTTGCGTGGTTGGGATACTTTTGATTCCGAAACCATACAGCTGTAAAATCATCGGTAACGGGAGTCGGAAGTGCCTGAATATCAAAATCGCGCTGTTATTGTACTCAGAAACATGAACAAATTAAAGATCATCACTTCAACGGTAATCTGGAATTCCTCGGAAAACGATCGGATTGCAAGGAGTGCGTTGCTGGAAAAACGGCCGCTTTTCATACTTTTCCCAATTTCAATATATGGGGTGTCAAACGAAAGCTAGTGATGAATACAATTCAATAAAACGCATTCAGGCAGCTTCGCGATACCTGCAATTGCAGTTTTTTGCCTGGTTGGGATACTTTTGATTACGAAACTATACAGCTGTAAAATCATCGGAAACGGGAGTCGGAAGTGCCTGAATATCATAATAACGTTGTATTTATACTCAGCAACATAAAGATATTAAAAATTTTCACGACAACGATATTCTGGAATTCCTCGGGATACGATCGGATTACAAGGTGTGCGTTGCTGAGAAGACGGCCGTTGTTCATACTTTCTACAATTTCAATATATGGGGTGTCAAACAAAAGCTAGTGATGAGAAGAATGCAATGGAATTGCATTCAGGCAGCTTCGCGATACCTGCAGATGCAGTTTTTTGCGTGGTTGGGATACTTTTGATTCCGAAACCATACAGCTGTAAAATCATCGGAAACGGGAGTCGGAAGTGCCTGAATATAAAAATCACGCTGCTATTGTACTGGGGAACATAAAAAAATTAAAGTTCTTCACTACAACGATACACTGGAGTTCCTCGGAAAACGATCGGATTGCAAGGAGTGCGTTGCTGAAAAAACGGCCGTTTATCATACTTTCTCCAATTTCAATATATGGGGTGTCAAACGAAAGCTAGTGATGGGTAGAATTCAATAAAATTGCATTCAGGCAGCTTCGCGATACTTGCAATTGCAATTTTTTGCGTGGAACATAAAAAAAATTTAAGACCTTCACTACAACGATACCTGCAATTGCAATTTTTTGCGTGGAACATAAAAAAAATTAAAGATCTTCTCTACAACGATATTCTGGAGTTCCTCGGAAAACGATCGGATTGCAAGGAGTGCGTTGCTAGAAAAACGGCCGTTTTTCATACTTTCCCCGATTTCAATATAAGAGGTGTCAAACGAAAGCTAGTGATGAGTAGAATTCAATAAAATTTGCATTCAGGCAGCTTCGCGATATCTGCAGCCGTAGGTTTTTGCATGATTGGGATACTTTTGATTCCGAAACCATACAGCTGTAAAATCATCGGAAACGGGAGTCGGAAGTGCCTGAATATCAAAATCGCGCTGTTATTGTACTCAGGAACATTAAAAAATTCAAGATCTTCACTACAACGATATCCTGGAGTTCCTCGGAAAACGATCGGATTGCAAGGATTGCGTTGCTGGAAAAACTGCCGTTTTTCATACTTGTAGTAATCGAGCAGTTAGTTAAATTTACTATTTTCTTTTTCTTCCTTTTTTCTCTTTAAATTATTGGAAAAATTCACATAGGATTCAAATTTTATTTATGTCAATTTATAGATTTTTTTCTCTTATTTTATTTTTTTTTTATATATTTTTTCCGCAGAACTAAAACTGCTCGATTATTCGGCGCCGGCAAAGGGTTAAAGGAAATTCAGGCATAATATGTCCCAGATCAACTAATGAAGCGAAAAAACCAGCTGCTCTGTGCAAATTGTATGGGACATCAATTTCCCTCCAAGATTGATCTGGGACGATTCGAGATTTTTGACAGGGCGCAGGTGTGGGAATCAAGTGAAGGAGGTTAAGGATTGGCGAGTGAAGAGGTTTTGTGACATTCATAACTCGTTCAAGTAAAAACAAGAGTGCGTTGAACAAGAGGAAGAAATAACGAATTGGTGTGATTGTCCTCTTCAGAGTGATTGACTTCTGCGAAAGAATCCCAATATGGATCCGTCTGATGTATTCCGGGAGATTGGATTTGGCCGGTCGGAAAGGAAATCGTAACATTTAAAAAAAAAAAAAAAAAGAAATGAAAGGTGAAATTTTGGTGAATCAAGTGCATGGTGAGAACGAGATCTTTTGAGCCTAGTCGTCGTACACGCGAGCAGTTGAATTTCAGAATCTGGATTTGACAAGTTGTGCCCGATATTCGATTGGCAGTTTTATTTCTTGCCTGTATTTAATTTGTTTATCGTATGTCCATCCAGAATTTGCAAAAATTTGACCCCTTTGCTGATGCAATCAATTGTGCTGATGATACTGTACAGGACGGACTTGTGCACAAAAGAGTTCAGCAGAGAAATGGTCGAAAAAAACTAACTACGGTGCAGGGCCTTTCCTCGGTATATGACCTGAAGAAAATCGTGCGAGCATGTAAAAAGGAATTTGTGTGCAATGGCACAGTAATAGAGCATCCCGAATACGGTGAAGTATTACAGCTTCAAGGTGATCAGCGAGAGAACATTTGCCAGTGGCTAACGAAGTCTGGACTTGCGAAGCCAGATCAACTCAAGGTGCACGGTTTTTTTTAAGTGAGACGAGGGCGCGTATGATCGAACAAAATTTTTGGACATACTGCAAAGAGAATTCGTTCATCATTATCTTCATCCAGCCCAAAGATAAATTCCCTGAAGCAACTATTGATTGCATTATTACGTTCGACCGTATACCGCTATTTGTTTGATCAGTTGTCATTACTGCCGTTTTATTACTTTTATCTCTTCCTGTATTAGCGGGGGCTATCACCATATTATTAACAGACCGAAACTGATTGCAGGAATGAAAGAAGTGAATCATTTCATAGTGATCCAATAGTATCCGACTTTGTTGGATCTGAAGATTGTTTGTTCCTTAACGTATGTGCTCCAAAATTGAAATCAGATAAGCCACTCTTTCCTATCTTTCTATGCGGTGAATATCTTGGTCGGAGTTTTGAATATGACAGTCAACGAAAATTCAATTTATGTAAATACCATTGTTAAAATTTTGGAAGCCTGGATATGCAATGGATTTCCTACTCGAATACTTACTTTAAACAACTTGTCAAAATAATCGAGACGATTAATTTCTACAAACGACTTGTTTAAATAATCGATAGAATAACATTTATCGTACAGCAAGAGCGCCAGGAAGTCATTAAGACGGATCAACTGGTAAAACCTGCAAAATAGGTAGCTGTTTTTCGAAAATAAGATTGAACAGCAGCGTCGGCTTGAACGCGAACAGGGTTAATCAGCTGTATTTTTTTCTGGCATTCATTCAATGTTGTAAATGCCTGCTTTTGGACGCAGCCGACGGGCTTGCTATCTCTGTAGTCAAAAAGTAGCTATAACGGAAGAAAAATTTGAATTTCAGGACCACCCACATCATCAGCGGGCGCCCGACGAGGATGTTTGGGTGAGTACCCTTATATTTTATTATATATATTATATTTTATTAAATATTTCTTTAATATTTAAACAATTTTTTTGTACTATAAATTACTCTTATATTTATATCATTTATAATTTAAATTCAATTATATTTTTATAGATATGAAATAAAAATTTTACATAAATTATAAATAATCTTTTTTTTAAATAATGTTAAATATTATTTTAAATTTATCCATATATTTTTTGCACACTTTGTCATATCTATATATTTTTTTTGCACATTTTGATACATATATATATATTTCTTTTGCACACTTTGTCATATCTATACATTTTTTTGCACATTTTGATACATATATATTAGGGTTTTGTAAAATAATTTTACAAAACCCTACTAGTTTCGCGACCAGTCTGTCCGTCTGTCCGTCTGTCCGTCTGTCCGTCCGTCCGTCCGTCCGTCCGTCCGTCCGTCCGTCCGTCCGTCCGTGTGTCACAGCAGTTTTTCTCGGAAACTACTTAAGCTAGAAACGTCAAATTTTGTGTGTAGGTGTAAAGTGGTGATCTCTTCAAAGTTCAACTACAAAAAAATTTTATAAGGTATTTAAGGGGGGTCTCCCCATATAGGGGAGTGAACCCCCGAAAAAAAAATTTCATTGAAGGTAGCCGATATGGGTATCAAATGAAAGGTCTTGATAAGAACTTTTCAAAACAGGTCTTAGTTTGGCAAAATTTGCTTCGAGGGGTGCACAGGGAGGGGAAATACACGAAAAATTTGTGTCCCCCCCCCTCGCGATTGGACACCTGTGATCCGAAAAATCTGTAAAAAATCAGGAATGTAGGCCTTGGTGAGTACAACAACAACAAATACGTGAGAAGTCGCAATTCACTCAACTTTGTTAGTAATAGTATGATTTATCGATTTTATATTTTCTTCAATAAAATCTTAACGGTACCCTTAAATTCAATGTAGTTCAGTACACAGATGACTGTTTATAAGATTGATCTATCCTGAAAGTTTCATAAAGATTGAATCATATTTAGCGAAGTTATAGCGGTTTGAATTTTCCTGTATTACTATGGAACAATATGCGCTGCATGTATTACTATGGCAACATATGGCTATGGAACAACATGCGCTTTTTACCGACTCAGACACTACAGTTTTGCTAGGATTTGCATGAAAATTTCAGGAATGATAGGTGTCATGAATATCTTTGAGAATCAGTTCAGCTAGCGGTATCAGTAATCGTCAAACAAAATAGTGGCTGTTTTAAATGCAAAGATTGAATAATTTTGAGTTATTTTTTCCCAACTTCAATGTTTAAGGTGCATGCTTTGAACACTTGATTCAATCTAATGAATGACTGAAGATGAGTACCTACAATTAATGCTCATAAGTGAAACAAGTCAAGGAGGTGGGAGAGAGCTCCTAGCAAAAGGGTTTTGTAACCATTCTAGGATTCGAAAAAATTGGCCATTAATCGATGATAACAGTACAGGAGAGTGGCCCCTGTAAAAAAATTCATCAAACGTAGGCTATATGAGTATGAAATGAAAGTTTTCAAGGGAGCTTTTCAAAACAGTTGTTAAACTGTCAGTTTTTGCTTCAGTGGAGGCACAGGGGGGAAATATATGAAAAATGTGTTTCCTACCTCGCGAATGGACATCTGAAATAATTATCAAGGGAGATATTTATGAATATAACAATACCAAAAACCTCAGAAGTCGAAATTCGTTCAACTTTGTTAATAATAGTATGATCTTCGTATTTCATATTTTCTCCAATAAAATCGTCTTTGACATGTTTCTTGATTTGATTCGATCTGGTGACTACATTTTGTAAATTGAATACAAAACCCTTCTGACATGAGCGTAGGTCTGTTTACCCAACTTGTTTTTTTTGCACATTTTGTTATATCTATATATTTTTTGCACATTTGGTTATATATATATATTTTTATGGTAAATTTCTCGAGAGAAATTTACCTATTGCGGAGAGCATCAATATATATATATATATATATATATATATATATATATATATATATATATATATATATATATATATATATATATATATATATATATATATATATATATCTATATATATATATATATATTTATAAATATATATATATATATATATATATATATATATATATATATATATATATATTTATATGTATATATATATATATATATATATATATATATATATATATATATATCTATATATATATATTTATATTTATATATATATATATATATATATATATATATATATATATATATATATATATATGGGATATAACGAAATTTGTGACCACGCTAGAGGTTGCAATTTTGCTTCAATTTTCACCAAATTTTGAGGAAAGGTGTATTGGGTTATTATCTCGGTTAAGTTCGTGAACCAGCTATATCGGCCGAGCAAAAACAAAATGGCGGCCATTTTAGACGAAAAATCGCGATTTCTGTTCTGACCAAAGTGTAGCTCCGATTTGGATGAAATTTGGTACAAAGGTTCATTGAAGTATGTGATGAATCTCACAATAAAAAATCCAAAGTCGGTACCGCAGAAACAAAATGGCGGCCGCTGAAAGGTCGAAAAACGTGCAAAATTTTGTTGTTGTAATAGTGGTCAAAGCATTCAACAGATTTTCATGAAATTCGGTAGTTTGATAGAAATTATAAGCATATAAAGAATTGTGTGAATAAAACGTGAGGTCAGGTTGCAAAAAACAAAATGGCGGCCAGTTGAAGGTCGAAATTTCAAAGGCTTTTAAAAGTCGCAATTTTGATCCGACATATATGAAACTTGGTTTCAAGATAAACATAACTTACACCTACAGTCTTTGATATTTTGCTGATCATTCATGCAAATTTCAAAATGGCGGCCGTTTAAATATGCGTTTTTTTTATGTTTTTGTGGCCCTCTAGCGGTCACATTTTCCAACGGATTTTGATGAAACTTGAGATTATGAATCCCTGTACTATGTTCTTGTATTTTGCAGGAAATTATTAAAATTGAATGAAAAATAAAAAAGTCAAAAATTTAAAGCCTAATATTTTTAGCTGCGATTTTCTTTAAAAATTGAATAATTTTGCCCTGTCTAGAGTGAAACTCCTATTTGAACGAGATAGTACATTGATTGATGAGGTCCTAGCATACAAAGATTTAAAATAATCCAAAATCAAATGCATGCATTCAAAATGGCGGCCCCCAAAGGTCTGAATGCAAGCGCAATTCGCTATTTTAGTGCCAACTGAAATAATGAATATTTTTCATTGAAACGTTTTAAATGACTTTACTTGAAAGAACTTATAAACCAGATCATTTTTAAGATATTGTATAATATTTTTAACAATACCCTAAAAAATTATAAAATCGCGACTTGTCTGTCTGTCCGTCCCTCCGCCCGTTTGTTCGTGCGTCATAACAAGTTTTCTCGCAAACACCATAAGCTACAATGAGGAAATTTTCTACGTAGGTCAAAAGTGGTGCCTCTTGAAATTTGCAGTGCAAGAAAATATTTTAAGGTATTTAAGGGGTGTCTCCCCATACAGGCGGGTTTCCCTATACAGGCGGATGGAATACAATTTTTTTTTATTTCTGTAGCCCTCTAGCAGCCAAGATTCTCAACAGATTCCGTTGAAACTTGAAATTATAAGTTATTAAGGCAAGTTAATTTAATTTGATTATGCAAATCGAATGACAAATAAAACAGTCGAAAATTTACAGCTAAATATTTTTAGCAGCCGATTTCAATAAAAATCGAAATGACCGCCCTCATATGTTCAGAAAAAAATTGAAATGTATATATTAATGGCAATGCAAGTGCTGATTAAACTTTTATGGAAATCTTTTGAAATTAACTATTCGAGCTATTTAAGCCTTTGTGTGGTTACCACTGTGAACTGTGAAAACAGCAGATGCGAGAAGGGCGAAATCGGTATTTATATGTTTACAACAATATGTAATCCATACGCATGCAACTCAATTTAATTAGCAAAATATTTGCGCCCCGATAAAAGGTTTCTAAAAACGAACGTGGCCAGATTTTTTTTATGTTAATAAATACCCATGTGGTACTACAAAAATTGCAGAAAGAAGTTTTGTAGTAGGCAAGCCAAATTTTTTTTTGTTGCGATCAGTTTATACATATCTCTTTGCGTTATATTCCACAAACGTTATTTGAAGTGTAACCAGTTAAATTGTGTCGGAAGAATATTATTTAATTTTCTTATCGGAATATTGACCACAGATTATATCTAAAAGAAGAAATAATTGTGAAGAAACATAAGCAAAAATGAAGTGCTAATTTTTTTAAAAAAATCGGTCTTTCGTTTTCGATAACTTTTGTCCGGGTATAGGACCCGGTACGGTGGAAGGCTGCCCCCTAAAAACATGAGCCAGCCGCCGGGTACTTAACTAATCCTTCTATGTTTCAGGTGACATCGCGGGTTGAGTGGCCCAAGCAAAGTGCCTCTTTATGGCATAGCGTTATGCAATTGAATTGTATAGTTCTATGGCATAAATTGGTCGTCGGGGTACTCCCCTTCTGATGGGAAAGTTTATACAAGTCAAGTTGTATGAGATTTCCACTCAGAAGAGGAATACCTGGCCACTGCAACTAAATATGGATTTATTCCGGTTGGATGGGTGCGAAGGGGCGCCATCACCACCCGGTTGCCCTTCTTTTATTTGTGGGCCATGAGCTTCGTCGAGTAATGACGAAGTTACCCCAAGTCCGCCTTTCTTTTCAGGTTCCACATGTTCTCGGAACAAGTACTTTCTCCCTCGGTGTAGTTATCTAAGCTTTTTGCGACTTCGGTCGCTTCTTGATCAATTGATCACAAAATTCGTGAGTGCGAAATTTTCTTGTAGTGGGTCCTCGTGCTTGGGAAATGAACCCGCCCGCCGACACCGTAGTGCTAGCCTGCCAGCGCATTCACGCGTCTCCAGACGAGGGCATTCTGGGCAGATATTGTCATCTTTTCCTGCCGAGGCAGCAGAAGATCGCTGCAGTCCTTCACGGACTTGAAAACATTTAATTCACTACATATTCTCTCCAATTTCAATCTATGGGGTGTCAAACGAAAGCTAGTGATGAGTAGCATTCAATAAAATTGCATTCAGGCAGCTTCGCGATACCTGCAATTGCAGTTTTTTGCGTGGTTGGGATACTTTTGAATTCTACTCATCGCTACCTTTCGTTTGACAAACCATATATTGAAATTGGAGGAAGTATGAAAAGAGGCCGTTTTTCCAGCAATCCGATCGTTTTCCGAGGATCTCCAGAATATTGTTGTAATGAAGATCTTTAAATTTTTTATGCTCCTGAGTACAATAACAGCACGATTTTAATATTATGGCACTTCCGACTCACGCTTCCGATGATTTTGCAGCTGTGTGGTTTCGGAATCAAAAGTATCCCAACCACGCAAGAACCTGCAATTGCAAGTATCGCGAAGCTGCCTGAATGCAATTTTATTGAATTCTACTCATCACTAGCTTTCGTTCGACACCCCATATATTGAAACTGGAGAAGGTATGAAAAACGACCGTTTTTCTAGCAACAAGAACAGCGCGATTTCGATATTCAGGCACTTCCGACTCCCGTTTCCGATGATTTTACAGCTGTATGGTTTCGGAATCAAAAGTATCCTAACCACGCAAAAAACTGCAATTGCAGGTATCGCGAAGCTTGCTTGAACGCAATTTCATTGATTTCTACCCATCACTAGCTTTCGTTTGACACCCCATATACTGAAATATAGAAAGTATGAAAAGAGGCCGTTTTTCTAGCAATCCGATTGTTTTCCGAGGAACTCCAGAATATCGTTGTTGTGAAGATCTTTAATTTTTTTATGTTCCTTAGAACAATCACAGCGCGGATTTGATAATCAAGCACTCCCGACTCCCGTTTCCGATTATCATAAACCTGTATTTTTTTGGAATCAAAGGTATCCCAACTACGCAAAAAACTGCAATCGCAGGTATCCCGAAGCTTCCTGAATGCAATTTCATTGGATTCTACTCATCACTAGCTTTCATTTGACACCCCATAAATTGAAATTGGAGAAAGTATGAAAAACGGCCGTCTTTCGAGCAACGCACTCCTTGCAATCCGATCGTTTTCCGAGGAGCTCCAAAATATCGTTCTAGTGAAGATCTTTAATGTTTTTATGTTCCTGAGTACAATAACAGCACGATTTCGATATTCAGGCGCTTCCGACTGCCGTGTCCGATGATTTTACAGCTGTATGGTTTCGGAATCAAAAGTATCCGAAACACGCAAAAAACTGCAATTGCAGGTATCGCGAAGCTGCCTGAATGCAATTTCATTGAATTCTACTCATCACTAGCTATCGTTTGACACCCCATATATTGAAATCGGAGAAAGTATGAAAAACAGCCGTAATTCCAGCAACGCACTCCTTGCAATCTGATCGTTTTCCGACGAACACCAGAATATCGTTGTAGTGAAGATCACATATTTTCTTATGTTCCTGAGTACAATAGCAGCGCGATTTTGATACTCAGGAACTTCCGACTCCCGTTTCCGATGATTTTACAAATGTATGGCTCCGGAATCAAAATTATCCCAACCACGCTAGAAACTGCAATTGCAGGTATCGCGAAGCTGCCTGAATGCAATTTTATTGAATTCTACTCATCACTAGCTTTCGTTTGACACCCCATATATTGAAATTGGAGAAAGTATGAATAACGGCCGTTTTTCCAGCAACGCACTCTTTGCAATCCGATCGTTTTCCGAGGAACTCCAGAATATCGTCGTAGTGAAGATCTTGAATTTTTGTATGTTCCTGAGTACAATAACAGTGCGATTTTGATATTCACGCACTTCCGACTCCCGTTTCCGATGATTTTACAGCTGTATGGTTTCGGAATCAAAAGTATCCCAACCACGCAAAAAACTGCAATGGCAGGTATTCCGAAGCTGCCTGAATGCAATTTGATTGAATTCTACTCATCACTAACTTTCGTTTGACACCCCATATATTGAAATTGGAGAATGTATGAAAAACGGCCGTTTTTCCAGCAACGCACTCCTTGCAATCCGATCGTTTTCTGAGGAACTCCAGAATATCGTTGTGGTACAGATCTGTAATGAGTAGAATTCAATAAAATTGCATTCAGGCAGCTTCGCGATACCTGCAATTGCAGTTTTTTGCGTGTTTCGGATTTTTTTGATTCCGAAACCATACAGCTGTAAAATCATCGGACACGGCAGTCGGAAGCGCCTGAATATCGAAATCGTGCTGTTATTGTACTCAGGAACATAAAAACATTAAAGATCTTCACTAGAACGATATTCTGGAGCTCCTCGGAAAACGATCGGATTGCAAGGAGTGCGTTGCTCGAAAGACGGCCGTTTTTCATACTTTCTCCAATTTCAATCTATGGGGTGTCAAATGAAAGCTAGTGATGAGTAGAATTCAATGAAATTGCATTCAGGAAGCTTCGGGATACCTGCGATTGCAGTTTTTTGCGTGGTTGGGATACTTTTGATTCCGACAAAATACAGGATTATGATAAACGGAAACGGGAGTCGGAAGTGCTTGATTATCAAATCCGCGCTGTGATTGTTCTAAGGAACATAAAAAACTTAAAGATCTTCACAACAACGATATTCTGGAGTTCCTCGGAAAACGATCGGATTGCTGGAAAAACGGCCTCTTTTCATACTTTCTCAAATTTCAGTATATGGGGTGTCAAACGAAAGCTAGTGATGGGTAGAAATCAATGAAATTGCGTTCAAGCAAGCTTCGCGATACCCGCAATTGCAGTTTTTTGCGTGGTTAGGATACTTTTGATTCCGAAACCATACAGCTGTAAAATCATCGGAAACGGGAGTCGGAAGTGCCTGAATATCGAAATCGCGCTGTTCTTGTTGCTAGAAAAACGGTCGTTTTTCATACCTTCTCCAGTTTCAGTATATGGGGTGTCGAACGAAAGCTAGTTATGAGTAGAATTCAATAAAATTGCATTCAGGCAGCTTCGCGATACTTGCAATTGCAGGTTCTTGCGTGGTTGGGATACTTTTGATTCCGAAACCACACAGCTGCAGAATCATCGGAAGCGTGAGTCGGAAGCGCCATAATATTAAAATCGCGCTGTTATTGTACTCAGGAGCATAAAAAATTTAAAGATCTTCATTACAACAATATTCTGGAGATCCTCGGAGAACGATCGGATTGCTGGAAAAACGGCCTCTTTTCATACTTCCTCCAATTTCAATACATGGTTTGTCAAACGAAAGGTAGCGATGAGTAGAATTCAGCAAAATTGCATTCCGGCAGCTTCGCTATTCCTGCAATGGCAGCTCTTTGTGTGGCTGGGATACTTTTGATTCCGAAACTTTACAGCTGCAAAATCATCGGGAATAAAAAATTCAAGCTCTTCATGACAACGATATTCTGGAGTGCCTCGAAAAACGATCGCATTGCAAGGAGTGCGTTGCTGGAAAAATGGCCGTTGTTCATACCTTCTCCAATTTCAATATATGGGGTGTCCAACGAAAGCTAGTGATGAGTAGAATTCAATGAAATTGCGTTCAGGCAGCATCGCTACACCTGCAATTGCAGTTTTTTGCATGGTTGGGATACTTTTGATTCCGAAACCATACAGCTGTTATATCCTCGGAAACGGGAGTCGGAGGTGCCTGAATATCAAAATCGCGCTGTGATTGTACTTACGAACATAAAAAAATTAGAGATCTTCACTGCAACGATATTCTGGAGTTCCTCGGAAAGCGACCGGATTACAAGGAGGGCGTTGCTGGAAAGACGGCCGTTTTTCATACTTTCTCCAATTTCAATATATGGGAAGTCAAACGAAAGCTAGTGATGAGTAGAATTCAATGAAATTGCATTCAGGTAGCTTCGCGATATCTGCGGTTGCATTTTTTTGCCTGGTTGGGATACTTTTGATTCCGAAACCATACAGCTGTAAGATCATCGGAAACGGGAGTCGGAATTGCTTGATTGTCAAAATCGCGGTGTGATTGTACTCACGAACATAAAAACATTAAAGATCTTCACTGCACGGGAACGGGAGTCGGAAGTGCCTGAATATCGAAATCGCGCTGTTATTGTACTCAGGAACAGAAAAATTAAAGATCTTCACTACAGCGATATTCTGGAGTGCCTCGGAAAACGATCGGATTGCAAGGAATGCGTTGCTGGAAAAACGGCCGGTTTTCATACTTTCTCCAATTTCAATATATGGGGCGTCAAACGAAAGCTAGTGATGAGTAGAATTCAATAAAATTGCATTCGGGCAGCTTCGCGATACCTGCGATAGCAATTTTTTTGCGTGGTTGGGATACATTTGATTCCGAAACTATACAGCTTCAAAATCATCAGGAACGAGAGTCGGTAATGCCTGAATATCAAAATCGTGCTGCTATTGTACCCAGGAACATAGAAAAATTAAAGATTTTCACTACAACGCTATTCTGAAATTCCTTTTTTATTTTTTTGTGGTAGGGAGGTGAAGGCATTTACGTCCGCCGAGTCTGGCAGTGTGGGACTCCCATGGGGGATACCCTTGGTGACAGGTGTCGAAAGTGCCTGAATATCAAAATCCACTGTTATTGTACTCAGAAACATAAAAAATTTAAAGATCTTCACTACAACATTATTCTGGAGCTCCTCGGAAAACGATCGGATTGCGGGAAAGTGGCCTCTTTTCATACTTTCTCAAATTTCAATGTATGGGTTGTCAAACGAAAGCTAGTGATGAGTATATTTCAATAAAATTGCATTCAAGCAGCTTCGCGATACCTGCAATCGCAGTGTTTTGCGTGGTTGGGATACTTTTGATTCCGAAACCATACAGCTGTAAAATCACCGGAAACGAGTGTCAGAAGTACTTGAATATCAAAATCGCGCTGTTATTGTACTCAGGAACATTAAAAAATTACAGATCTTCACTGCAACGATATTCTCGAGTTCCTTGGTAAACGATCGGAGTGCAACGAGTGCGTTGCTGGAGAGACGGCCGACTTTCATACTTTCTCCAATTTCAATATATGGGGTGTCAAACGAAAGCTAGTGATGAGTAGAATTCAATGAAATTGCGTTCAGGCAGCTTCGCGATACCTGCAATGGCAGTTTTTTGTATGGTTGCGATACTTTCGATTCCGAAGCCATACAGCTGTAAAATCATCGGAAACGGAAGTCGGAAGTGCCTGAATAACAAAATCGTGCTGTTATTGTACTCAGGAACATAAAAAACTTCAAGATCTTCACTACAACGATATTATGGAGTTCTTTGGAAAACGATCGGAGTGCACGGAGTGCATTGCTGGAAAAACGGCCGTTTTTCAAACTTTCTCCAATTTCAATATGTGGGGTGTCAAACGAAAGCTAGTGATGAGTAGAATTCAATAAAACTGCATTTAGGCAGCTTTGCGATACTTGCCATTGCAGTTTTTTGTGTGGTTGGCATACTTTTGATTCCGAAACCTCATCGGAAACGGGAGTCGGAAGTGCCTGAATATCAAAATTGCGCTGTTTTTGTACTCAGGAACATAAGAAAATTAAAGATCTTCCCAACAACGCTATTCTTAAGTTCCTCGGAAAACGATCGGTGTGCAAGGAGTGCATTGCTGGAAGAACGGCCGTTTTTCATACTTTCTCCAATTTCAATATATGGGGTGTCAAACGAAAGCTAGTGATGAGTAGAATTCAATAAAATTGCATTCAGGCAGCTTCGCGATACCTGCAGTGGCAGCTTTTCGCGTAGCTGGGATACTTTTGATTCCGGAACCATACAGCTGTAAAATCATCGGAAGCGGGAGTCGGAAGTGCCATAATATCAAAATCGCGCTGTTATTGTACTCAGAAACATAAAAAATTAAAGATCTTCACTACAACAATATTCTGGGGTTCCTCGGAAAACGATCGGATTGCAAGGAGTGCGTTGCTGTATTAACGGCCGTTTTTCATACCTTCTCCAATTTCAATATATGGGGTGTCAAACGAAAGCTAGTTTTTTTTGTGTGGTAGGGAGGTGAATGCTATTTATGCACAGAGTGTCGGACTCCCATGCGCGACTGGACTACCCACTAAACACCTCTCTGTCAACCTGAGAACCCAGCCTGGAACCGTTTGACACATTACTTCGGGCCAGGTCTCGTTTTGTTACGCCGTGGGGCGCCTTCAAGCTGGGGAGTCTCTTTCCTAGCGGGAGGGGAGAAGGAAAGTGGAAATGCCAGAAGAGCGATCTCCCAGCCCCAGCGCCCGCGGGTGCTCCGATTCCCTTTTATATTTTAGGACTGCCCGAGCATAATGTGCCACGTGGTTCCATTTGTCAACCGATTCGAGCATCACCGCAACTATATGATCCGGGGTGAGCTCTCCCGTCTCCCTGTAGAGTTCCATTTGCAGCCTGTCCCAATTGGTACACGCAAAAAATGTGTGACAGGTATTGTCCTCCTCTCCTGGGCAAAACTGACAATCGGGAGACCGTGACTTACCGATCTTGTGCAGGTAAGACTGAAAACACCCGTACCCGCTCAAAAGCTGGGTCAGATAGAAGTCAGTCTCACTATGCCTTCGATTTACCCACGGTCTCACATCCGGGATGAGGTGCGCAGTCCACCTTCCCTTCGTGGAATTCAGTGCAGTCCACTTTCCCTTCGTGCAATTCCTCCAAGACTGCTGCCAATCGTTGAGCAAGCGCTGTATCTCCTCACGGACAACTATCTTCCCTCGCATCCTCGTTTCGGCGCAGGTAAATAGCGCAGCGCTCTCTAGCAAGGAGGGCGACAGATATCACGCCTGCAATCACTCTCACCGCCGAGTCGGAGACTGTTGGATACGAAGATGCAATTCTCAGTGCTCCCCTTCTCTGTACCTGTGCCAATCGTTTTCGGTATACCTCCTTGCTGAGAGCGTCGCCCCATACCTCTGCTCCATACAGTAGCACTGACCCTACAGCACTCATCAAGAGGCGTCTTCTTGATGGGCTGGGTCTCCCTGCGTTGGCCATAAGTCGACTCAGGGCCGATATTCCCGAAGCAGCCTTCTCAGCCGTTGCCCTGATTTGCTCAGAGAAACTCATCTTCGAGTCGATCAGTAGCCCCAGGTACTTCACCGCTGGCTTCGATTCGATTTGTATGTCTCCAATACTGATCATCCTTACTCTAGGGATTCTCTTTTTTGTCAAGATGACCACTTCGGTTTTCTCCAGTGCTAAACTCAGCCCGCGAGCAGTTATCCAGTCCCTTACTCGGCGCATTAGCATACCTAGCCTCAGTTGCGCTTGCTCAACGGTGCGTCCAGTGACCAGAGCGGCAACATCATACGCATAGCCGACCAAGCGCGACTTATCTGGCATCTCGAGTCTCAGTAGCCCGTCGTAAGACACGTTCCACAGGTCCGGACCAAGGATAGATTCCTGGGCAACACCCGATGTAATTTCCATCCTTCGTTGGCCCTGTGTCATGTCGTAGAGCAGGCTTTGGTCCTTTAGGTAGTTCCTCAAAAGCCGCATTAGATATTCTGGAACTTGAAAAGAGTTTTCCAGCGTGTCCAGAATATCCACCCATCTAGCGGAGTTGAAGGCATTCCTGACGTCGAGTGTCACCAACAGGACGATCCGTCGCTTGGTGCGACTATATGCCTCTGCTCTTTGGACCACGTTCACCACCTCTGCAATCGCATCAATGGTAGACCGTCCTGCTCTAAAGCCGTACTGCCGAAGAGATAGGTCGCCAGCAGCACGAATCGCGTCAGTGAGTCTTCACTTGATGAGTTTCTCTAGCACTTTCCCAGCCGTGTCTAGCATGCATAACGGGCGGTATGCAGACGGCGATTCGGGAGTTCTCTTCCCCTTGCTGATCAGCACGAGCCTTGCAACCTTCCACCGTACCGGGAAAACCCCATCCCTTAGGCAAGCGTTAAATGTGCTGAGCAGCAAGTCAGGACAGTGGTGATAGACCAGCCGCAACACCTCAGCCGGAACACCATCTGGACCTGGAGCCTTCCTCGGTTTTAATGAGAGGACTGCCTCCTCCAGTTCCAGCTGTGTGAAGAGTGGGCACTTTACTGCTGTTTCACCATGGACAGCGTCAACACGGACTATCGCGTCCATCTTTTCCGCGTCATGTATACAAGGCTTCCGTAGGGCACCAAGCTTCCACATGACCAGCTTGTAGCCAAGGCCCCACGGATCCTTGTTCACATTTTCCACTAGGTCCTGCCGCCAGTGAGCTTTGCTACTGTTGATCAGTTTGCGAAGGCATTTCCTGGCCGAGTTATATGCTGCCACCCAGTTGCATGCCTCGTCACCGCTCCGCGCCCGTTGAGCCTCACGTTGAAGCTTGTGACACTCCCTTCGCTTTTCAGCGATTTCAGTTGACCACCAGTACATTGGAGGCTTGCCGTGCCGGGGTCTTCGACGGGGCATAGAAGTGCAGCTAGCAATCGTAATGATGCTCATAGTAGAGTTCACCACTTCTTGAGCTGCCCGTTCTTCCGTCCCCTCCGAAGCTCCCTGCAGCGGCTCACCTGCTGTGAGAGCCTTGACGAACCTCTCGACGTCCATCCTTCCGATGTTCCATCCAGGTGTAGAAGGCCGAGAGCACGTACGTCGGGAGACAGCATCACTTATCTCAAGCAGAATGCACTGATGATCACTGGTTCTCTAATACTTTCCAGTTGTGTATCCTCCGCACCAAGGACTCCGAGGCAAATGTCACGTCCGGTATGGTTCCTTCACAGCCAATACGGCGGAAAGTCGGCGTATTTCCGGAGTTTAGTACGACGAGGGCCGTCCTGGCTGCCATTTCCAAGTTTCGTTTTCCCCGCGTATCCGCCTGAGGCATGCCCCATTCGATTGCTTTAACATTGAAGTCGCCCCCGACGAGCACTTTGCCCTCTGCGTTCGAGACAACACCCTCCAAAGCATTAAGCTTGGCTTGGAGAGATGATATCGACTCATTTGGCGTTAGGTACACACTAAAGAAGGTGATCCCTAAGCACCGAACCCACACGAAACCATCCCCCCGTCCACAACTTTTCGCCTGAAAGTCACTGTTCCGAACCCAGATAGCGGCAGTACCAGTTTCATCAGAGTACCATAATGCAGGACTTTTATTATGGTGTTGCTCACTCAGCAGCAAGAAGTCAGCTTTCATGTCCCTCGCACTTTGCTTAAGCAGATTTTGGGCGGTTGAACTGCGGTGTAGGTTTAGCTGTAGGATGCGGGTCATCGAAGCTCTGATTTGGCCTTGCCTAGGGCTTCCTGGAACACCCGGCATTTTCCTGATCCCAAGACGTGTCCAAAATCAGGTTTTGGATCAGCATCCTTGCAAAGAATACAGTGTGCCTCCTTCGTACATTCTTTTCTTTTATGTCCCATTTCACCGCATTTGTAACATAGGGAACTCCTTTCGGGTCCTTTGCATACTTGTGTGGTGTGACCATAACTAAGGCATTTGAAATATTGAAAAGGCGTTGCTCTTTGCCGTCTCCTACAGACAACTCACCCAATTCGTACTTTGCCCTTGTTCAGGAATTTTTCGGCGTCCTTTTCGGTCAAGTCAACTATGGCCATGCGTTGTCCCCTGTTGTTTTCGCTAGGGAACTCTTTTTTGATGGCCTCTTCTACCTCGGCCAGATCCGTCACGCAGTCTATGTCTCGTGTTTCGCTCGTTGCCATCGGCTCGAGCGGGGCTATAGTTGCACTTTTGCCGAGGACTTTCTTTACTGCGTCACAGAATGCATCTTTATTGCCGGCCTCTGCTCCGAATTCGACCAGTATGTGGCCCGACAGCATTGGTCGTACTACTTTAATGGTAGTATTGGTGTCTTCGGGCCTTACGTTCCCCTGATGTCCCGCAGCACCTCCGCGTAGGATCGGCCATCTTGGGGCTTTACAAGCAGTGCCTGCTGCCGGGGTCTTCGTCGGGGCTTCTGCCTCTCCTGCTTTGCATCATGTCCTTTTTGTAATTGGGCGTCCGTACGAACTTTACTTTCTGGCTTTTTTTGAAGGAGTTTTTTTGCGGCTTTCCTCGCTCCTTTTGAAAGCACTGTCTGGAACCCCTGATCAGTGCTTCACGCCCTTCAAGTGCCTTTTCCTTCCTTCTTTCATCCCGATCTCCTTTGATTGGGCTAGACGCCATCTTTTTATTGACGTTTAATGGTGGAGCTGTCTGCGTGTCGCCTTAAGATTTCGCCCCAAGCGCCTCATTAGCCTTCTCTTCGTCTTCGGCCCTTAACCAGCTCCTCCAATAGTGCTCTATGCGATCTAGGAGCTCCTCTAGTTCAAAGAGCCCTTCCTTTGCTGCTTTACTGATTTTTGGGGAGTCTTTTCAGAACATCTCCCGCTTTTCGGAGTAGTCTTTCTTCTTTGTATCACTGGGCCGCAATTGTACCTTGCAACCATCCTTGGGAGAGCTTATTGCGTTCCGTTTCCGAGTGCAGTACTTCCGCCACATTTTCAACTTTGGTGGTGCATTCACGCGGTGTCTGGTCACTCTTTGCTTTTAGTGCCGTAATCTCCTCGTTGGCTTCTGGATTTTTCGTTGCAATGTCGGGATTTGCGACGCTTGCATCGGTCGCTTCGGTAACGATCGCAGCAGTGACAATCAAATTTTTGGTGCTCTTTATGTTATCTCCCACCGCTTGAACACCTGAAGTGTCCTGCAGAGTTTCCCGTTTCTCATTAATAGGACGCTCGGGCATTCGCATCATTTTTTTGCTGCGCCCGAACGCCGCAGGAATCTCATTCTGTATTCTCCGTTTTTACTCCATCTTCACTGTCGTTGTGTTAGTCTTCATTTTTGTCGTTGTTAATACCGCTCGCGATGTACTATTCACATCGTGGCTGCAACCGCTAGTTGCGTCGTCGTTATTATTTTTCGTTTCTTTTTCTGGGTATTTGTGGTCTTTTGATTTTGTTTGCTCCAGTTTCGTTGGGTCCCCCTTCGGAGCCACTATCTCCGTACGTGTGTGTAGTCGCCTTTTTGGTCCCATGGTTATCTTTGCAGAGCAGGGAGGCCATGCGAGGGTTTTTTTTTTTTTTTTGTGGTAGGGAGGTGAAGGCATTTACGCCCGCCGAGTCTGGCAGTGTGCGATGACCTTGGACTACCCACTAAACACCTCCCCTGTCAATCTGAGAACCTAGCCTGGAACCGTTTGACACATTACTTCGGGCCAGGTCTCGTTTTGTTACGCCGCGGGGCGCCTTCAAGCTGGTGAGTCCCTTTCCTAGCGGGAGGGGAGAGGGGAAGAGGGTTGGCCAGAAGAGCGATCCCCCAGCCCCAGCACGTCCGGCTGCTGTGAGTCCCTTTTATCTTTTAGGACTGCCCGAGCATAATGTGCCACCTGGTTCCATTTGTCAACCGATTCAAGCATCACCGCAACTATATTATCCGGGGTGAGCTCTCCCGTCTCCCTGTAGAGTCCCCTTCGCAGCCTGGCCAATTTGGTACACGCAAAAAATGTGTGACAGGTATTGTCCTCCTCTCCTGGGCAAAACCGACAATCGGGAGACCGTGACTTACCGATCTTGTGCAGGTAAGACTGAAAACACCCGTGCCCGCTCAAAAGCTGGGTCAGATAGAAGTCAGTTTCACCATGCCTTCGATTTAGCCACGGTCTCACATCTGGGATGGGGCGCACAGTCCACCTTCCCTTCGTGCGACTCCTCCAAGACTGCTGCCAATCGTTGAGCGAGCGTTGTCTCTCCTCGCGGACAACCATCTCCCTCGCATCCTCGTTTCGGCGCAGGTAAATAGCGCGGCGCTCTCTAGCAAGGAGGACGACAGGTATCACGCCTGCAATCACTCTCACCGCCGAGTCGGAGACTGTTGGATACGAAGATGCAATTCTCAGTGCTCCCCTTCTCTGTACCTGTGCCAATCGTTTTCGGTATACCTCCTTGCTGAGAGCGTCGCCCCATACCTCTGCTCCGTACAGTAGCACTGACCCTACAGCACTCATCAAGAGGCGTCTTCTTGATGGGCTGGGTCCCCCTACGTTGGCCATAAGTCGACTCAGGGCCGATATTCCCGAAGCAGCCTTCTCAGCCGTTGCCCTGATTTGCTCAGAGAAACTCATCTTCGAGTCGATCAGTAGCCCCAGGTACTCCAATACTGATCATCCTTACTCTAGGGATTCTCTTTTTTGTCAAGATGACCACTTCGGTTTTCTCCAGTGCTAAACTGAGCCCGCGAGCAGTCATCCAGTCCCTCACTCGGCGCATTAGCATACCTAGCCTAAGTTGCGCTTGTTCAACGGTGCGTCCGGCGACCAGAGCTGCAACATCATCCACATAGCCGACCAAGCGCGACTCATCTGGCATCTCGAGTCTCAGTAGCCCGTCGTAAGACACGTTCCTTAGGTCCGGACCAAGGATAGATCCCTGGGCAACACCCGATGTAATTTCCATCCTTCGTTGGCCCTGTGTCATGTCGTAGAGCAGGCTTTGGTCCTTTAGGTAGTTCCTCAAAAGCCGCATTAGATATTCTGGAACTTGAAAAGAGTTTTCCAGCGTGTCCAGAATATCCACCCATCTAGCGGAGTTGAAGGCATTCCTGATGTCAAGTGTCACCAACAGGACGATCCGTTGCTTGGTGCGACTATATGCCTCTGCCTTTTGGACCACGTTCACCACCTCTGCAATCGCATCAATGGTAGAACGTCCTGCTCTAAAGCCGTACTGCCGAGGAGATAGGTCCCCAGCAGCACGAATCGCGTCAGTGAGTCTTCACTTGATGAGTTTCTCTGGCACTTTCCCAGCCGTGTCTAGCATGCATAACGGGCGGTATGCAGACGACGATTCGGGATTTCCCTTCCCCTTGCTGATCAGCACGAGCCTCGCCACCTTCCATCGTACCGGGAAAACCCCGTCCCGTAGGCAAGCGTTGAATGTGCTGAGTAGCAAGTCAGGACAATGGTGATAGACGAGCTGCAAAACCTCAGCTAGAACACCATCTGGACCTGGAGCCTTCCTCGGTTTCAATGAGAGGACTGCCTCCTCCAGTTCCAGCTGTGTGAAGAGTGGGCACTCGACCGCTGTTTCACCACGGACAGCGTCAACACGGACGGGGTGGGCGGGGAAGAGTCCCCGCACTATCGCGTCCATCTTTTTCGCGTCATGTATACAAGGCTTCCGTCGGGCACCAAGTTTCTCCATGACCAGCTTGTAGCCAAGGCCCCACGGATCCCTATTTACATCATCCACGAGGTCTTGCCAGCATCGGGCCTTGCTCTTGTTAATAAGCCTGCGAAGATATTTCCTGCCGGACCTGTATGCTGCTAGCCTAGTGTCTGCCTCCTCCCATGTTCGCGCCCGCTGGGCCTCTCGCCGAAGTTTGTGACACTCGCTTCTTTGTTCGGCGACCTCGTTTGACCACCAGTATACTGGAGGCTTACCGTGTCGGGGTCTCCGACGGGGCATGGAAGACTCGCAAGCAGCTATGATGGTACTCATAGTTGAGTTCACCAAGTCCTTGGCTGTGGGCCCTCCACTCCCTGGTGGAGCTCCCAGCAACGGTGCGCCTACCGTAAGCGCGTCAGCGAACCTCTCAACGTCCATCCTCCCAGTCCTCCATCCGAGGATTGAAGTTTGGGCATATGCACGCAGAGTGGCACTGTCGTGAATCTCAACCACTATATACTGGTGATCACTAGCCGAGTAGTCCTCTAGTACTCGCCAGTTGTGTACTCTAGGTACCAGGGACTCCGAAGCGAGTGTCACATCGGGTATGGTTCCTACGCAACCCCATCGGCGGCAAGTAGGGGTGTTACCAGTATTTAGGACAAAAAGCGCTGTTCTGGTCGCCATGTCCAAGATTTGCATTCCCCTTGGGTCGGATTGTGGCATACCCCATTCAATGGCTCTAGCGTTGAAGTCTCCCCCGACCAGCATGTGGCCCTCTGTGTTCGAGACAGCGTCCTCCAGAGCATCGAGTTTGGTTCGAAAAGATCGCATTGCCTCGTTAGGCGTCAGATAAATACTGAAATATGTTATCCCTGAACACCGCACCCACACAAAACCATCCCCGCGTCCATGGCCCTGCACCTGAAGGCGGGCGCAGTCTCGAACCCAGATGGCCGAGGTACTAGATTTGTCAGGGTACCACGCTTGCGAGTCCTTGTTATGATGTTGCTCGCTCAGCAACAGGAGGTCAGCTCTCTTATCCCTTGCAAACTGCTCAAGTAGGTCCTGGGCGTTCGTGCTTCGGTGCAAATTGACCTGCAGGATACGGATCATTTGAGTATCGATTTGGCTTTAGTTCAGGCCTCCTTGAAAACCCAGCATCTCCCTGTCCCCGGCTCATGTTTGAGGTCACCGGGTGCTAGCTTAGCATCCTTGCAAAGAATGCATTTTGCCTCGTTCGTGCACTCCTTCTTTTTGTGCCCCGTTTCACCACATTTGTAGCACAGAGATCTCCTGTCGGGTCCCCTACAGCCATACGCGGTGTGTCCGTATTCGAAGCATCTGAAGCAGCGGATAGGGATCGCTCTTCTCCGTATCCTGCAGATCACCCAACCTATCTTAATTTTGCCCTTCGCCAGGATTTGCTGGGCGTCTTTATCAGCTAGTTCGACAATAGCCATGCGTTGCCCCCTTGTGTTTTCACGTGTCAATCTTGCCTTGACTTCACTTAAGCTGGGGAACTCCCTCCTGATGGCATCCTCTACTTCAGCTTTGTCCGTGACGCAGTAGAGGTCCCTGATTTCCAGGGTGGCCATTGGTTCGAGCGAGGCAACCGTTGCCGCATCTCCAAGAACCTTTTGAACCGCGTCACGGAATGCATCTTTGTTTGTGGCCTCTGGCCCGAATTCCACCAGCAGGCCACCGGTCCGGGTTGGTTTAACTGCTTTGATGGCAGTTTTGGTGTCGTCTGGCTTGACCGCTGCTTTAATTTCACGGAGGACATCTGCGTAGGTTTGGCCCTTAGTGGGTTTAATAAGCAGTGCCTCTCGCAAGGGTTTGCGTCGCGGTTCGCTTTTTGTTTTCTGCGGATCGGGGGGTTCTTTGTTCTTTTCGTGGTTGAGCTCTTTGTCTGTTTTTTCTAGGAGTAGCTTTTTGGCCGCTTTTTTGCTGCCTTGTTTCGCACCACATGAAACTCCTCGCCTGGAGTGACAACTTCGTTTATGGTCTCGTCCTTCCTCCTTTTCTCACGGTCGCCTTCAATTGGGCTACCGGCCATTCTTTTGCTGCTGCTAGGACCCACTGATGCCTCGAGGGAGAGCGTGTCTTTTTGGTGCTTTTCGGTTGCAAGCCACCTCCGCCTGTAGTGCGTTATGCGGTCAAAAAGCTCCTCCAGTTCAAGAATGCCATTCTTGACACTCTTGCCTATGTTTTTCTGCACTTCGCAGGCAGCGCTCAGTTGTTTGACGATAGTCTCCACTTTCTGAGTAAGCCACTCCTCTTCGGCGTGGTCAAGGACGATTGTGTTATTTGGCGCCACCTCTTGGGAGAGGCCCCCGTTTCCTAGCCCTTTTACTTCTAATGCTTGGGTCGCGTTTGAAGTGGCGTCGGCCAACGGCAAAACTTCTCCCTCCCCCAGCCTTACACTGGCCTCTTTTGGTGTCGCAGCTTGATCCGGAGTGTATACGTCTTGCACTGGACGCTCTGGGGTGCGCAAAGTCCTTCTACTGCGCCCAAAGGCCGCAATGATACCAGGTTGCACAACGCACTCTGCCTTCTTTCGTTCGTTAGTCCGTCTGTGGTCTGTCTCCGATGATTTAACCTGTGATGTTGACTTTGACAGTGTTTCTGGGGTTTGCTGCCTCCCCCCGCAGTCGGTGACTTGCTTTATCGGTGTTCTTGCCAACAGCGGTTTTTGCCTGAAAGGGTTCTCCGTGCTAGCGTCCTGTTTGCTTGTAGCTATATCTGTTACAGAAGCCAAGTTCACCACTTCTATAACATTGCAGTCGCTGGATGACGACGGCCGGGAGCCTGCTCGCTCACTACCCTCTGCCGCCGGTACTGGGGATCCGACCCCCTGCACCGTAATTTGGTTCCCCTTGTGGACCTGCATGATTTGGTTTTCTGTCTGGGTTTCCGTTCCCATAGCATTTTACCTACTTCCAGGATATATGGCACCATATATTTCGTCATGTCACAGTGAAGATCATTGACACTCAGGTATTTGTCCTGAGACTCTCCCTTCACTGCCGACCATTCGCAGCAAACCTTTCGAGAAAGGTCTTCCCCTATCCGCAACCCTGGGGACGCGTTTGGTTCCCCGGTCTGAGGGCACTATCGATAAATCGATAACGAGGGATGCGAGGGTTGGCACAAGCCCTTATGGGGACAAGTGCTCAGAGCTATACCAGTGCTAATCGGGAGTCCGTCTCAACCGAACCTACACCACCAACCCAATGGTGCGAGCTTCGAACGTCCTCCGAGGCCTGCCAAGGTTTTACCGGGACGGAGACGGTATGATAATTGAATTGGAGCCGTTCACATATGAGTTTCACCTCGGCGCTACTGTGCAAAGCAACTAGGTTCAAACCATCACATCCGCCAGCCCAAAGCGTCATTTCCAGTTCGTTGTCCAAAGCGTAGTCCAGATCCAATCAGAGTCGTTACCTGTCATCCCAGGAGGGAACCTCACGGCGCCCCCCATATCCTCGGGTTCGTGGGGACGGCGCTCCCCAAAGAATGCTAGCCTCCAAGAGTGCTCTTGTCGACCGGCATTCCCCTGTGGACTCCTCAGGTACGTGGGGGCGGAGCTCCCCAAAGAATGCTTGCCTCCAAGAGTGCTCTTGTCGACCGGCATTCCCCCTGCGGGAAAACGAAAGCTAGTGATGAGTAGAATTCAATAAAATTGCATTCAGGCAGCTTCGCGATACATGTAATTGCAGTTTTTTGCGTGGATGGGATACTTTTGATTCCGAAACCATACATCTGTAAAATCATCGGAAACAAGGGTCGGAAGTGCCTGAATATCAAAATCGCGCTGTTATTGTGCTCAGGAACATAAGAAAATTAAAGATCTTCACCACAACGATATTCTGGATTCCCTCGGAAAACGATCGGATTGCAAGGAGTGCGTTGCTGGAAAAGCGGACGTTTTTCATACTTACTCCAATTTCAATATATGGGGTGTCAAACGAAAGCTAGTAATGAGAAGAATTCAATAAAATTGCGTTCAGGCAGCTTCGCGATACATGCAATGGCAGCTTTTTACGTGGTTGGGAGACTTTTGATTCCGAAACCATACAGTTGCAAAATCATCGGATACGGGAGTCGGAAGTGCCTGAATATCAAAATCGCGCTGTCATTGTACTCAGGAACATAAAAAATTCCTCGGAAGACGATCGGAGTGCAACGAGTGCGTTGCTGGAACAACGGCCGTTTTTCATACTTTCTCCAATTTCAATATATGGGGTGTCAAACGAAAGCTAGTGATGAGTAGAATTCAATAAAATTCCATTCAGGCAGCTTCGCGAAACCTGCAATGGTAGTTTTTTGCGTGGTTGGGATACTTTTGATTCCGAAAGCATGCAGCTGTAAAATCATCGGAAATGGGAGTCGAAAGTGCCTGAATATCAACATGACGCTGTTATTGTACTCAGGAACATTAAATCAATCAAGATCTTCACTACAACGATATTCTGGAGTTCCTCGGAAAGCGATCGGATTGCAAGGAGTGCGTTGCTGTAAAAAAGGCCGTTTTGCATACCTTCTCCAATTTCAATATATGGGGTGTCAAACGAAAGCTAGTGATGAGTAGAATTCAATAAAATTACATTCAGGTAGCTTCGCGATACCTGCAATTGCAGTTTTTTGCGTGGTTGGGAAACTTTTGATTCCGAAATCATACAGCTGTAAAATCATCGGAAACGGGAGTCGGAAGTGCCTGAATATCAAAATCGCGCTGTTATTGTGCTCAGGAACATAAGAAAATTAAAGATCTTCACCACAACGCTATTCTTAAATTCCTCGAAAAACGATCGGAGTGCAAGGATTGCGTTGCTGGAAAACCGCCGTTTTTCATACTTTCTCCAATTTCAATATATTGGGTGTCAAGCGAAAGCTAGTGATGGGTAGAATTCAATAAAATTGCATTCAGGCAGCTTCGCGATACCTGCAATTGATGTTTTGTGCGTGGTTGGGATACTTTTGATTCCGAAATCATACAGCTGTAAAATCATCGGAAACGCGAGTCGGAAGTACCTGAATATCAAGATCGCGCTGTTATTGTACTCAGGAACATAACAAAGCTCAAGATCTTCACTACAACGATTTTCTGGAGCTCCTCGGAAAACGATTGGATTGCAAGGAGTGCGTTGCTGGAAAAATGGCCGTTTTTCATACTTTCTCCAATTTCAATATATGGGGTGTCAAACGAAAGCTAGTGATGAGTAGAATTCAATAAAATTGCATTCAGGTAGCTTCGCGATACCTGCAATTGCAGTTTTTTGCGTGGTTGGGATACTTTTGATTCCGAACTCATACAGCTGTAAAATCATCGCAAACGGGAGTCGGAAGTGCCTGAATATCAAAATCGCGCTGTTATTGTGCTCAGGATCATAAGAAAATTAAAGATCTTCACTACGACGCTATTCTTAAGTTCCTCGAAAAACGATCGGAGTGCAAAGAGTGCGTTGCTGGAATAACGGCCATTATTCATACTTTCTCCAATTTCAATATAGGGGTGTCAAACGAAAGCTAGTGATGAGTAGAATTCAATAAAATCGCATTCGGGCAGCTTCACGATACCTGCGATTGCAGTTTTTTGCGTGGTTGGGATACTTTTGATTCCGAAACCATACAGCTGTAAAATCATCGGAAACGGGGGTCGGAAGTGCCTGAACATCGAAATCGCGCTGTTATTGTACTCAGGAACATTAAAAAACTAAATATATTCACTACCACGATATTCAGGAGACCCTGGGAAAACGATCGGATTGCAAGGACTGCGTTGCTGGAAAAACGGCCATTGTTCATACTTTCTCCAATTTCAATATATGGGGTGTCAAATGAAAGCTAGTGAGGAAAAGAATTCAATAAAAAGCATTCAGGCCATTTCGCGGTATCTGAAATGGCAGCTTTCTCGTGGTTGGGATACTTTTGATTCCGAAACCAAGCAGCTGTAAAATCATCGGAAACGGGAGTCGGCAGCGCCTGAATATCAAAATCGCGCTGTAATTGTACTCAGAAACATAATAAAATTCAAGATCTTCACTACAACGATATTCTGGAGTTCCTTGGGAAACTATCCGATTGCAAGGAGTGCGTTAATGGAAGATCGGCCGTTTTTCATTCTTTCTCCAATTTCAATATATGGGGTGGTTTGACGTGGTTGGGATAGTTTTGATTCCGAAACCATACAGCTGTAAAATCATCGGAAACGGGAGTCGGAAGTGCCTGAATATCAAAATCGCGCTGTTATTGTACTCAGGAACATGAAAAAACTAAAGATCTTCACAACAATGATACTCTGGAGTTCCTCGGAAAACGATCGGATTGCAAGGAATGCGTTGCTGGAAAACCGCCGTTTTTCATCTTCTCTCCAATTTCAATATATGGGGTGTCAAACGAAAGCTAGTGATGAGCAGTTTTCAATAAAATTGCATTCAGGCAGCTTCGCGATACCTGCAATTGCCACACAGGTGTAAAATCATCGGAAACGGGTGTCGGAAGCGCCTGAATATCAAAATTACGCTGTTATTGTACTCAGGAACATAACAAAATTAAAGATCTTCATAACAACGATATTCTGGAGTTCGTCGGAAAATTATCCGATTGCAAGGAGTGCGTTGCTGGGAAAACGGCCGTTTTGCAAACTTTCTCCAATTTCATTATATAAGGTGTTAAACGAAAGCTAGTGATGAGTAAAATTCAATAAAATTGCATTCAGGCAGCTTCGCGATCAATGCGACTGCAGTTTTTTGCGTGGTTGGGATACTTTGAATTCCGATATCATACAGCTGTAAAATCATCGGAAACGGGAGTCGGAAGTGCCTGAATATCAAAATCACGCTGTTAATGTACTCAGGAACATAAAAAAATCCCCGTTGGCACCACCAGCCGGAAAGGTAAATTTCTCGTATGTAGCGTTAAGTTTCGAAAAAGAATTTGGCTTGCCTACTACTAAACTTCTTTCTGCAATTTTCGTAGTACCACATGGGTATTTATTAACATTAAAAAAAATCTGGCTACGTTCGTTTTTAGAAACTTTTTATCGGGGCGCAAATATTTTGCTAATTAAATTGAGTTGCATGCGTATGGATTACATATTGTTGTAAACATATAAATATCGGTTTCGCCCTTCTCGCATCTGCTGTTTTCACAGTTCACAGTGGTAACCACACAAAGGCTTAAACAGCTCGAATAGTTCATTTCAAAAGATTTCCATAAAAGTTTAATCAGCACTTGCATTGACATTAATATATCCATTTCAATTTTTTTCTGAACATATGAGGGCGGTCATTTCGATTTTTATTGAAATCGGCTGCTAAAAATATTTAGCTGTAAATTTTCGACTGCTATATTTGTCATTCGATTTGCATAATCAAATTAAATTAGCTTGCCTTAATAACTTATAATTTCAAGTTTCAACGGAATCTGTTGAGAATCTTGGCTGCTAGAGGGCTACAGAAATAAAAAAAATTGTATGCCATCCGCCTGTATAGGGAGACCCGCCTGTATGGGGAGACCCCCCTTAAATACCTTAAAATATTTTCTTGCACTGCAAATTTCAAGAGGCACCACTTTTGACCTACGTAGAAAATTTCCTCATTGTAGCTTATGTGGTTTGCGAGAAAACTTGTTATGACGCACGAACAAACGGGCGGACGGACGGACAGACAGACAAGTCGCGATTTTATAATTTTTTAGGGTATTGTTAAAAATATTTTACAATATATTAAAAATGATCTGGTTTATAGGTTCTTTCAAGTAAAGTCATTTAAAACGTTTCAATGAAAAATATTCATTATTTCAGTTGGCACTAAAATAGCGAATTGCGCTTGCCTACAGAACTTTGGGGGCCGCCATTTTGAATGCATGCATTTGATTTTGGATTATTTTAAATCTTTGTATGCTAGCACCTCATCATTCAATGTACTATCTCGTTCAAATAGGAGTTTCACTCTAGACAGGGCAAAATAATTCAATTTTTAAAGAAAATCGCAGCTAAAAATATTAGGCTTTAAATTTTCGACTTTTTTATTTTTCATTCAATTTTAATAATTTCCTGCAAAGTACAAGAACATAGTACAGGGATTCATAATCTCAAGTTTCATCAAAATCCGTTGGAAAATGTGACCGCTAGAGGGCCACAAAAACATAAAAAAAACGCATATTTAAACGGCCGCCATTTTGAAATTTGCATAAATGATCAGCAAAATATCAAAGACTGTAGGTGTAAGTTATGATTATCTTCAAACCAAGTTTCATATATGTCGGATCAAAATTGCGACTTTTAAAAGCCTTTGAAATTTCGACATTCAACTGGCCGCCATCTTGTTTTTTGCAACCTGACCTCCAGTTTTTTTACGTAATTCTTTATATGCTTATAATTTCTATCAAACTATCAAATTTCATGAAAATCTGATGAAAGCTTTGACCACTATTACAACAACAAAATTTTGCACTTTTTTCGACTTTTGAGCGGCCGCCATTTTGTTTCTGCCGTACCGACTTTGGATTTTTTATTGTGAGATTCATCACATACTTCAATGAACCTTTGTACCAAATTTCACTCAAATCGGAGCTACACTTTGGTCAGAACAGAAATCGTGACTTTTCGTCTAAAATGGCCGCCATTTTGTTTTTACTCGGCCGATATAGCTGGTTCACGAACTTAACCGAGATAATAACCCAATACACCTTTCCTCAAAATTTGATGAAAATTGAAGCAAAATTGCAACCTCTAGCGTGGTCACAAATTTCGTTATATCCCATATATATATATATATATATATATATATATATATATATATATAGATATATATATATATATATATATATATATATATATATATATATATATATATATATATATATATATATATATATATATAGATGCTCTCCGCAATAGGTAAATTTCTCTCGAGAAATTTACCTAAAATTCAAGATCTTCACTGCAACGGTATTCTGGAGTTCCTCGGAAAACGATCGGATTGCAAGGAGTGCGTTGCTGGAAGAACGGCCGTTTTTTATACCTTCTCCAATTTCAATCTATTGAAGGTCAAACGAAAGCTAGTGATGAGTAGAATTCAATTAAATGGCATCCGGGCACTTCGCGATACCTGCAATTGCAGTTTTTTGCTTGGTTGGGATACTTTTGATTCCGAAACCATACAGCTGTGAAATCATCGGAAACGGGAGTCGGAAGTGCCTGAGTATCAAAATCGCGCTGCTATTGTACTCAGGAACATGAAAAAACTAAAGTTCTTCACAACAACGATACTCTGGAGTTCTTCGGAAAACCATCGAATTGCAAGGAGGCCGTTGCTGGAAAAACGGTCGTTTATCATACTTTCTCCAATTTCAATAGATGTGGTGTCAAACGGAAGCTAGTGATGAGTAGAATTCAATGAAATTGCATTCAGGTAGTTTCGCGATACCTGCGATTGCAGTTTTTTGCGTGGTTGGGATACTTTTGATTCCAAAACCATACAGCTGTAAAATCATCGACAACGGGAGTTGGAAGTGCCTGAATATCAAAATCGCGCTGTTATTGTTCTCAGGAACATAACAAAATTAAAGATCTTCACCGCAACGGTATTCTGAAGTTCCTCGGAAAACGATCGGATTGCAAGGAGTGCGTTGCTGCGAAAACTGCCATTTTTCATACCTTCTCCAATTTCAATATATGGGTTGTCAAACGAAGCCTAGTGATGAGTAGAATTCAATCAAATTGCATTCGGGCAGCTTCGCAATACTTGCGATTGCAGTTTTTTGCGTGGTTGGGATACCTTTGATTCCGAAATCATACAGCTGTAAAATCATCGGAAACGGGAGTCGGGCGTGCCTGAATGTCAAAATCGCGCTGTTATTGAACTCAGGAACATAAGAAAATTCAAGATCTTCACTACAACGATATTCTGAAGTTCCTTGGAAAACGATCGGATTGCAAGGAAGCCATTGCTGGAAAAACGGCCGTTTTTTATTCTTTCTGCAATTTCAATATATGGGGTATCAAACGAAAGCTAGTGATGAGTGAAATTCAATAAAATTGCATTCAGGCAGCTTCGCGATACTTGCGATTGCAGTTTTTTGCGTGGTTGGGATACTTTTGATTCCGAAATCATACAGCTGTAAAATCATCGGAAACGGGAGTCAGAAGTGCCTGAATATAAAATCGCGCTGTTATTGTACTCAGGAACAAAAGAAAATTAAAGATCTTCACAACAACGATATTCTGGAGTTCCTCGGAAAACGATCGGATTGCAAGGAGTGCGTTGCTGGAAAAACGGCCGTTTTTCATACTTTCTCCAATTTCAATATATGGGGTTTCAAACGAAAGCTAGTGATGAGTAGAATTCAAGAAAATTGTATTCAGGCAGCTTCGCGATACCTGCAACTGCAGTTTTTTGCATGGTTGGGATACTTACTTTTGATTCCGAAGCCATACAGCTGTAAAATCATCGGAAACGGGAATCGAAAGTGCCTGAATATCAAAATCGCGCTGTTATTGTACTCAGGAACATAAAACAATTCAAGATCTTCACTACAACGATATTCTGGAGTTCCTCGGAAAACGATCGGATTGCAAGGAGTGCGTTGCTGCGAAACATCCGTTTTTCATTCTTTCTCCAATTTCAATATATGGGGTGTCAAATGAAAGCAAGTGATGAGTAGAATTCAATAAAATTGCATTCAGGCAGCTTTGCGATACCTGCTGTTGCAGTTTTTTGCTTGGTTGGGATTCTTTTGATTCCGAAACCATACAGCTGTAAAGTCATCGAAAACGGGAGTTGGAAGCGCCTGAATATCAAAATCGCGCTGTTATTGTACTCAGGAACATAAAAAAATTCAAAATCTTCACGACAACAATATTCTGGAGTTCCTCGGAAAACGATCGGATTGCAAGGAGTGAATTCAATAAAATTGAATTCAGGCAGCTTCGCGATACCTGAAATTGCAGCTTTTTGCATGGTTGGAATACTTACTTTTGATCCCGAAGGCATACAGCTGTAAAATCGTCGGAAACGGGAGTCGGAAGTGCCTGAATATCAAAAGCGCGCTGTTATTGTACTCAGGAACATGAAAAAACTAAAGATCTTCACAACAAAGGTACTTTGGAGTTCCTCGGAAAACGATCGGATTGCAAGGAGTGCGTTGCTACGAAAACGGCCGTTTTTCATTCTCTCTCCAATTTCAATATATGGGGTGTCAAACGAAAGCTAGTGATGAGTAGAATTCAATAAAATTTCATTCAGGCAGCTTGGCGATACCTGCGATTGCAGTTTTTTGCTTGGTTGGGAAACTTTTGATTCCGAAATCACATACAGCTGTAAAATCATTGCAAACGGGAGACGGAAGTGCCTGAATATCAAAATCGCGTTGCTATTGTACTCAGGAAAATAAAAATTCAAAAATTTCACTACAACGATATTCTGGAGCTCCTCGGAAAATGATCGGATTGTAAGGAGTGCGTTGCTGGAAAAACGGCCGTTTTTCATTCTTTCACCAATTTCAATATATTGAGTGTCAAACGAAACCAAGTGATGAGTAGAATTCAATGAAATTGCATCCGGGCAACTTCGCGATACCTGCGATTGCATTTTTTTGCGTGGTTCGGATGCTTTTGATTCCGAAACCAAACAGCTGTAAAATCATCGGAAACGGGAGTCGGAAGTGCTTGAATATCCAAATCGCGCTGTTATTGTGCTCAGGAACATGAAAAAACTAAAGATCTTGTTACCTCCAGTTACCCCTCCGCGTGGGAGTTCCTTCGGCTAAGGACCTCGGACCCGGCTTGCCGTCGAAGACGGTCGTAGGTGGCGCCACTCGCTTATCTCCTGGTCCTAGAAAAGCCGCCAAGCGAGAACGCGGCCGCCGAACACCCCTCACACAACCCAGACTAACGCTCTTTAAGCGCTTCCCTAACGGGGCGATTATTCTCCCCGGCGATCAGTTGCGGCCTTGCCGGGCACAGATTTTCCGACGTAATTCACCCCGAGCAAAAGAAACTCAAAAGAAAAAGGAACATTTCCGCTACAGAGATCCCTGAAAAAAAAACCAGCAAGGAGATTTACCTTTGGACACACCCGAGCCAGGTGTATAATTCAAATGCGCGGCAAACTCGCTCTTTCTGTGACACGCACACAAAACTTTCACTATTGCACTACGTGAATACGAAATGCGAATGAAGCTCAAACAAAATATATCTTACACTCTTCCACTGTCATATATTTCACTGCTAAATGCAAATAAAGTGCAAAAAAAAATACAATGTAGTTAAAAGTACAAATTCCACTTACTCTACCTAGCGGGGGCCCCCCGTACTCTGCCTGCAATATTCCGCCGGCGCGCTTATTATCGCCTGAAGTCGCCAATCTTCCTTGGTTGTCTCGCTGATAATAATATTCCTTTCCACTTATCGCCTGAAGTCGCCAATCTTCCGTGGTTGTCTCGCTGATAATAATATTCCTCTCCACTGTGGAATTTTCCCTCGTCGCAATTTCCTTTTTTTTCGATTGATTTTTCACGCTATCCTCGCTTAGCCACGTTGTCCCTCGAACCCGCAAGAAAAGAGAAAGAGCCGTTCTTCTTTCTTGGGTTTTTCATCGGCTCGGTTTCAACCGGCGAGCCGTTAACTTCATCCTTGGGCGATTCGATGTTCAATTCCGATCCCCCAACTGGGGTGCATCGGGCAATTGAAATCTAAATTTCCCTTTTTTAGTACACTCATCCGACAGGTGTAGAATGTCAAAGTGACTGACATTCTGTCAATTTTCATGTTTATTTACATTGGATCTAAATCAGAAAATGCATCCATGAACGACATTTTGCAGAAATTCTCCGATAATGTGGATGCATTTACAAATGATGGACTCAATTCATCGTTGGCTTTAGGAGGTGAATTTTCTTCACTTGTATGTGTTTTTGTCGAGGACGCTGTAGTCATTGAGATTGTTGACAAATGTGATTCTGCGAAGCCGGCGTTACTTCGATTTTGTCAAACTTACTTCCGAATCTTTCTGCAGTGGAAGGCGATGCAACTTCATACGTAATAACTGAATTTGGTGTAGGTTGTGAGTTTGAGGATACAATAGATGTTCCAGATAAAATAATTTCCGAGGATTTATTTACCCTTAAATACCGGGATCGTGATGATTCAGGCGGGGGCAAAAGTTGATAGATCGTGAAAGAGTCGCCGAACGGGCCTTCACTAGTTACTATTTTTGTGGTGGTAGAAGGTTCATTCGGTGTGATTCGCTCCATTTGAGTAATTCCTCGTTGGCTTGAACTTAGCTCTTGCTCTAAATCAACTAAATCTGCCACTGATTCTGGAGGTGCCTAAATCTAATTTCTCTTTATTCCGAGTTACATTTGTTTTTTATTCGTCTTTGCCGCCTTTCTAAGATTTCCTCGTCATATTCATAATCATCATCACATGAATTCATACATCGGGAATGTCTCATATAGTAACCGTGTTTGTCGATTCTGTCTGAGGAATGCTTTTTCTTTTCAGAAATTTTCTTCATCCCAAGGGCTCAAGTCTCGTGAAGAAGAAGATTTTGTGTACACAAAAAAAATACAATAAAGAACTGAAATGTGATTCACAACAAAAAAGTAGCTTTGCTGGTGTCAAGATAACAAGAATATTAATCTTTTGTTTGCTGACTGAATGGTGGAATAATTTGAAGCGCCTAAACATTGCAGCGACGTGTTCTATCGTTATCGGTGTCTGAATTGGCTTAGCCGCAGGCAGATTGGTTTATAAATTTAGACCTGATTCTTGCAACATATAATTGATTGGAGCTACTCTGGCACTAATTTTGAAGTATTCTGATTTGCGATTCCAGTCCTAGAACGCAATGGATTTCTTCAATGAATACTGGAATGCGGCGATCAATTTCATCGAGCAATACATCGATTTGGATTACTCGCTGTGGCTGTGGAGATTTTTAACGCCACTAATTGTCACATTCTTGCTACCATGTGTGTTTGTCGTTCTCATTTATATTTCGTTCATCATTTTGTACGTTTACAAGTTGCACAGGCAAGTCATCCTTCATTCACTCATCAGCGAGCCAAACTTTTGGAATTTTGGTCGTATACTCGTAGCGGCAGTATGGGACGCTCACGGGAGAATTTATCATGGTTACGAAGTAATTGGTATGGAGAACCTCCCAGTAGATGGTCCAGCATTAATTGTCTTCTACCACGGAGCTATTCCAATTGACATGTACTACTTCATTGCACGTGTCTGCTTACAACGTAAACGTCTAATTTACAGCGTTGGGGATCGGTTTCTCTGGAAGGTGCCAGGTTGGGGATTAATAAGCGATACAATTCACGAGCCTTTGAACTACTTAATTCGCAATCTTTGAGTTTTGACGCGGGCCATCCATTTTTACCGCAAAATTTCATAAGGAGAACATGACCACGAAGGAGGATTGGATCAGGAACTGGCACATCTGCGTTTTTTCATTCTAACTAAATTTCGCATTTCCTTTTCCGCCCATGTTCGAACCATTTTCCGTGGATTATGACGACAGTATCCATGACGAAATCTAAACTCTCCGGAGACATACTTGTCGCGATCTTTGAAAACCAGAACAGAAGTTTTATAAACTTTAACAGCATACTCTTCATCATTTTTGCCCGTTGCATGATACACATTCGCTTCCTTTCCAGTCGAAATACAACCATTGACCTCATTGATGAATCCCCTGTTCAGAAGCTTGAAGAGAATCATTCTTGTTCTTGGATCCATTACTTGTTCTGCCGTCGCACGGTCATGTTTGTCACGCATTCGAAATCTTTCCGCTTCTTGTCGACGACCGAAATTCACTAACCGATTTGCAGCTTGATCGGACATAATCGTACGAGGATCATACTTCTCCACATTTATCCGATTTGTGTATTTTTTTGAAGAGTTTATCACTTGGCTGATAGGATGTAACTTTGTTGCTAGACTTTTGTGCATTGGGATGCAAATTTCCTGAATGAGGCACAACTTGGGCAGTATTTTGTTTCTGATAGCCAGTGTAATTATCATCGTAGTCATCGTATAAATTTGAATTGTGGTATTTATACTCTTCTTCGTCATAGTCGTCCTCATCGTCGTCAGCCGATTCATTTGAATCGTCGGCGTCTGGGTGGTTTTGAAGATCTTTAAATATTTCATGTTGAATTGTGAGATGTTTGAGGGATTCCTCGATTTGGAGTTGATCACTGTCATCCTCTTCAGCATCACTAAATTGCCCAGGAGCTGGAGTATACATCATTATCTTTTGTCATTCGCGATTGATGATACTAAACTGAATGAATATCGTGTTCAATATATCTGATTACCTGGACTTTTTCGACTATTTCTTTTTTTTTTTTGCCTATTTTTCTTTTACTTTACATTTATATTCTAAGCTTTTAATATTTTTATTCTATCATTTTAACATTTCGTTTTTCCCTATTTTTAAGTTACATTTTTACTTTAATCTTTTCACATTTCGTTTCTTTTGCCTATTTTTCTTTTACTTTACTTTTATATTCTAAACTTTTAATATTTTTATTCTATCATTTTAACATTAACCTTGGCTCGGGTGGTATTTTAACAACCGCTGAGAAAGAAATAAAGAACAAGGTGCCAATCGTTCCCGTGACAATTCCCCCCCCTCCTTTAAGTGAACTTCCCTGAAATTCACTCAAAGTCCTGCCTTAGTCCCTATTTCATTCCGCATCGTCCTATTTACTCACTACCTTCTTCTGGGTTCGTAGTCTACACCCCTTATTTCAGTGTTCACAATAGTTCCCTGATTCTGATGTGTTGTTTTTTTTTTTTCTTCCCCTTTTAGCTATCCTACCCTGACGCCAATCTCGGAAGGAAAAAAACAGTGAGGAGAAAAACGAGAAAGAATAAGACGGGGAGGAGAAATATGCAAATGCAAATGAAATAGGTTTCGCCGAAATCCACTTTTCTAATACCTTATCTTCCCTGCTTGGGGTTTAGTTAGCCGTTTGAGAAGAGACACGTTCAACCTTACTTGCCCCGATTCTTCTTAATCTACTCAAAGTTAAAATACCTAGCTGCTAGAGAACTATGAACTACGTTATTCTTCCAACCATTCTAACCGTATACCTTAGCAAGCAACCAATGAATTCCCGAGTTTTGGGGTGTTTTCGCGCATCACGACCAGTATTATCTAACAACCCTAATGTTCAATTACTACACGCGTCGACCGCACAGCGTGGTGTTGCGAGTCGGATCAGTCACCCTACCGACAATATGCGTAGAGTAGATGTATGCCTCGCAATTCTACGCAAAGAAAATGATTGAGGCTACTGAAAATAGCGACCGACTATTGGAAATACCACTAAAAACCTAACTGCTACTAAACTCACTACACTATTCTAGGAAGGGAAAAAGGAAATTGTTCCACTTGACCTAATTGTGTTATAGATCCTATTCAACTAGTTTTTTTTTTTTGCTTATTTTCTAACTCTCTGAAACCCGCGTTTGCTTCCCTGCTAATATCCACTACCATGCTAGTGACTCAGCTATTCTAAGCTATTATTCCTACCCCTAACAACTTCCCTAGACCCTTATTCTACTATTTCATATTTCAATGCATGTAACTGACTTAAATCCAAAGCTAATCTATTCTCACCCTCTTGATTTTAGCCCCATCATCTACGACACGCGAATTCAGAAGTCGTGATGGAAGTGGCTCGTCAGAAGTACAATAAAGAAAGAGGAAAAATATGAAAAGGGAAACATCCTCGAAACTCTGGTAAGTACCTTTTTAGGGTTTTGTAAAATAATTTTACAAAACCCTACTAGTTTCGCGACCTGTCTGTCCGTCTGTCCGTCTGTCCGTCCGTCCGTCCGTCCGTCCGTCCGTCCGTGTGTCACAGCAGTTTTTCTCGGAAACTACTTAAGCTAGAAACATCAAATTTTGTGTGTAGGTGTAAAGTGGTGATCTCTTTAAAGTTCAACTACAAAAAAATTTTATAAGGTATTTAAGGGGGGTCTCCCCATATAGGAGAGTGACCCCCCGAAAAAAAAATTTCATTGAAGGTAGCCGATATGGGTATCAAATGAAAGGTCTTGATGAGAACTTTTCAAAACAGGTCTTAGTTTGGCAAAATTTGCTTCGAGGGACGCACAGGGAGGGGAAATACACGAAAAATTTGTGTCCCCCCCCCTCGCGATTGGACACCTGTGATCCGAAAAATCTGAAAAAAATCAGGGATGTAGGCCTTGGTGCGTACAACAACAACAAATACGTGAGAAGTAGCAATTCACTCAACTTTGTTAGTAATAGTATGATTTATCGATTTTATGTTTTCTTGAATAAAATCTTAACGGTACCCTTAAATTCAATGAAATTTAGTACGTAGATGTCTATTTATAAGATTGATTAACTCTGCAAGTTTCATAAAGATTGAATTATATTTAGCGAAGTTATAGCGGTTTGAATTTTCCTGTATTACTATGGAACAATATGCGCTGCATGTATTACTATGGCAACATATGGCTATGGAACAACATGCGCTTTTTACCGACTCAGACATTACAGTTTTGCTAGGATTTGCATGAAAATTTCAGGAATGATAGGCGTGATGTATATCTTTGAGAATCGGTTCAGCTAGTAGTATTAGTAATCGTAAAACAAGATAGTGGCTGTTTTAAATGCGAAGATTGAATAATTTGGAGTTATTTTTTCCCAACTTCAACGTTTAAGGTGCATGCTTTGAACACTTGATTCAATTTAATGAATGACTGAAGATGAGTACCTAGAATTAATGCTCATAAGTGAAATAAGTCAAGGAGGTGGGAGAGAGCTCCTAGCAAAAGGGTTTTGTAACCATTCTAGGATTCGAAAAAATTCGCCATTAATCGATGATTTCAGCACAGGAGAGTGGCCCCTGAAAAAAGTGCATCAAACGTAGCCGATATGAGTATAAAATGAAAGTTTTCATGGGAGCTTTTCAAAACAGTTGTTAAACTGCCAGTTTTTGCTTCAGTGGGGGCACAGGGGGGAAATACATGAAAAATGTGTTTCCTCCGTCGCGGATGGACATCTGAAATAATTATCAAAGGAGATATTTATGAGTATAACAATACCAAAAACCTCAAAAGTCGAAATTCATTGAACTTTGTTAAAAATAGTATGATCTTCGAATTTCATATTTTCTCCAATAAAATCGTCTTTGACATGTTTCTTGATTTGATTCGATCTGGTGACTGCATTTTGTAAATTGAATACAAAACCCTTCTGACATGAGTGTAGGTCTGTTTACCCAACTTGTTTTTCCTTTGTTAGGGTATTAACTCTTACTATGAAAATTTACTCTAATAACCTCTGACTTTTACTCCATTAATCCAGCCTACTCTAAACCCTAAGTCAATTGAAGGAAAATTCCCATCCAAGTCGCCCCGATTACCTTGTTCGACCTCCCGATCACGAGAAACACAGGTCCAATAATCCGATTCTACTCTCTTTTAGCAACCGACCAACCAACTGGAGGCGTACACCCAAAACAACTGCGACCCGTACCGCCACGATACAAAAATAAACGCAACTTCACGAGGACTTACGTAGTTTACCGTCGATCCCTCTTCAAAGGTAACTCTTTCATTTACTTTTCCATGTCTTTTATTGTGATGTCCATTTAATTCTTAATTTAATCTTATCTGGGTACCTTACTACCACCCCGAACTTCCACTTTTCCGTCGCTATCAGATACGAGCCCGACTTAGACGCGCTATGCTACGTAAGGTTTCAGATCCTTAGCGTGCCATAGACCCGCTTCATCTCCTTCTTGAGTAACGAGCCGATAGGTAGACGCTGACTCCTTCCTTTGGATTCTGAAAGGTCCTAAATATTCCGGTGCTAGCTTCGCGGAAAAATAGTTCGCGGCATCCGACTGAGCGAAGTTTCGTCTCCAAACCATATCGTTCACCTGGAATGGTGGAGTCCGCTTCCGAAGATTGTATCTTTGTGAGCTTTGCTTCGCCGCCTTTCTCATGCGTTCCTTAACTTCCTCCCGCATTTTGACCATCAAGCTCCCTCGTAACCTTGGATCAGTTTGAACCTCCTCTCCCTCTATTGGGTGAAGGTCTTCCCTCGAAGTCACCATTTCGCGTCCAAAGTTTACAAAATACGGGGTCACCTCCATTGTTTCGTGGGTATACGTTCGCAGTGCACAGCCGATCTTTGATATTTCCTTATCCCATAACTTATGGTTATCCCCTACGTACGATCTCAGCATCCTTTTGATAGTTTGGTTCACTCGTTCTGCGGGATTAGCCTGGGGGTGATAATAAGCCGTATACTGAATCTTGGTACCGTACGTGGTGACCAATCTTTGCAACTCTTTAGAGCGGAACTGTACTCCGTTGTCGCAGATCACTACCGCTGGTACTCCAAATAATAAAAATACTTGTTCCTCCAATATCCACGCGATTGCTTTTCCGTGTGCTTGACGGAGTGGGAAGATAAGCGGGAACTTGCTGAAGTAATCCACGACGGTTAATACGTAGCAATTCCCTAGGGTTGAACGAGGTAAAGGACCTATCAGATCAACGGATATTATCGTCCACGGCTCCTTCGCCTGACCTTCCCTAGAGACCATTGGGCCATACGGACGTCTTCGTTCCACTTTAGTTGACTGACAGATCTGGCATTTTGCGACAAACCGTTTAATATCGGCTCTCATTTTGGGCCAAAAGTACCTTTGCAGCACACGATCGTATGTCCTGTCAGCTCCCATATGACCCGCCTTTGGATCGTCGTGACACTGTCGGAGTACTTTCCCCCGCTCACCCTTGGGTATAACTCGTTTCCAGCTATTGCCACTTAATTCTGGGTACCTGCCCGTTAGGTGTTTCCACAGTTGTCCGTTTTCCACCCTCCAGTCCGGAAAGTTTTGTGGCTCTCTCTCCACATCCGAAATCATCCTTTCCAGCCACTTATCTTCACTGTTCGTCTCTGCCAGAACTACGTCGACCTCGGGGACTGACCGCGATAAGGCATCTGGTACGAGATGCTCTTTGCCCTTCCTATGCAGGACGTCAAAGTCAAACTGCTGGAGTCGAACAGTCCATCTCGCCAACCGTCCGTTCGGATCTTTCAGGTTGTTTAACCAGACCAACGAATGGTGATCCGTGATCACACTGAACTGCGTTCCTTCTAGATATGGGCGCAGTTTTTCTACTGCCCACAACACCGCTAAGCATTCTTTTTCCGTGGTCGAGTACTTCTTCTCTGCTTTTGTCAAGCTACGGCTGAGGTAGCAGACTACCTTCTCCCCCTCTGCATCCTCCTGACTCAACACTGCCCCCAGCCCTGTGTCAGAAGCATCGGTTTGAACTTTGAAGGGCTTGGTGAAATCAGGGCATGTGAGGATTGGTGCTGTGGATAGCTTGGTTTTGCAGCGCAGAAAGGCCTCCTCGCATTCGGCAGTCCACACGAATTTCCGATTTTTCCGCAGCAAATCAGTCAGTGGAGCAGTTAGTGTGGCGTGATCCGGTATAAACCGACGGTACCACGATACCATGCCCAAGAATTGCCACACTTTCTTCACGTTTGTAGGTTGTGGGATGTTCAGCAAACAATCCACTTTGTCTGGATCTACATGTAGCCCTCTGTCATCCACCACGTACCCAAGATATTTAAGTTGCGGGCGACAAAACTCGCATTTTTCCCGAGATACTCGAAGTCCTGCTTCACGCAACCGGCGTAGCACTTCTCGCAAAACCTCGAGATGTGTCTTAAACTCTGGGGTGACCACAATCACATCATCTAGGTAGACGAATACATAAGGCTCCAACTCCGGTCCCAGTATTTGGTCTACCAATCGTTGCCATGTAGCAGGGGCATTATGAAGACCAAACGGCATGCGTTTGAAGTGAAACAGACCCCTCCCTGGAATAGTGAATGCCGTGTAAGGTTTTGATTTCTCGGCCATCGGAACCTGCCAATACGCAGACTTGATGTCTAGAGTCGACAGATATTTGGCGTTCCGGAGCTTATCTAGCGTAGCCGATACATACGGTATCGGATAAGCGTCTCGTTCCGATACTTTGTTCAGTTTTCGAAAATCAACGCAGAAACGGTATTTCCCATCTTTCTTTTTGACTAGTAGCATCGGGGATGACCAAGCACTTGAGGAAGGTTCAACGACCCCTAACTCGAGCATTTCGTCCAGTTCAGCATTGATATGCTGCTGGACGGCAGGTGAAACGGGATAGTATCGTTGCTTTATAGGTGGAGAATTGGTTTTAATCTCGTGTTCTACCACGCTAGTGCAACCAAGGCCTTCCCCCATCAGTACGAACTCCTCCTCTATCAGCCTCTGAAGTTCACCTTCCTCTGGTTTCGTCAGCCGAGATCTCGCTTGCAGCGCCTCCAGAGTAGCTGTGGCGGCAAACTTCCACGACTCACTCTTAAGATTCAACACAATCCCATATAACCGTAAGAAGTCTACCCCCAGTATAAGGGACTGGTTCACGGCTGGCACTACCAGCATCGGCATCCACTTCGTGTGGCCTTTGACAGTGAGGGGCACCCAAGCTTCCCCTTCTATCTTTGCCCTAGCGTTATTGGCCATCTTTATTGAGACTTGTTCTGCTGGGTTCACTTCCACGCCACGAGCCTTTTGCCTCTCCCAGGTTTCCCCGCCCAGGATTGAGTGTGTCACCCCCGAGTCGACTAGGCCCATCAATGGTAGTTCGAGAATTTGCACTCTTAAATGAGGCCGGTTGTCATCCGGTACCCTTCCTAGTGCATAACTCAATATTCCCTCTCGGACGGCGGATTCAACCTTTATTCCCGTGCTCTCTCCGCCGCCTAGTGAGCACGGTTTCCATTTCCCGACGGATTCGGCGCAGGTTGTTCCCCCTTTGGTGTTGTTCGAGTAGGAGAACAAGTTGGGCAGCTAGTTCGTATGACACCTTGCTTCCCACACCCATAGCAGCGTCGACCTTTTTTGCATTCTCGGGCGAAATGTTCCCGACTACCGCAAGTCCAACAGGATCCCCGTGTTGCCCCACCAGGGGTGTTGATCTCGCTTAATATTGGCGTTTCAGCATATGCCAGGTCCGGTTCTAATAACCGGGTTGTTCTACGACTAGGTGGAGGCACAAAAGCTTCCACCGATGCTCGTGTTTCCTCCAGCGTGCGACCCATATTAATTAGCTCCGCCATTGACGCTATGGTTCTCATAGAAAGTTGCTGCTGGTAGAAAGGAGAGATGTTGCTCCGGAGCACCTTTAATTTCCGTCTTTCCGAGCACGGTTCCGTCAGCCGCCAAAATAGCCTATCCATTACCGCAACGTAAACCCCGATCGACTCGTGTTTGCCTTGCGTCCGGTGGCGGATCTCCTCCCACAAAAGATCATCATAGTTTGGAGGCAAAAACTCCTCCCGTAATTCGCGGCACAATTCATCCCAACTGGCCACGCGTTCTCGAGCTGAGCGGAACCAAACCAAGGCTGTCCCTTCAAATAGCTCAGCTGCCATTCTAAACAGCTGAGATTTGCTGACTCCTTTAGCCACTCTCAGCTCCTCAACTCGTTCTAAGAATGCATTGACAGACCCAGAGCGGTCGCAGGAGAACCTCACTCCCCATTTGGAGACATCCGGCAATTTCCGCACCACCTGTTCTACTATGGGCGTGGAAAACTCTGGTAACGAAAATCTTGCTGGCGTTCCTGGAGTTTCTGGAGACCGTTCCTCTTCTTCGTGACTCCTTTTCATCCTTCCTTCTTCCCTTACCTCTCCAGTTTTTGTTCCCCCATCCGAAGCTATTGGTATACCAGGCTTAGCCATTCTACTACTCCCAGTAGGGATAATGTCGGCAGCGCTTTCCACCTCCTTTCCTTCTCCGTCATCGCCCTCTGCTTTCAGTAGCAGTTCTCCCATGACCATCATCAGCTCACCCCTAAGCTTGCTTGACTCCTTCTCCTGATCGACTTCTTCCGCCTGAATGTTAGTTATGCGTCTAAGTCCAAATTCAATTTTAGTTTTGATTTTCAAGAAGTCGCCGCTATCGGTGTCGCCCTCAAACTTCTCCATCAATGATCGAATCTCCAGTATCTTGCTGCGAACGGCCTCAAGATCTTCGCTAGGCGTGTATGGATAGTTTTTGGTTTCCACCATACTCATATCCATCGCAAGCTCTGCTTGTAATGCCGCCCGTAAATTCCTCCTCATTTCCTCGACTGTTCCCGGTGATTGATCTCGTATGCAGAGCTCATACGTCAATTCATCCTTTGATAACCTATCAACTAAAATTTTGGTAGTACGGGACATCTTAGTGTGTACTATTCTCCTTAGTAATAATTACCTTAACTCTAACAAATAAAACTACAAAATTCGCTGTAAAATTAATTCTTTTCTTTATAATACAACTTGTATTCACTGGTCCTTCCTCGGCATGCACTTCAAATAACTATTTTTCACACCCTTCTCGGTTATTTTCTCGTTTTCTTTCCTCTATTCTAGGCCTGAGGCAATTGATTGGTCTGAATAACCAAAATTGTCTGACGTTCGATGTAAGACGGAGCCATTTCTGAAATGAATCACTAGTAGCTAAGGAATTACACCACTTTTTGAGAGATTTCCACTTCCTTATAGTTTCATCACTTGCTCTTATTTACCAAGTCCGCAAATATCACACTCCCGCAATGACACACTATCACTTCACTTCTTTCACTAAATCGCTGGTAAAAATATCCCACTCCCGCAATAAGACACTATCACTGCACTTCTTTTTTTTTGTCACTGATTAAGCACTTTTACGGTAAACTTTACTTACTCGACTCGCGATTACTTTACCCCGAAGAACGTTGGGCGCCAAATTGTTACCTCCAGTTACCCCTCCGCGTGGGAGTTCCTTCGGCTAAGGACCTCGGACCCGGCTTGCTTTCGAAGACGGTCGTAGGTGGCGCCACTCGCTTATCCCCTGGTCCTAGAAAAGCCGCCAAGCGAGAACGCGGCCGCCGAACACCCCTCACACAACCCAGACTAACGCTCTTTAAGCGCTTCCCTAACGGGGCGATTATTCTCCCCGGCGATCAGTTGCGCCCTTGCCGGGCACAGATTTTCCGACGTAATTCACCCCGAGCAAAAGAAACTCAAAAGAAAAAGGAACATTTCCGCTACAGAGATCCCTGAAAAAAAAACCAGCAAGGAGATTTACCTTTGGACACACCCGAGCCAGGTGTATAATTCAAATGCGCGGCAAACTCGCTCTTTCTGTGACACGCACACAAAACTTTCACTATTGCACTACGTGAATACGAAATGCGAATGAAGCTCAAACAAAATATATCTTACACTCTTCCACTGTCATATATTTCACTGCTAAATGCAAATAAAGTGCAAAAAAAAATACAATGTAGTTAAAAGTACAAATTCCACTTACTCTACCTAGCGGGGGCCCCCCGTACTCTGCCTGCAATATTCCGCCGGCGCGCTTATTATCGGCTGAAGCCGCCAATCTTCCTTGGTTGTCCCGCTGATAATAATATTCCTTTCCACTTATCGCCTGAAGTCGCCAATCTTCCGTGGTTGTCTCGCTGATAATAATATTCCTCTCCACTGTGGAATTTTGGAATTTTCCCTCGTCGCAATTTCCTTTTTTTTCGATTGATTTTTCACGCTATCCTCGCTTAGCCACGTTGTCCCTCGAACCCGCAAGAAAAGAGAAAGAGCCGTTCTTCTTTCTTGGGTTTTTCATCGGCTCGGTTTCAACCGGCGAGCCGTTAACTTCATCCTTGGGCGATTCGATGTTCAATTCCGATCCCCCAACTGGGGTGCATCGGGCAATTGAAATCTAAATTTCCCTTTTTTAGTACACTCATCCGACAGGTGTAGAATGTCAAAGTGACTGACATTCTGTCAATTTTCATGTTTATTTACATTGGATCTAAATCAGAAAATGCATCCATGAACGACATTTTGCAGAAATTCTCCGATAATGTGGATGCATTTACAAATGATGGACTCAATTCATCGTTGGCTTTAGGAGGTGAATTTTCTTCACTTGTATGTGTTTTTGTCGAGGACGCTGTAGTCATTGAGATTGTTGACAAATGTGATTCTGCGAAGCCGGCGTTACTTCGATTTTGTCAAACTTACTTCCGAATCTTTCTGCAGTGGAAGGCGATGCAACTTCATACGTAATAACTGAATTTGGTGTAGGTTGTGAGTTTGAGGATACAATAGATGTTCCAGATAAAATAATTTCCGAGGATTTATTTACCCTTAAATACCGGGATCGTGATGATTCAGGCGGGGGCAAAAGTTGATAGATCGTGAAAGAGTCGCCGAACGGGCCTTCACTAGTTACTATTTTTGTGGTGGTAGAAGGTTCATTCGGTGTGATTCGCTCCATTTGAGTAATTCCTCGTTGGCTTGAACTTAGCTCTTGCTCTAAATCAACTAAATCTGCCACTGATTCTGGAGGTGCCTAAATCTAATTTCTCTTTATTCCGAGTTACATTTGTTTTTTATTCGTCTTTGCCGCCTTTCTAAGATTTCCTCGTCATATTCATAATCATCATCACATGAATTCATACATCGGGAATGTCTCATATAGTAACCGTGTTTGTCGATTCTGTCTGAGGAATGCTTTTTCTTTTCAGAAATTTTCTTCATCCCAAGGGCTCAAGTCTCGTGAAGAAGAAGATTTTGTGTACACAAAAAAAATACAATAAAGAACTGAAATGTGATTCACAACAAAAAAGTAGCTTTGCTGGTGTCAAGATAACAAGAATATTAATCTTTTGTTTGCTGACTGAATGGTGGAATAATTTGAAGCGCCTAAACATTGCAGCGACGTGTTCTATCGTTATCGGTGTCTGAACTGGCTTAGCCGCAGGCAGATTGGTTTATAAATTTAGACCTGATTCTTGCAACATATAATTGATTGGAGCTACTCTGGCACTAATTTTGAAGTATTCTGATTTGCGATTCCAGTCCTAGAACGCAATGGATTTCTTCAATGAATACTGGAATGCGGCGATCAATTTCATCGAGCAATACATCGATTTGGATTACTCGCTGTGGCTGTGGAGATTTTTAACGCCACTAATTGTCACATTCTTGCTACCATGTGTGTTTGTCGTTCTCATTTATATTTCGTTCATCATTTTGTACGTTTACAAGTTGCACAGGCAAGTCATCCTTCATTCACTCATCAGCGAGCCAAACTTTTGGAATTTTGGTCGTATACTCGTAGCGGCAGTATGAGACGCTCACGGGAGAATTTATCATGGTTACGAAGTAATTGGTATGGAGAACCTCCCAGTAGATGGTCCAGCATTAATTGTCTTCTACCACGGAGCTATTCCAATTGACATGTACTACTTCATTGCACGTGTCTGCTTACAACGTAAACGTCTAATTTACAGCGTTGGGGATCGGTTTCTCTGGAAGGTGCCAGGTTGGGGATTAATAAGCGATACAATTCACGAGCCTTTGAACTACTTAATTCGCAATCTTTGAGTTTTGACGCGGGCCATCCATTTTTACCGCAAAATTTCATAAGGAGAACATGACCACGAAGGAGGATTGGATCAGGAACTGGCACATCTGCGTTTTTTCATTCTAACTAAATTTCGCATTTCCTTTTGCACCCATGTTCGAGCCATTTTCCGTGGATTATGACGACAGTATCCATGACGAAATCTAAACTCTCCGGAGACATACTTGTCGCGATCTTTGAAAACCAGAATAGAAGTTTTATAAACTTTAACAGCATACTCCTCATCATTTTTGCCCGTTGCATGATACACATTCGCTTCCTTTCCAGTCGAAATACAACCATTGACCTCATTGATGAATCCCCTGTTCAGAAGCTTGAAGAGAATCATTCTTGTTCTTGGATCCATTACTTGTTCTGCCGTCGCACGGTCATGTTTGTCACGCATTCGAAATCTTTCCGCTTCTTGTCGACGACCGAAATTCACTAACCGATATGCAGCTTGATCGGACATATTCGTACGAGGATCATACTTTTCCACATTTATCCGATTTGTGTATTTTTTTGAAGAGTTTATCACTTGGCTGATAGGATGTAACTTTGTTGCTAGACTTTTGTGCATTGGGATGCAAATTTCCTGAATGAGGCACAACTTGGGCAGTATTTTGTTTCTGATAGCCAGTGTAATTATCATCGTAGTCATCGTATAAATTTGAATTGTGGTATTTATACTCTTCTTTGTCATAGTCGTCCTCATCGTCGTCAGCCGATTCATTTGAATCGTCGGCGTCTGGGTGGTTTTGAAGATCTTTAAATATTTCATGTTGAATTGTGAGATGTTTGAGGGATTCCTCGATTTGGAGTTGATCACTGTCATCCTCTTCAGCATCACTAAATTGCCCAGGAGCTGGAGTATACATCATTATCTTTTGTCATTCGCGATTGACGATACTAAACTGAATGAATATCGTGTTCAATATATCTGATTACCTGGACTTTTTCGACTATTTCGTTTTTTTTTTTTGCCTATTTTTCTTTTACTTTACATTTATATTCTAAGCTTTTAATATTTTTATTCTATCATTTTAACATTTCGTTTTTCCCTATTTTTACGTTACATTTTTACTTTAATCTTTTCACATTTCGTTTCTTTTGCCTATTTTTCTTTTACTTTACTTTTATATTCTAAACTTTTAATATTTTTATTCTATCATTTTAACATTAACCTTGGCTCGGGTGGTATTTTAACAACCGCTGAGAAAGAAATAAAGAACAAGGTGCCAATCGTTCCCGTGAAAATCTTCACAAAAAAGATACTTTTGAGTTCCTCGGAAAATGATCGGATTGCAAGGAATGCGTTGCTGCAAAAACGGCCGTTTTTCATTCTTTCTCCAATTTCAATATATGGGGTGTGAAACGAAAAATAGTGATGAGTAGAATTCAATAAAGTTGCATTCAGGCAACTTCGCGATACCTGCAATTGCAGTTTTTTGCATGGTTGGGATACTTACTTTTGATTCCGAAGCCATACAGCTGTAAAATCATCGGAAACGGGAATCGAAAGTGCCTGAATATCAAAATCGCGCTGCTATTGTACTCAGGAACATGAAAAAACTAAAGACCTTCACAACAAAGATACTTTGGAGCTCCTCGGAAAACGATCGGATTGCAAGGAGTGCGTTGCTGCGAAAACGGCCGTTTTCATTCTTTCTCCAATTTCAATATATGGGGTGTCAAACGAAAGCTAGTAATAAGTAGAATTCAATAAAATTGCAATCAGGCAGCTTCGCGATACCTGCGATTGCAGTTTTTTGCGTGGTTGGGATACTTTTGATTCCGAAACCATACAGCTGTAAAATCATTGGAACGGGAGTCGGAAGTGCCTGAATATCAAAATCGCGCTGTTATTGTACTCAGGAACATAAAAAAATTCAAGATCTTCACAACGAAGATACTTTGGAGCTCCTCGGTAAACGACCGGATTGCAAGGAGTGCGTTGCTGCGAAAAGTGGCCGTTTTTCATTCTTTCTCCAATTTCAATATATGGGGTGTGAAACGAAAGCTAGGAATGAGTAGAATTCAATAAAATTGCATTCAGGCAACTTCGCGATACCTGCAATTGCAGTTTTTTGCATGGTTGCGATACTTACTTTTGATTCCGAAGCCATACAGCTGTAAAATCATCGGAAACGGGAATCGAAAGTGCCTGAATATCAAAATCGCGCTGTTATTGTACTCAGGAACATGAAAAAAATCCCCGTTGGCAGAACCAGCCGGAAAGGTAAATTTGTCGTATGTAGCGAGAAGTTTCGAAAAAGAATTTTGCTTGCCTACTTCTAAACTTCTTTCTGCAACTTTCGTAGTACCACATGGGTATTTATTAACATAAAAAAAATCTGGCCACGTTCGTTTTTAGAAACTTTTTATCGGGGCGCAAATATTTTTCTAATTAAATTGAGTTGCATGCGTATGGATTACATATTGTTGTAAACATATAAATACCGGTTTCGCCCTTCTCGCATCTGCCGTTTACACAGTTCACAGTGGTAACCACACAAAGGCTTAAATAGCTCGAATAGCAGCACCATTGGCTGCGTCGTGAGTCCTCGATCTTGGGTCTGCTGGAACCCTGAGTTCAAGTTCTCCCGGGCGCACGGAAATATTCTTTTTGGGGTATCGGCAAAATCAATAGTTTTCGTAATGTATATGTGACACTTTACATTCAATCAAGCGATTCTTGGGGATGTAAATTGCCATATATGCAAGTCAATGAATACTATTGTGATTGTCGATACGGAAACAAAAAATGTGTGGGTAGCGGAATCGAAGTGTAATGAACTTCGATTACGTTACCCAGATGCGGCAGCGGTAATTGGAAAAAGGGATTGCGGGATCGAATGGGATGAACGTGGAAGGTGAAAAATGAAGTGGTTGGATTTAGGGAGTCAGTTTTTGGATTGGAAAGAGATAAGGGTGTTTTGTGTGCTCAGTGGAATTGATTTTTGGAGGATTTTAAAATTGGGCTACACACCCCTCTGCTAATTCTTAATGTCTGCAACTGCGGTGACTTCCGTGGTTGCTACAACCTTTGTATCAAATTTCACCCAAATCGGAGCTACACTTTGGTCAGAACAGATATCGCGATTTTTCGTATACATACAGCTGTCAAATCATCGGAGTCGGAAGTGCCTGAAAATCAAAATCGCGCTGCTATTGTACTCAGGAACATAAGAAAATAAGTGATCTTCACTACAACGATATTCTGGAGTTCCTCGAAAACGATCGGATTGCAAGGAAGGCGTTGCTGGAAAAACGGCCGTTTTTCATACTTTCTCCACTTTCAATATTAAGGGTGTCAAACGAAAGCTAGTGGTGAGTAGAATTCAATGAAATCGCATTCAGGCAGCTTCGCGATACCAGCGATTGCATTTTTTATATGGTTGGGATACTTTTGATTCCGAAACCATACAGCTGTAGAATCATCGGAAACGGGTGTCGGAAGTGCCTGAATTTCAAATTCGAGCTGTTATCGTACTCAGGAACATAAAAAAATTCAAGATCTTCGCTACAACGATATTCTGGAGTTCCTCGGAAAACGATCAGATTGCAAGCAGTGCGTTGCTGGAAAAACGGCAGTTTTTCACACTTTCTCCAATTTCAATACATGGGGAGTCAAACGAAAGCTAGTGATGAGTAGAATTCAAAAAAAATTGCATTCAGGCAGCTTCGCGATACCTGCAACTGCAGTTTTTTGCGTGGTTGGGATACTTTTGATTCCGAAACCATACAGATGTAAAATCATCGGAAACGGGTGTCGGAAGTGCCTGAATTTCAAATTCGAGCTGTTTTTGTACTCAGGAACATAAAAAAATTCAAGATCTTCACTAAAACGATAGTTTAGAGTTCCTCGGAAAACGATCGGATTGCAAGGAGTGCGTTGCTGGAATAACTGCCGATTATCATTCTTTCTCCAATTTCAATATATGGGGTGTCAAATGAAAGCTAGTGATGCGTACAGTTCAATAAAATTGCATTCAGGCAGCTTCGCGATACCGGCAATAGCAGGTTTTTGCGTGGTTGTGGTACTTTTGATTCTTAAACCATTCAGCTGTAAAATCAACGGAAACGGGAGTCAGAAGTATTTGATTATCAAAATCGCGCTGCGATTGTACTCAGGAACATAAAAAAATTAAAGATCTTCACTGCAACGATAATCTGGAGTTCCTTGGAAAACGATCGGCTTGCAAGGAGTGCGTTGCTAGAAAAACGGCCGTTATTCATACTTTCTCCATATTCATTCCATGAGGTGTCAAAGGAAAGCAAGTGATGAGTAGAATTCAATAAAATTGCATTCAGGCAGCTTTGCGATACCTGCAATTGCAGTTTGTTGCGTGGTTGGGATACTTTTGATTTCGAAACCATACAGCTGTAAAATCATCGGAAACGGGTGTCGGAAATGCCCGAATATCAAATTCGAGCTGCTGTTGTACTCAGGAACATAAAAAAATTCAAGATCTTCACTAAAACGATATTCTGGAGTTCCTCGGAAAACAATCGGATTGCAAAAAGTGCGTTGCTGGAAAAACATTCGTGTTTCATACTTTCTCCAATTTAGATATATGGGGTGTCAAACGAAAGCTAGTGATGAGTTGAATTCAATAACCTTGCATTCAGGCAGCTTCGCTATACCTGCAATTGCAGTTTCTTGCGTGGTTGGGATACTTTTGATTCAGAAACCATACAGCTGTAAAATCATCGGAAACGGGAGTCGGAAGTGCCTGAATATCAAAATAACGCTGCTTTTGTATTCAGGAACATAAAAAATTCGAGATCTTCACTACAATATTCTGGATTCCCTCAGAAAACGATCGGATTGCAAGGAGTGCGTTGCTGGAAAAACGGCTGTTTTTCATACTTTCTCCCATTTCAATATGTGGGATGTCAAATGAAAGCTTCGCGATACCTGCAATAGCAGGTACTACTTTTGATTCCAAAACCATACAGCTGTAAAATCATCGGAAACGGGAGTTGGAAGTGCTTGATCATCAAAATCGCGCTACGATTGTACTCAGGAACATAAAAAAATTAAAGATCTTCACTGCGACGATATTCTGGAGTTCCTTGGAAAACGATCGGCTTGCAAGGAGTGCGTTGCTCGAAAAACGGCCGTTTTCCATACTTTCTCCATATTCAATCCATGAGGTGCCAAAGGAAAGCTAGAGATGAGTAGAATTCAACAAAATTGCATTCAGGCAGCTTCGCGATACCTGCAATTGCAGTTTTTTGCGTGGTTGGGATACTTTTGATTCTGAAACTATACAGCTGTAAAATCACCAAAAACGGGTGTAGGAAGTGCCTGAATATCCAAATCGCGCTGTTATTGTACTCAGGAACATGAAAAACTTGAAGCTCTTCACTACAACGTTATTCTGGAGTTCCTCGGAAAACGATCGGATTGCAAGGAGTGCGTTGCTGGAATAACGGCCGTTTTTCATACTTTCTCCAATTTCAATATATGGGGTGTCAAACGCAACCTATTGTGGAGTAGATTTCAATAAAATTGCATTCAGGCAGCTTCGCGATACCTGCAATTGCAGTTTTTGCGTGGTTGGGATACTTTTGATTCCGAAACAACACAGCTGTAAAATCATCGGAAGCGTGAGTCGGAAGTGCCATAATATTAAAATCGCGCTGTTATTGTACTCAGGAGCATAAAAAATTTAAAGATCTTCATTACAACAATATTCTGGAGATCCTCGGAAAACGATCGGATTGCTGGAAAAACGGCCTCTTTTCATACTTCCTCCTATTTCAATATATGGGGTGTCCAACGAAAGGTAGTGATGAGTAGAATTCAACAAAATTGCATTCCAGCAGCTTCGCGAGTCCTGCAATGGCAGCTTTTTGCGTGGCTGGGATACTTTTGATTCCGAAACTTTACAGCTGCAAAATCATCGGGAACGTTAGTCGGAAGTGCCTGAATATCAAAATTGCGCTGCTATTGTACTCAGGAACATAAAAAATTCAAGCTCTTCACGACAACGATATTCTGGAGTGCCTCGAAAAACGATCGGATTGCAAGGAGTGCGTTGCTGGAAAAAATGGCCGTTGTTCATACCTTCTCCAATTACAATATATGGGGTGTCCAACGAAAGCTAGTGATGAGTAGAATTCAATGAAATTGCGTTCAGGCAGCTTCGCTATACCTGCAATTGCAGTTTTTTGCATGGTTGGGATACTTTTGATTCCGAAACCATACAGCTGTAATATCATCGAAAACGCGAGTCAGAAGTGCCTGAATAACAAAATCGCGCTGCTATTTTACTAAGGAACATAAAAAAATTCAAGCTTTTCACTACAACGATATTCAGGAAGTCCTCGGAAAACGATCAGATTGCAAGGAGTGCGTTGCTAGAAAAACGGCCGTTATTTATACCTTCTCCAATTTCAATAGAACGATCGGATTGCAAGGAGTGCGTTGCTAGAATAACGGCCGTTTCTTATACTTTCTCTAATTTAAATATATGGGGTGTCAAACGAATGCTAGTGATGAGTAGAATTAAATAAAATTGCATTCAGACAGCTTCGCGATACCTGCGATTGCAGTTTTTTTGCGTGGTTTGCATACTTTTGATTCCCAAACCATACAGCAGTAAAATCATCGGAAACGGGAGTCGGAAGTGCCTGAATATCAAAATTGCGCTGTGATTGTACTCACGAACATAAAAAAATTAGAGATCTTCACTGCAACGATATTCTGGAGTTCCTCGGAAAGCGATCGGATTGCAGGGAGTGCGTTGCTGGAATAACGGCCGTTTTTCATACTTTCTCCAGTTTCAATATATGGGGTGTCAAACGAAAGCTAGTGATGAGTAGAATTCAATGAAATTGCATTCAGGTAGCTTCGCGATACCTGCGATTGCATTTGTTTTGCCTGGTTGGGATACCTTTGATTCCGAAACCATACAGCTGTAAAATCATCGGAAACGGGAGTCGGAATTATTTGATTTTCAAAATCGCGCTGTGATTGTACTCAGGAACATAAAAAAAATTTAAGATCTTCACTGCACGGGAACGGGAGTCGGAAGTGCCTGAATATCGAAATCGCGCTGTTATTGTACTCAGGAACATAACAATTAAAGATCTTCACTACAGCGATATTCTGGAGTGCCTCGGAAAACGATCGGATTGCAAGGAATGCGTTGCTAGAATAACGGCCGTTTTTCATACTTTCTCCGATTTCAATATATGGGGCGTCAAACGAAAGCTAGTGTTGAGTAGAATTCAATAAAATTGCATTCGGGCAGCTTCGCGATACCTGCGATTAAAGTTTTTTGCGTGGTTGGGATACATTTGATTCCGAAACCATACAGCTTCAAAATCATCAGGAACCAGAGTCGGTAGTGCAGTAACATAAAAAAATTAAAGATTTTCACTACAACGCTATTCTGAAATTCCTTTTTTATTTTTTTGTGGTTGGGAGGTGAAGGCATTTACGTCCGCCGAGTTTGGCAGTGTGGGACTCCCATGGAGGATGACCTTGGACTACCCACTAAACACCTCCCCTGTCAACCTGAGAACCTAGCCTGGAACCGTTTGACACATTACTTTGGGCCAGGTCTCGTTTCGTTACGCCGTGGGACGCCTTCATGGTGGGGAGTCTCTTTCCTAGCGGGAGGAGAGGGGGGAAGAGGGTTGGCCAGAGGAGCGATCCCCCGGCCCCAGCACCTCCGGCTGCTGCGAGTCCCTTTTATCTTCTAGGACTGCCCGAGCATAATGTGCCACCTGGTTCCATTTGTCAACTGATTCGAGCATCACCGCAACTAAATTATTCGGGGTGAGCTCTCCCGTCTCCCTGTAGAGTCCCCTTCGCAGCCTGGTCCATTTGGTACACGCAAAAAATGTGTGACAGGCATTGTCCTCCACTCCTGGGCAAAACCGACAATCGGGAGACCGTGACTTACCGATCTTGTGCAGGTAAGACTGAAAACACCCGTGCCCGCTCAAAAGCTGGGTCAGATAGAAGTCAGTCTCACCATGCCTTCGATTTACCCACGGTCTCACATCCGGAATGAGGCGCGCAGTCCACCTTCCCTTCGTGCAATTCCTCCAAGACTGCTGCCAATCGTTGAGCGAGCGTTGCCTCTCCTCGCGGACAACCATCTCCCTCGCATCCTCGTTTCGGCGCAGGTAAATAGCGCAGCGCTCTCTAGCAAGGAGGGCGATAGGTATCACGCCTGCAATCACTCTCACCGCCGAGTCGGAGACTGTTGGATACGAAGATGCAATTCTCAGTGCTCCCCTTCTCTGTACCTGTGCTAATCGTTTTCGGTGTACCTCCTTGCTGAGAGCATCGCCCCATGCCTCTGCTCCGTACAGTAGCACTGACCCTACAGCACTCATCAAGAGGCGTCTTCTTGATGGGCTGGGTCCCCCTTCGTTGGCCATAAGTCGACTCAGGGCCGAAATTCCCGAAGAAGCCTTCTCAGCCGTTGCCCTGATTTGCTCAGAGAAACTCCTCTTCGAGTCGATCAGTAGCCCCAGGTAATTCACCGCTGGTTTCGATTCGATTTGTATATCTCCAATACTGATCATCCTCACTCTAGGAAAGTTCCTTGAAAAACGATCGGAGTACAACGAGTGCGTTGCTGGAAAGACGGCCGTTTTTCATACTTTCTCCGATTTCAAAATATTGGGTGTCAAACGAAAGCTAGTGATGAGTAGAATTCAATAAAATTGCATTCAGGCAGCTTCGCGATACCTGCAATGGCAGCTTTTCGCGTTGTTGGGATACTTTGAAATCCGAAACCGTACAGCTGTAAAATCATCGGTAACTGGAGTCGAAAGAGCCTGAATATCAAAATCTGCTGTTATTGTACTCAGAAACATAAAAAATTTAAAGATCTTCACTACAACATTATTCTGGAGCTCCTTGGAAAACGATCGGATTGCTGGAAAGCGGCCTCTTTTCATACTTTCTCAAATTTCAATGTATGGGTTGTCAAACGAAAGCTAGTGATGAGTATATTTCAATAAAATTGCATTCAGGCAGCTTCGCGGTACCTGCAATCACAGTGTTTTTTCGTGGTTGGGATACTTTTGATTCCGAAACCATACAGCTGTAAAATCATCGGAAACGAGAGTCAGAAGTACTTGAATATCAAAATTGCGCTGTTATTGTACTCAGGAACATTAAAAAATTACAGATCTTCACTACAACGATATTCTCGAGTTCCTTGGAAAACGATCGGAGTGCAACGAATGCGTTGCTGGAAAAACGGCCGACTTTCATACTTTCTCCAATTTCAATATATGGGGTGTCAAACGAAAGCTAGTGATGAGTAGAATTCAATAAAATTGCATTCAGGCAGCTTCGCGATACCTGCAGTGGCAGCTTTTCGCGTAGCTGGGATACTTTTGATTCCGAAACCATACAGCTGCAAACTCATCAGGAACGGGAGTCAGAAATGCCTGAATATCAAAATCACGCTGTTATTGTACTCAGAAACAAAAAAAATTCAAAATCTTCACTACAACAATATTCTGGAGTTCCTCGGAAAACGATCGGATTGCAAGGAGTGCGTTGCTGTATTAACGGCCGTTTTTCATACCTTCTCCAATTTCAATATATGGGGTGTCAAACGAAAGCTAGTTTTTTCTTTGTGGTGGGGAGGTGAATGCTATTTATGCGCAGAGTGTCGGACTCCCATGCGCGACTGGACTACCCACTAAACACCTCCCCTGTCAACCTGAGAACCCAGCCTGGAACCGTTTGACACATTACTTCGGGCCAGGTCTCGTTTTGTTACGCCGTGGGGCGCCTTCAAGCTGGGGAGTCTCTTTCCTAGCGGGAGGGGAGAGGGAAAGTGGAAATGTCAGAAGAGCGATCTCCCTGCCCCAGCGCCCGCGGCTGCTCCGAGTCCCTTTTATATTTTAGGACTGCCCGAGCATAATGTGCCACATGGTTCCATTTGTCAACCGATTCGAGCATCACCGAAATGATATTATCCGGGGTGAGCTCTCCCGTCTCCCTGTAGAGTTCCATTTGCAGCCTGCCCCAATTGGTACACGCAAAAAATGTGTGACAGGCATTGTCCTCCTCTCCTGGGCAAAACTGACAATCGGGAGACCGTGACTTACCGATCTTGTGCAGGTAAGACTGAAAACACCCGTACCCGCTCAAAAGCTGGGTCAGATAGAACTCAGTCTCACTATGCCTTCGATTCACCCACGGTCTCACATCCGGGATGAGGCGCGCAGTCCACCTTCCCTTCGTGCAATTCAGTGCAGTCCACCTTCCCTTCGTGCAATTCCTCCAAGACTGCTGCCAATCGTTGAGCGAGCGCTGTCTCTCCTCACGGATAACTATCTTCCCTCGCATCCTCGTTTCGGCGCAGGTAAATAGCGCAGCGCTCTCTAGCAAGGAGGGCGACAGATATCACGCCTGCAATCACTCTCACCGCCGAGTCGGAGACTGTTGGATACGAAGATGCAATTCTCAGTGCTCCCCTTCTCTGTACCTGTGCCAATCGTTTTCGGTATACCTCCTTGCTGAGAGCGTCGCCCCATACCTCTGCTCCATACAGTAGCACTGACCCTACAGCACTCATCAAGAGGCGTCTTCTTGATGGGCTGGGTCTCCCTGCGTTGGCCATAAGTCGACTCAGGGCCGATATTCCCGAAGCAGCCTTCTCAGCCGTTGCCCTGATTTGCTCAGAGAAACTCATCTTCGAGTCGATCAGTAGCCCCAGGTACTTCACCGCTGGCTTCGATTCGATTTGTATGTCTCCAATACTGATCATCCTTACTCTAGGGATTCTCTTTTTTGTCAAGATGACTACTTCGGTTTTCTCCAGTGCTAAACTCAGCCCGCGAGCAGTCATCCAGTCCCTCGCTCGGCGCACTAGCATACCTAGCCTAAGTTGCGCTTGCTCAACGGTGCGTCCAGTGACCAGAGCGGCAACATCATCCACATAGCCGACCAAGCGCGACTCATCTGGCATCTCGAGTCTCAGTAGCCCGTCGTAAGACACGTTCCACAGGTCCGGACCAAGGATAGATTCCTGGGCAACACCCGATGTAATTTCCATTCTTCGTTGGCCATGGGTCATGTCGTAGAGCAGGCTTCGGTCCTTTAGGTAGTTCCTCAAAAGCCGCATTAGATATTCTGGAACTTGAAAAGAGTTTTCCAGCGTGTCCAGAATATCCACCCATCTAGCGGAGTTGAAGGCATTCCTGACGTCGAGTGTCACCAACAGGACGATCCGTCGCTTGGTGCGACTATATGCCTCTGCTCTTTGGACCACGTTCACCACCTCTGCAATCGCATCAATGGTAGACCGTCCTGCTCTAAGGCCGTACTGCCGAAGAGATAGGTCTCCAGCAGCACGAATCGCGTCAGTGAGTCTTCACTTGATGAGTTTCTCTAGCACTTTCCCAGCCGTGTCTAGCATGCATAACGGGCGGTATGCAGACGGCGATTCGGGAGTTCTCTCTCCCTTGCTGATCAGCACGAGCCTTGCAACCTTCCACCGTACCGGGAAAGCCCCATCCCTTAGGCAAGGGTTGAATGTGCTGAGCAGCAAGTCAGGACAGTGGTGATAGACGAGCCGCAACACCTCAGCCGGAACACCATCTGCACCTGGAGCCATCCTCGGTTTCAATGAGAGGACTGCCTCCTATAGTTCCAGCTGTGTGAAGAGTGGGCACTCGACTGCTGTTTCACCATGGACAGCGTCAACACGGACTATCGCGTCTATCTTTTCCGCGTCATGTATACAAGGCTTCCGTAGGGCACCAAGCTTCCACATGACCAGCTTGTAGCCAAGGCCCCACGGATCCTTGTTCACATTTTCCACTAGGTCCTGCCGCCAGCGAGCCTTGCTACTGTTGATCAGTTTGCGAAGGCATTTCCTGGCCGAGTTATATGCTGCCACCCAGTTGCATGCCTCGTCACCGCTCCGCGCCCGTTGAGCCTCACGTTGAAGCTTGTGACACTCCCTTCGCTTTTCAGCGATTTCAGTTGACCACCAGTACATTGGAGGCTTGCCGTGCCGGGGTCTTTGACGGGGCATAGAAGCGCAGCTAGCAATCGTAATGATGCTCATAGTAGAGTTCACCACTTCTTGAGCTGCCCGTTCTTCCGTCCCCTCCGAAGCTCCCTGCAGCGGCTCACCTGCTGTGAGAGCCTTGACGAACCTCTCGACGTCCATCCTTCCGATGTTCCATCCAGGTGTAGAAGGCCGAGAGCACGTACGTCGGGAGACAGCATCACTTATCTCAAGCAGAATGCACTGATGATCACTGGTCCTCTAATACTTTCCAGTTGTGTATCCTCCGCACCAAGGACTCCGAGGCAAATGTCACGTCCGGTATGGTTCCTTCACAGCCAATACGGCGGAAAGTCGGCGTATTTCCGGAGTTTAGTACGACGAGGGCCGTCCTGGCTGCCATTTCCAAGCTTCGTTTTCCCCGCGTATCCGCCTGAGGCATGCCCCATTCGATTGCTTTAACATTGAAGTCGTCCCCGACGAGCACTTTGCCCTCTGCGTTCGAGACAACACCCTCCAAAGCATTAAGCTTGGCTTGGAGAGATGATATCGACTCATTTGGCGTTAGGTACACACTAAAGAAGGTGATCCCTAAGCACCGAACCCACACGAAACCATCCCCCCGTCCACAACTTTTCGCCTGAAAGTCACTGTTCCGAACCCAGATAGCGGCAGTACCAGTTTCATCAGAGTACCGTAATGCAGGACTTTTATTATGGTGTTGCTCACTCAGCAGCAAGAAGTCAGCTTTCATGTCCCTCGCACTTTGCTTAAGCAGATTTTGGGCGGTTGAACTGCGGTGTAGGTTTAGCTGTAGGATGCGGGTCATCGAAGCTCTGATTCGGCCTTGGCTAGGGCTTCCTGGAACACCCGGCATTTTCCTGATCCCAAGACGTGTCCAAAATCAGGTTTTGGATCAGCATCCTTGCAAAGAATACAGTGTGCCTCCTCCGTACATTCTTTTCTTTTATGTCCCATTTCACCGCATTTGTAACATAGGGAACTCCTTTCGGGTCCTTTGCATACTTGTGTGGTGTGACCATAACCAAGGCATTTGAAATATTGAACAGGCGTTGCTCTTTGCCGTAGCCTACAGACAACTCACCCAATTCGTACTTTGCCCTTGTTCAGGAATTTTTCGGCGTCCTTTTCGGTCAAGTCAACTATGGCCATGCGTTGTCCCCTGTTGTTTTCGCTAGGGAACTCTTCTTTGATGGCCTCTTCTACCTCGGCCAGATCCATCACGCAGTCTATGTCTCGTGTTTCGCTCGTTGCCATCGGCTCGAGCGGGGCTATAGTTGCACTTTTGCCGAGGACTTTCTTTACTGCGTCACAGAATGCATCTTTATTGCCGGCCTCTGCTCCGAATTCGACAAGTATGTGGCCCGACAGCGTTGGTCGTACTACTTTAATGGTAGTATTGGTGTCTTTGGGCCTTACGTTCCCCTGATGTCCCGCAGCACCTCCGCATAGGATCGGCCGTCTTGAGGCTTAACAAGCAGTGCCTGCTGCCGGGGTCTTCGTCGGGGCTTCTGCCTCTCCTGCTTTGCATCATGTCCTTTTTGTAATTGGGCGTCCGTACGAACTTTACTTTCTGGCTTTTTTTGAAGGAGTTTTTTTGCGGCTTTCCTCGCTCCTTTTGAAAGCACTGTCTGGAACCCCTGATCAGTGCTTCACGCCCTTTAAGTGCCTCTTCCTTCCTTCTTTTATCCCGATCTCCTTTGATTGGGCTAGACGCCATTCTTTTATTGACGTTTAATGGTGGAGCTGTCTGCGTGTCGCCTTAAGATTTCGCCCCAAGCGCCTCATTAGCCTTCTCTTCGTCTTCGGCCCTTAACCAGCTCCTCCAATAGTGCTCTATGCGATCTAGGAGCTCCTCTAGTTCAAAGAGCCCTTCCTTTGCTGCTTTACTGATTTTTGGGGAGTCTTTTCAGAACATCTCCCGCTTTTCGGAGTAGTCTTTCTTCTTTGTATCACTGGGCCGCAATTGTACCTTGCAACCATCCTTGGGAGAGCTTATCGCGTTCCGTTTCCGAGTGCAGTACTTCCGCCACATTTTCAACTTTGGTGGTGCATTCACGCGGTGTCTGGTCACTCTTTGCTTTTAGTGCCGTAATCTCCTCGTTGGCTTCTGGATTTTTCGTTGCAATGTCGGGATTTGCGACGCTTGCATCGGTCGCTTCGGTAACGATCGCAGCAGTGACAATCAAATTTTTGGTGCTCTTTATGTTTTCTCCCACCGCTTGAACACCTGAAGTGTCCTGCAGAGTTTCCCGTTTCTCCTTAATAGGACGCTCGGGCATTCGCATCATTTTTTTGCTGCACCCGAACGCCGCAGGAATCTCATTCTGTATTCTCCGTTTTTACTCCATCTTCACTGTCGTTGTGTTAGTCTTCATTTTTGTCGTTGTTAATACCGCTCGCGATGTACTGTTCACATCGTGGCTGCAACCGCTAGTTGCGTCGTCGTTATTATTTTCCGTTTCTTTTTCTGGGTATTTGTGGTCTTTTGATTTTGTTTGCTCCAGTTTCGTTGGGTCCCCCCTCGGAGCCACTATCTCCGTACGTGTGTGTAGTCGCCTTTTTGGTCCCATGGTTATCTTTGCAGAGCAGGGAGGCCATGCGAGGGTTTTTTTTTTGTGGTAGGGAGGTGAAGGCATTTACGCCCGCCGAGTCTGGCAGTGTGGGGCTCCCATGGAGGATGACCTTGGACTACCCACTAAACACCTCCCCTGTCAATCTGAGAACCTCGCCTGGAACCGTTTGACACCTTACTTCGGGCCAGGTCTCGTTTTGTTACGCCGTGGGGCGCCTTCAAGCTGGGGAGTCCCTTTCCTAGCGGGAGGGGAGAGGGGAAGAGGAAATGCCAAAAGAGCGATCCCCCAGCCCCAGCACGTCCGGCTGCGGTGAGTCCCTTTTATCTTTTAGGACTGCCCGAGCATAATGTGCCACCTGGTTCCATTTGTCAACCGATTCGAGCATCACCGCAACTATATTATCCGGGCTGAGCTCTCCCGTCTCCCTGTAGAGTCCCCTTCGCAGCCTGGCCCATTTGGTACACGCAAAAAATGTGTGACAGGCATTGTCCTCCTCTCCTGGGCAAAACCGACAATCGGGAGACAGTGACTTACCGATCTTGTGCAGGTAAGACTGAAAACACCCGTGCCCGCTCAAAAGCTGGGTCAGATAGAAGTCAGTCTCACCATGCCTTCGATTCAGCCACGGTCTCACATCCGGGATGAGGCGCGCAGTCCACCTTCCCTTCGTGCGATTCCTCCAAGACTGCTGCCAATCGTTGAGCGAGCGTTGTCTCTCCTCGCGGACAACCATCTCCCTCGCATCCTCGTTTCGGCGCAGGTAAATAGCGCGGCGCTCTCTAGCAAGGAGGACGACAGGTATCACGCCTGCAATCACTCTTACCGCCGAGTCGGAGACTGTTGGATACGAAGATGCAATTCTCAGTGCTTCTCTTCTCTGTACCTGTGCCAATCGTTTTCGGTATACCTCCTTGCTGAGAGCGTCGCCCCATACCTCTGCTCCGTACAGTAGCACTGACCCTACAGCACTCATCAAGAGGCGTCTTCTTGATGGGCCGGGTCCCTCTACGTTGGCCATAAGTCGACTCAGGGCCGATATTCCCGAAGCAGCCTTCTCAGCCGTTGCCCTGATTCGCTCAGAGAAACTCATCTTCGAGTCGATCAGTAGCCCCAGGTACTTCACCGCTGGCTTCAATTCGACCTGTATATCTCCAATACTGATCATCCTTACTCTAGGGATTCTCTTTTTTGTCAAGATGACCACTTCGGTTTTCTCCAGAGCTAAACTGAGCCCGCGAGCAGTCATCCAGTCCCTCACTCGGCGCACTAGCATACCTAGCCTAAGTTGCGCTTGTTCAACGGTGCGTCCGGCGACCAGAGCCGCAACATCATCCGCATAGCCGACCAAGCGCGACTCATCTGGCATCTCAAGTCTCAGTAGCCCGTCGTAAGACACGTTCCACAGGTCCGGACCAAGGATAGATCCCTGGGCAACACCCGATGTAATTTCCATCCTTCGTTGGCCCTGTGTCATGTCGTAGAGCAGGCTTCGGTCTTTTAGGTAGTTCCTCAAAAGCCGCATTAGATATTCTGGAACTTGAAAAGAGTTTTCCAGCGTGTCCAGAATATCCACCCATCTAGCGGAGTTGAAGGCATTCCTGACGTTGAGTGTCACCAACAGGACGATCCGTCGCTTGGTGCGACTATATGCCTCTGCCTTTTGGACCGCGTTCACCACCTCTGCAATCGCATCAATGGTAGAACGTCCTGCTCTAAAGCCGTACTGCTGAGGAGATAGGTCCCCAGCAGCACGAATCGCGTCAGTGAGTCTTCCCTTGATGAGTTTCTCGAGCACTTTCCCAGCCGTGTCTAGCATGCATAACGGGCGGTATGCAGACGGCGATTCGGGATTTCCCTTCCCCTTGCTGATCAGCATGAGCCTCGCCACCTTCCATCGTACCGGGAAAACCCCGTCCCGTAGGCAAGCGTTGAATGTGCTGAGCAGCAAGTCAGGACAATGGTGATAGACGAGCTGCAAAACCTCAGCTGGAACACCATCTGGACCTGGAGCCTTCCTCGCTTTCAGGGAGAGGACTGCCTCCTCCAGTTCCAGCTGTGTGAAGAGTGGGCACTCGACCGCTGTTTCACCACGGACAGCGTCAACACGGACGGGGTGGGCGGGGAAGAGTCCCCGCACTATCGCGTCCATCTTTTCCGCGTCATGTATACAAGGCTTCCGTAGGGCACCAAGTTTCCCCATGACCAGCTTGTAGACAAGGTCCCACGGATCCCTATTTACATCATCCACGAGGTCTTGCCAGCATCGGGCCTTGCTCTTGTTAATAAGCCTGCGAAGATATTTCCTGCCGGACCTGTATGCTGCTAGCCTAGTGTCTGTCTCCTCCCGTGTTCACGCCCGCTGGGCCTCTCGCCGAAGTTTGTGACACTCGCTTCTTTGTTCGGCGACCTCGTTTGACCACCAGTATACTGGAGGCTTACCGTGTCGGGGTCTCCGACGGGGCATGGAAGACTCGCAAGCAGCTATGATGGTACTCATAGTTGAGTTCACCAAGTCCTTGGCTGTGGGCCCTCCACTCCCTGGCGGAGCTCCCAGCAACGGTGCGCCTACCGTAAGCGCGTCAGCGAACCTCTCAACGTCCATCCTCTCAGTCCTCCATCCGAGGATTGAAGTTTGGGCATATGCACGCAGAGTGGCACTGTCGTGAATCTCAACCGCTATATACTGGTGATCACTAGCCGAGTAGTCCTCTAGTACTCGCCAGTTGTGTACTCTAGGTACCAGGGACTCCGAAGCGAGTGTCACATCGGGTATGGTTCCTACGCAACCCCATCGGCGGAAAGTAGGGGTGTTACCAGTATTTAGGACAAAAAGCGCTGTTCTGGCCGCCATGTCCAAGATTTGCTTTCCCCTTGGGTCGGATTGTGGCATACTCCATTCAATGGCTCTAGCGTTGAAGTCTCCCCCGACCAGCATGTGGCCCTCTGTGTTCGAGACAGCGCCCTCCAGAGCATCGAGTTTGGTTCGAAAAGATCGCATTGCCTCGTTAGGCGTCAGATAAACACTGAAATATGTTATCCCTGAACACCGCACCCACACAAAACCATCCCCGCGTCCATGGCCCTGCACCTGAAGGCGGGCGCAGTCTCGAACCCAGATGGCCGAGGTACTAGATTTGTCAGGGTACCATGCTTGCGGGTCCTTGTTATGATGTTGCTCGCTCAGCAACAGGAGGTCAGCTCTCTTATCCCTCGCAAACTGCTCAAGTAGGTCCTGGGCGTTTGTGCTTCAGTGCAAATTGACCTGCAGGATACGGATCATTTGAGTATCGATTTGGCTTTAGTTAGGGCCCCCTTGAAAACCCAGCATCTCCCTGTCCCCGGCTCATGTTTGAGGTCACCGGGTGCTAGCTTAGCATCCTTGCAAAGAATGCATTTTGCCTCGTTCGTGCACTCCTTCCTTTTGTGCCCCGTTTCACCACATTTGTAGCACAGAGATCTCCTGTCGGGTCCCCTACAGCCATACGCGGTGTGTCCGTATTCGAAGCATCTGAAGCAGCGGATAGGGATCGCTCTTCTCCGTATCCTGCAGATCACCCAACCTATTTTAATTTTGCCCTTCGCCAGGATTTGCTGGGCGTCTTTATCAACTAGTTCGACAATAGCCATGTGTTGCCCCCTTGTGTTTTCACGTGTCAATCTTGCCTTGACTTCACTTAAGCTGGGGAACTCCCTCCTGATGGCATCCTCTACTTCAGCTTTGTCCATGACGCAGTCAAGGTCCCTGATTTCCAGGGTGGCCATTGGTTCGAGCGAGGCAACCGTTGCCGCATCTCCAAGAACCTTTTGAACCGCGTCACGGAATGCATCTTTGTTTGTGGCCTCTGGCCCGAATTCCACCAGCAGGCCACCGGTCCGGGTTGGTTTAACTGCTTTGATGGCAGTTTTGGTGTCGTCTGGCTTAACCGCTGCTTTAATTTCACGGAGGACATCTACGTAGGTTTGGCCCTTAGTGGGTTTAATAAGCAGTGCCTCTCGCAAGGGTTTGCGTCGCGGTTCGCTTTTTATTTTCTGCAGATCGGGGGGTTCTTTGTTCTTTTCGTGGTTGAGCTCTTTGTCTGTTTTTTCTAGGAGTAGCTTTTTGGCCGCTTTTTTGCTGCCTTGTTTCGCACCACATGAAACTCCTCGCCTGGAGTGACAACCTCGTTTATGGTCTCGTCCTTCCTCCTTTTCTCACGGTCGCCTTCAATTGGGCTACCGGCCATTCTTTTGCTGCTGCTAGGACCCACTGATGCCTCGAGCGAGAGCGTGTCTTTTTGGTGCTTTTCGGTTGCAAGCCACCTCCGCCGGTAGTGCGTTATGCGGTCAAAAAGCTCCTCCAGTTCAAGAATGCCATTCTTGACACTCTTGCCTATGTTTTTCTGCACTTCGCAGGCAGCGCTCAGTTGTTTGACGATAGTCCCCGCTTTCCGAGTAAGCCGCTCCTCTTCGGCGCGGTCAAGGGCGATTGTGTTATTTGGCGCCACCTCTTGGGAGTGGCCCCCGTTTCCTAGCCCTTTTGCTGCTACCGCTTGGGTTGCGTTTGAAGTGGCGTCGGCCAACGGCAAAACTTCTCCCTCCCCCAGTCTTACACTGGCCTCTATTGGTGTCGCAGCTTGATCCGGATTGTATACGTCTTGCACTGGACGCTCCGGGGTGCGCATAGTCCTTCTACTACGCCCAAAGGCCGCAATGATACCAGGTTGCACAACGCACTCTGCCTTCTTTCGTTCGTTGGTCCGTCTGTGGTCTGTCTCCGATGATTTAACCTGTGATGTTGACTTTGACAGTGTTTCTGGGGTTTGCTGCCTCCCCCGCAATCGGTGACTTGCTTTATCGGTGTTCTTGCCAAGAGCGGTTTTTGCCTGAAAGGGTTCTCCGTGCTAGCGTCCTGTTTGCTTGTAGTTATATCTGTTACAGAAGCCAAGTTCACCACTTCTATAACATTGCAGTCACTGGATGACGACGGCCGGGAGCCTGCTCGCTCACTACCCTCTGCCGCCGGTACTGGGGATCCGACCCCTGCACCGTAATTTGGTTCCCCTTGTGGACCTGCATGATTTGGTTTTCTGTCTGGGTTTCCGTTCCCATAGCATATTACCTACTGCCAGGATATATGGATAATTGATGACGCCATATATTTCGTCATGTCACAGTGAAGATCATTGACACTCAGGTATTTGTCCTGAGACTCTCCCTTCACTGCCGACCATTGTCCGCGGCTGCTTATTGGTTATTCGCAGCAAACCTTTCGAGAAAGGTCTTCCCCTATCCGCAACCCTGGGGACGCGTTTGGTTCCCCGGTCTGAGGGCACTATCGATAAATCGATAACGAGGGATGCGAGGGTTGGCACAAGCCCTTATGGGGACAAGTGCTCAGAGCTATACCAGTGCTAATCGGGAGTCCGTCTCAACCGAACCTACACCACCAACCCAATGGTGCGAGCTTCGAACGTCCTCCGAGGCCTGCCAAGGTTTTACCGGGAAGGAGACGGTATGATAGTTGAATTGGAGCCGTTCACATATGAGTTTCACCTCGGCGCTACTGTGCAAAGCAACTAGGTTCAAACCATCACATCCGCCAGCCCAAAGCGTCATTTCCAGTTCGTTGTCCAAAGCGTAGTCCAGATCCAATCAGAGTCGTTACCTGTCATCCCAGGAGGGAACCTCACGGCGCCCCCCATATCCTCGGGTTCGTGGGGACGGCGCTCCCCAAAGAATGCTAGCCTCCAAGAGTGCTCTTGTCGACCGGCATTCCCCTGTGGACTCCTCAGGTACGTGGGGGCGGAGCTCCCCAAAGAATGCTTGCCTCCAAGAGTGCTCTTGTCGACCAGCATTCCCCCTGCGGGAAAACGAAAGCTAGTAATGAGTAGAATTCAATAAAATTGCATTCAGGCAGCTTCGCGATACATGCAATTGCAGTTTTTTGCGTGGTTGGGATACTTTTGATTCCGAAACCATACAGCTGTAAAATCATCGGAAACGGGGGTCGGAAGTGCCTGAATATTAAAATCGCGCTGTTATTGTGCTCAGGAACATGAGAAAATTAAAGATCTTCACCACAACGATATTCTGGATTTCCTCGGAAAACGATCGGATTGCAAGGAGTGCGTTGCTGGGAAAACGGCCGTTGTTCATACCTTCTCCAATTTCAATATATGCGGTGTCAAACGGAAGCTGGTAATGAGTAGAATCCAATTAAATTGCATTCGGGCAGCTTCGCGACACCTGCAGTAAGAGCTTTTTGCGTGGTTGGGATACTTTTGATTCCGAAACCATACAGCTGTAAAATCATCGGAAACGGGAGTCGGAAGTGCTTGAATATCAAAATCGCGCTGCCACTGTACTCAAAAACATAAAAAAATTTAAGATTTTCACTACAAGGCTATGCTGAAGTTCCTCGGAAGACGATCAGAGTGCAACGAGTGCGTTGCTGGAACAACGGCCGTTTTTCATACTTTCTCCAATTTCAATATGTTTGGAGTCAAACGAAAGCTAGTGATGAGTAGAATTCAATAAAATTGCATTCAGGCAGCTTCGCGAAACCTGCAATCGTAGTTTTTTGCGTGGTTGGGATACTTTTGATTCCGAAACCATGCAGCTGTAAAATCATCGGAAATGGGAGTCGAAAGTGCCTGAATATCAAAATGACGCTGTTATTGTACTCAGGAACATTAAATCATTCAAGATCTTCACTACAACGATATTCTGGAGTTCCTCGGAAAACGATCGGATTGCAGGGAGTGCGTTGCTGGAAAAACGGCCGTTTTGCATACTTTCTCCAATTTCAATATATGGGGTGTCAAACGAAAGCTAGTGATGAGTAGAATTCAATAAAATTGCATTCAGGCAACTTCGCGATACCTGCAATTGATGTTTTGTGCGTGGTTGGGATACTTTTGATTCCGAAACCATACAGCTGTAAAATCATCGGGAACGGGAGTCGGAAGTGCCTGAATATCCAAATCGCGCTGTTATTGTACTCAGGAACATAAGGAAATTAAAGATCTTCACTACGACGCTATTCTTAAGTTCCTCGAAAAACGATCGGAGTGCAAGGAGTGCGTTGCTGGAATAACGGCCGTTATTCATACTTTCTCCAATTTCAATATATAGGGGTCAAACGAAAGCTAGTGATGAGTAGAATCCAATAAAATCGCATTCGGGCAGCCTCGCGATACCTGCGATTGCAGTTTTTTGCGTGGTTGGGATACTTTTGATTCCGAAACCATACAGCTGTAAAATCATCGCAAACGGGAGTCGGAAGTGCCTGAATATCAAAATCGCGCTGTTATTGTGCTCAGGAACATAAGAAAATTGAAGATCTTCACTACGACGCTATTGTTAAGTTCCTCGAAAAACGATCGGAGTGCAAGGAGTGCGTTGCTGGAATAACGGCCGTTATTCATACTTTCTCCAAATTCAATATATAGGGGTCAAACGAAATCTAGTGATGAGTCGAATCCAATAAAATCGCATTCGGGCAGCTTCGCGATACCTGCGATTGCAGTTTTTTGCGTGGTTGGGATACTTTTGATTCCGAAACCATACAGCTGTAAAATCATCGGAAACGGGGGTCGAAAGTGCCTGAACATCAAAATCGGGCTGTTATTGTACTCAGGAACATAAAAAAAACTAAATATCTTCACCACAACGATATTCTGGGGACCCTCGGAAAACGATCGGATTGCAAGGAGTGCGTTGCTGGAAAAACGGCCATTGTTCATACTTTCTCCAATTTCAATATATGGGGTGTCAAATGAAAGCTAGTGATGAGAAGAATTCAATAAAAGTGCATTCAGGCAGCTTCGCGATACCTGAAATGGCAGCTTTCTCGTGGTTGGGATACTTTTGATTCCGAAACCATACAGCTGTAAAATCATCGGAAACGGGAGTCGAAAGTGCCTGAATATAAAAATCGCGCTGTTATTGTACTCAGAAACATTAAAAAAATTCAAGACCTTCACTTCAACGATATTCTGGAGTTCCTCGGAAAACTATCCGATTGCAAGGAGTGCGTTGCTGGAAGATCTGCCGTTTTTCATACTTTCTCCAATTTCAATATATGGGGTGTCAAACGAAAGCTAGTGATGAGTAGAATCTACTAAAATTGCATTCAGGCAGATTCGCGATACCTGCGATTGCAGTTTTTTGCGTGGTTGGGATACTTTTGATTCCGAAACCATACAGCTGTAAAATCATTGAAACGGGAGTCGGAAGTGCCTGAATATCAAAATCGCGCTGTTATTGTACTCAGGAAGATAAAAAAATTCGACATCTTCACTACAACGATATTCTGGAGTTCCTCGGAAAACGATTGGATTGCCAGGATTGCGTTGCTGGAAAAACGGCCGTTTTTCATATCTTCTCCAATTTCAAAATCTGGGTTGTCAAATGAAAGCTATTGATGAGTAGAATTCAATGAAATTGCATTCGGGCAGCTTCGCAATACTTGCGATTGCAGTTTTTTGTGTGGTTGGGATACTTTTGATTCCGAAATCCTACAGCTGTAAAATTATCAGAAACGGGAGTCAGAAGTGCCTGAATATCAAAATCGCGCTGTTATTGTCCTCAGGAACATAAAAAAATTAAAGATCTTCACTACAACGATATTCTGCAGCACCTCGGAAAACGATCGGATTGCAAGGAGCGCGTTGCTGGAAAAGTGGCCGTTTTTCATACTTTCTCCAATTTCAATATAAGGGGTGTCAAACGAAAGATAGTGATGAGTGGATTTCAATAAAAGTGCATTCAGGCAGCTTCGCGATCAATGCGACTGCAGTTTTTTGCGTGGTTGGGATACTTTTAATTCCGAAATCATACAGCTGTAAAATCATCGGAAACGGGAGTCGGAAGTGCCTGAATATCAAAATCACGCTGTTAATGTACTCAGGAACATAAAAAAATTCAAGATCTTCACTGCAACGGTATTCTGGAGTTCCTCGGAAAACGATCGGATTGCAAGGAGTGCGTTACTGGAAGAACGGCCGTTTTTCATAATTTCTCCAATCAACTCATCACTAGCTTTCGTTTGACATTCAGGCAGCTTCGCGATACCTGAAATGGCAGCTTTCTCGTGGTTGGGATACTTTTGATTCCGAAACCATACAGCTGTAAAATCATCGGAAACGGGAGTCGGAAGTGTCTGAATATCAAAATCGCGCTGTTATTGTACTCAGGAACATAAGAAAATTCAAGATCTTCACAACAACGATATTTTGGAGTTCCTCGGAAAATGATCGGATTGCAAGGAGTGCGTAGCTGGAAAAACGGCCGCTTTTCATTCTTTCTCCAATTTCAATATATTGAGTGTCAAACGAAAGCTAGTGATGAGTGGAATTCAATAAAATTGCATCCGGGCAACTTCGCGATACCTGCGATTGCATTTTTTTGCGTAGTTGGGACACTTTTGATTCCGAAACCGTACAGCTGTAAAATCATCGGAAACGGGAGTCGGAAGTGCCTGAATATCAAAATCGCGCTGTTATTGTACTCAGGAACATGAAAAAACTAAAGATCTTCACAACAAAGATACTTTGGAGTTCATCGGAAAAAGATCGGATTGCAAGGAGTGCGTTGCTGCGAAAACGGCCGTTTTCATTGTTTCTCCAATTTCAATGTATGGGGTGTCAAACGAAAGCTAGTGATGAGTATAATTCAATAAAGTTGCATTCAGGCAGCTTCGCGATACCTGCGATTGCAGTTTTTTGCGTGGTTGGGATACTTTTGACTCCGAAACCATACAGCTGTAAAATCATCGGAAACCGGAGTCGGAAGTGCCTGAACATCAAAATTGCGCTGTTATTGTACTCAGGAACATGAAAAAACTAAAGATCTTCACAACAACGATATTCTGGAATTCCTCGGAAAACGATCGGATTACGAGGAGTGCGTTGCTGGAAAAGCGGCCGTTTTCCATACTTTCTCCAATTTCGATATATAGGGTGTCAAACGAAAGCTAGTGATGAGTAGAATTCAATAAAATTGCATTCAGGCAGCTTCGCGATACCTGCAATTGCAGTTTTTTGCGTGGTTGGGATACTTTTGATTCCGAAACCCTACAGCTGTAAAATCATCGGAAACGGGAGTCGAAAGTACCTGAATATCAAAAATGCGCTGTTATTGTACTCAGGAACATGAAAAAACTAAAGTTCTTCACTACAACGATATTCTGGAGTTCTTCGGAAAACGATCGGATTGCAAGGAGTATGTTGCTGGAAAACGGCCGTTTTTCATACTTTCTCCAATCTCAATATATGGGTTGTCAAACGAAACCTAGTGATGAGTAGAATTCAATAAAATTGCATTCGGGCAGCTTCGCAATACTTGCGATTGCAGTTTTTTGCGTGGTTGGGATACTTTTGATTCCGAAATCATGCAGCTGTAAAATCATCAGAAACGGGAGTCGGGCGTGCCTGAATATCAAAATCGCGCTGTAATTGTACTCAGAAACATAAGAAACTTCAAGATCTTCACTCCAAAAATAATCTGGAGTTCCTCGGATAACGATCGGATTGCAAGGAGTGGATTCAATAAAATTGCATTCAGGCAGCTTCGCGATACCTGCAATTGCAGTTTTGTGCATGGTTGGTATACTTACTTTTGATCCCGAAGCCATACAGCTGCAAAATCATCGGAAATGGGAGTCGGAAGTGCCTGAATATCCAAATCGCGCTGTTATTGTACTCAGGAACATGAAAAAACTAAAGATCTTCACAACAACGGTACCTTGGAGTTCCTCGGAAAGCGATCGGAATGCAAGGAGTGCGTTGCTGCGAAAACGGCCGTTGTTCATTCATTCTCCAATTTCAATATATGGGCTGTCAAACGAAAGCTAGTGATGAGTAGAATTCAATGAAATTGCATTCAGGTGGCTTCGCGATACCTGCGATTGCAGTTTTTTGCGTGGTTGGGATACTTTTGATTCCGAAATCATACAGCTGTAAAATCATCGGAAACGGGAGTCGGAAGTGGTTGAATATCAAAATCGCACTGTTATTGTACCCAGGAACATGAAAAAGCTAAAGATCTTCACAACAAAGATACTTTGGAAATCCTCGAATAACGATCGGATTGCAAGGAGTGCGTTGCTGCGAAACATCCGTTTTTCATTCTTTCTCCAATTTCAATATATGGGGTGTCAATTGAAAGCTATCGATAAGTAGAATTCAATAAAATTGCGTTCAGGCAGCTTCGCGATACCTGCAATTGCTGTTTTTTGCGTGGCTGGGATACTTTTGATTCCGAAACCATACAGCTGTAAAATCATTGGAAACGGGAGTCGGAAGTGCCTGAATATCAAATTCGCGCTGTTATTGTTCTCAGGAACATAAGAAAATTAAGGATCTTCACTACAACGATATTCTGGAGTTCCTCGGAAAACGATCGGATTGCAAGGAGTGCGTTGCTGGAATAACGGCAGTTTTTCATACTTTCTCCAATTTCAATATATGGGGTGTCAAACGTAAGCTAGTGATGAGTAGAATTCAATAAAATTGCATTCAGGCAGCTTCGCGATACCTGCGATTGCAGTTTTTTGCGTGATTGGGATACTTTTGTTTACGAAACCACACACCTGTAAAATCATCGGAAACGGGAGTCGGAAGTGCCTGAATATCAACATCGCGCTCAGTGCGAGAATGTCAAAATCGCACTCAGAAACATAAGGAAATTCATGATTTTCACTACAATGCTATTCTGGAGTTCCTCGGAAAACGATCGGATTGCAAGGAGTGCGTTGCTGGAAAAACGGCAGTTTTTCATACTTTCTCCAATTTCAATATATGGGGTGTCAAACGTAAGCTAGTGATGAGTAGAATTCAATAAAATTGCATTCAGGCAGCTTCGCGATACCTGCAATTGCAGTTTTTTGCGTGGTTGGGATACTTTTGATTCCGAAACCATACAGCTGTAAAATCATCGGAAAGGGGAGTCGGAAGTGCCTGAATATCAAAATCGCGCTGTTATTGTACTCAGGAACATGAAAAAACTAAAGATCTTCACAACAAAGGCTCTTTGGAGTTGCTCGGAAAACGATTGGATTGCAAGGACTGCGTTGCTGCGAAAACGGCCGTTTTTCATTCTTTCTCCAATTTCAATATATGGGGTGTCAAACGAAAGCTAGTGATGAGTAGAATTCAATAAAATTGCATTCAGGCAGCTTCGCGATACCTGCGGTTGCAGTTTCTTGCGTGGTTGGGATGCTTTTGATTCCGAAATCACATACAGCTGTAAAATCATCGGAAACGGGAGACGGAAGTGCCTGAATATCAAAATCGCGTTGCTATTGTACTCAGGAACATAAAAAAATTCAAGATTTTGACTACAACGATATTCTGGAGCACCTCGGAAAACGATCGGATTGCAAGGAGTGCGTTGCTGGAAAAACGGCGGGTTCATTTTCCCCAGCACGAGGACTCACTACAAAAAAAATTCGCATTCACGAATTTGATTTCAATTCAAGAGGCGACCAAAGTCGCAAAAAGTGTAGATAACTACACCGGGGGAATTAGAGCTTGTCATGAGAACAAGGGGAACCTGAAAAGAAAGGCGAACTTGGGGTGACCTCGTCATTACCCGACGAAGTTCATGGCCCACAAATGAAAGAGGGGCAAACGGGTGGTGGTGGAGCCCCTTCGTACCCACCCAACCGGAATAAATCCATAGATATCTTGTTGAAGTGGCCAGGTATTCCTCTTCTAAGTGGAAAACTCATACAATTTGAATTATATGAACTTTCCCATCAGAAGGGGAGTACCCCGGTGACCAATTTATGCCATAGAATTATACAATTTCATTGCATAACTCTATGCCATAAAGAGGAACTCTGCTTGGGCCACTCAACCCAAGACGTCACCTGAAACAAAAGAAGGATTAATGAGTACCCGGCGGCTGGCTCATGTTTTGAGGTGGAAGCCTGCCACCGTACCGGGTCCTATACCCAGTTAGAAGTTGAAGAAAGGAAAGACCGACGTTTTACATTTAACACTTCATGCTTTGTCGTTTATTCTCTAATTTACAGGTATCATACATTCTCAAAGTGTCTAAGCTTGATAAGAGGTATTAAGAGTTGGACAATCGTCGCATTCGCGTCCCGTTATGAACATGCAAAAATATTTATGCGATTTAGCACGTAACTGCGATTCATTATAAACCCGACATGCATGAACTCTATTCTTTATTCATTGAAAAAAAAAAAAAAAAAATTTGGGTTCGATATGTGGTACCACTCATCAAAGCCTAATTTTTTCCCAGTTGCAAATTCACGTAAAGTTCCCTTTTCTTTTTTTTTGTCTACCTATCACAATGCGAAAAAATTGAGACTTATCTAGGATATTAAGAGAAAAACCCGAAATTATAAATAATAAAAATAATTTTAAATATAAAAAAATGTCTTTAAATAGTTCGTGTTTTATATATTTTGCTTAGTCCGTCATATGGTTTCTATTTAAGATTTTTGATCGTCCATCAAGTAAATTTCCTCTCGGTGAAAAAAAGATATTTATCTAATAACAATAAATTGCATGTTTCATTTCTAGTCAACTGCCCCATACACCTCTCTCAACGATGCTTGAATTTTTTCTTTTGAAATTAACGATTCTTCGGCGGTCTCTGAATCTCCACGAAACTGCACGCACCACAATTTTCACTTTACGCTGGGATTTCGCGCGAAATATTGCTCACTCAGTTAATAAGTTAAAACTTTACCTTTTCGCCTTTCCTTTTAGCCTCTATTTCCGCATTCTATTGTCCATTTTTTTATCTCAGTGTAATATTCGTCATGTCCTTGACTTGGGCGCACGCACCAAATCCCAACTGGCATTCCTCGTTTAGCACCAGCCGTTGTTACGCGATGAAGTCCAAACCAACGAATTGCCAAGCAGAACATCAAATACGCCAAAGTCCTTGCTGAATGAGAACAAAACCGAAATTTTGGTGTAGTATTCACAAGATTAAGTGTCCCAAGGCTGCGAAAGCAAGCATGGGGTGCGTGGTAGCCAATGAGAAAGGAAAAGTGGTTGTAACATCCATGCGAGCTTCATGAAATGTGTATGGCAATTAAAGCACAAAGCGGGTGGAGATGATTTGTCTACATTAATTGGCAACAAAACAGCCAAAAGCGGAGCGTACACTTGGAAATCTCGCAATTTCCGCACACAAAACAGGCGAGCACCACAAAACACAGAATTGCATCTTTCACTTCAAAAGCAAGCGACACCTCTTATCTCGTCGGACTTTGCAAGCGTTCCGGGCGAAAAAATAGTGCAAACGCTATTCACACAACCGTTTTCTCAAACATCACCGAAATAGAGCACTGTATTGAACCCGTTGTTCTTGGTGATCGCTGACTTTCACTAATCCCATATTAATCGCTGCATGCGCGGGCGTTTGCTTTTCTTCAGTTCAAAATGTCAAATCACACAACACTTCACAATTCGATATCACGCAAAAATGAAATTAGAAAAAGTTTATTTCTTTTCCAGGTGCTGTGGCGGTTATCATGCTTTTTATTACAGTCCTTCAACACACTGTGAAAACACTACACTCCCAGAATAATTTGTTTCTTTTTTCCCATTTGCGTCCGAAGTGCTCGCCGTCAAAATCAATCGCAGACTCCCTCCTATCCATTTTCATCTTCACGGGATCCGTTTCATCCAACCTAATCCAGTTCCAACAATATCGTTCCGCTTAAATTTTCCGTTTCACCCACACTCCGCGAGCATTATTTTGATCCATTTCTTGTTCGTGATGTCTTCTCAATTCATTGTTGCGTTAATTTATAAAAAGATATTCAACAATTCTATTTTTCTTGTATGTTTTCTTTTCGTCGTAATTTAAATTTGTGTAACCGTGTGTCACTATTTCTTAAACGCAAAATAAATATACATTTAGTTTAAAATATATGGACATAATAAGTGACTACGTGTTGCCTGTCTCGTTTACACAAAACATACGAACAATTAAGATTTATTTGACTACATGACGAATTTTCAATGATAAAATAGTTAAAACACTTTCATTTCAGAAATAATGATTGCATATAGTTTCATTTTGTTGCATCGCACTTTACCTATATGCATTTTTGTGTGGCTCAGTGTTGATGAATTGTTTGGTTTATGATTGAAACGGGAAGGTAGCAGATGATGGAGGAAGTGGTAGGGGCGGCGATTGCTTGTTGTTACTGTCTAACGATTTTATTGAGGGCGGCAATTGATGATTTATGAATGTTTCCTCCTCGTCATTTGATTGCTTTTCAAGGTCAATTAGCTTTTCAAATAATTCATCTACTAAGTTTTCAATGCATGAAATCTCTTGTTAATTTACAACTTTTCAATGGTCGTTTGCGGAACTCGCCACTTTATTAGAATTCATTTATTTTATCTTTTAGAGCGAGTTCGCGGTTGGTAAAAGAATGCAAGTTTTATTATTATTTCTTTGAATAATGGATGTTTTAAAGTCTTTGATTATACAAGATGTACAAGTATATTGTCTCTCTCTCTCTCTCTCGCTCACGTTTTCCTTCCTCATTTTTCTGATGTATGGAATTTATTATAATTCGTATAAGATCATGTGCATACTGTTGTTCATTTCTATATCATTCATTGATGACGATTACTACAGGGCAGCTAATTTTCTCGCGATCCCAAGGCGATGCGGATTGCGAAAAAGGAGCTGAAGGATCTTTCTGTGTACCATGGGGTGGCTTCGGCGTCGGGACTAGAAATGTCGAACAATAAAAGAAAAACACAATTGACAGACGGACGGACTGACTTATGTCTATGTTTGGCCGGAAGTATACAACCCTTGCGCGTTTTTTGAAAATATATGCGTACGGACAAACAGACGATACTAATTATCTATCGGCGCAGGTCTTTCGCGTGGTATATCCCCACTTCTTTTCCCGATGGATCCGTTATCAGGTAACGGTTAGGTCCCATTACCTTCTTTATGCGGCTTTTCAAGAATCGCCTGTCCAGCTTGGCGTTGTAATGCCCCGCGGCGTCACTTTGGCGGAAGTTTCGCCGGAAAACTTCATCTCCTTCTTTGAAATTAGCAGATCGGGATCTGAGATTGTACTGCGTCTCATTTGCACGTCCCGCGGCCTTAATCTTCCGTCCGATTTGTTGGCGGAGGTCTCCTAGACGTTCGTGGGGCTCCAGCGCAACGACGGGGTCTCCCAAACACTTTAATTGCCGTAACAGCCGGTATGATTTACCGTGGCAAATCATGTGCTGTCCAAAGGTGGCAAAGTAAGGGGCGACACCGGTGACGGAATGATACGAGGATCGCAGGGCGCATGTGATGGCGGACAATCGCCGGTCGCAATCTTTTTGAGATGGGTGGACGTAGGAACGGATCGCGGCCAATAGGGTGCGGTTCAACCGTTCGGAGGCGTTAGACTGAGGAGAGTATATGGGCGTCAGTTGATGTTCAACGCCATACTGCTCAAGTAGGCTCTTAAACTGCCGAGACCGGAACTGTACTCCGTTGTCTGAGTACACGCTCGCTGGAACACCGAAAACATGGAATACCCGGTTCTCTAAGAATTTCACGATCGATGGAGTTGTGAATTTACGGATAGGTTCCACCAGTGGGAACTTTGAAAGCTGGTCTAGAACGACTATAGCTCCGATGTGCCCCATGGAAGACCGAGGATATGGACCGAGTAGACCGATGTATAGACGTTGGAATACGGGTTCTGGGACGTTGAGTTGACCCATAGGAGGTCGAAGAGGCTGGTTGGGGAGCTTTGGTGCCTTTACAGGTCTCACAGGCGCTCACGTAGTCTTTGACCTGCGATGCCATTTTAGGCCAAAAGAAGTATTTCTTGAGTCGCCGTAACGTCTGACCGTAACCTCCGTGGGCACTTAAAGGATGGTCATGTGCGCGGAGGATCAGATGTTGTGTCATTTCCTCCGGTACCCAGAGTTTCCAGGACTCTTCTTCCTGCCATGGATCACCAGTGGCGTATTCATTTCGTCTATACACGTAGCCGTCTATTACCTTCAAATCAGGCAGCTGCGATTGTTGGGTCGCGATGGTTTGCCTCAACTCTTTGTAGCTGTCTGATTCGAAACGTGGGCTGTCCAAATCTATTTCGATGGGGTCCTCGTCATTTATTGTCAATTCGGCTCCCTCTGGGGAAAACATCCGTGAGAGAGTGTCGGGTACGATGTTCTGGGTCCCTTTCCGATGTTTGATGGAAAACTTGAACTTAAATCTGCCTGGCTCATCAACCACTGTAGTGACGCGTGGTCCGTGATGATCTCGAATTGGTGGCCCTCGATATAAGCTCGGAATTTCTTCACAGCCATTACCGCTGCCAAACATTCTTGCTCGGAAACAGTATAGTTTCTTTGGGCCAAATTCAGCTTATTGGACATGAAGGCGATGGGAGCTTCCTCTCCTTCGTCGGTCAATTGCACCAGCACGGCTCCTACTCCATGTTGACTTGCGTCACAATGAATGGAGAAGGGTTTCGTGAAGTCGGGGCTGTGTAAGACAGGAGCTGATGTGAGGGCTTGTTTTAGCTCTTCAAATGCCTTTCGGCTGAGTTCGGTCCAAACGAACTTCCCTTTCCGCAACATGTCTGACAGGGGCGCTGAAACTGTTGCGTTATTCCGAACAAACCTTTGGTACCAACCGCACATACCAAGGAAACGTCGTAGCTGCTTCACTGTTTTTGGTAAGGGGAACTCATCAATCGAACGAGTTTTGTCTGGATCCGTTTTGATAGTGCCATGTCCTATAACATGTCCTAGGTATCGGACTTCTTTCATGACAAACTTACTCTTCTGTACGTTGATGGTGAGTCCCGCCTTACTGATGTGCAGGGCTACTTCTTGTAGAAAATAGGAGGTGTTGATCAAACGTTTCCGTGATGAGTAACAGATCATCAAGGTACACGAACACTTGGTGTTTCAGGTGAGGTGGGATGACCTTGTCCATCAACCGAGTCATCGTTTGCGGCGCATTACACAGGCCAAAGGGCATTGTGACAAACTGATATAATGGTCGTCCTGGCGCTGTGAAGGCGGTCTTGTCCCCCGACCCCTCATCGAGTGGAATTTGCCAGAAGGCGTCTTTTAGGTCGAGACTGGTGATATAATTGGCTTTCGGCAGTCTCCCCAGTATTCCATCGATGAGTGGAAGAGGGTACGCGTCCTTGATGGTAACCGCGTTTACCTTACGGGCATCAAGACAGAGGCAGACTTTACCTGACTTCACCACCAAGGTTACCGGTGATGACCAGGCCCTTTGGGACTCCTCTATGACCCCCAACTCGAGCATCCTATCCAGCTCCGCATACACCAATTTCTCATTGGCCGGTGAGATGGCGTAGTGTCTCTGTTTAATCGGTTTACTATCGCCAACGTCGATGGCGTGTGAGACCAGGGTGGTGCGGCCAAGACCTTGGGTAGCGTAAGATGGGAAAGCAGCGATGGATGCTTCCAGGCGTTGCCGTTGGTTAGGCGTCAGGTCATGCCTATCTGGAATAGAAGTGATTTCGTTGACATATCTGGTGTTTAAAGTCAAATTTGTGAATAAATCGGAGGCCAGTCCAAAGCGAAGGATGAAATCGACGCCAAGGTACACATTCTGAGTCAAAGACGGAATAATGTAGAAAGTAATATCCTTCGTCTGACCCCTGAACGTCACGGGTGTGGTTAGTTTACCTCGTATAGGGTGTTTGGTGCCATCAGCTGTACTGATTTCAGTGCGCCAGGATTTAATCAAGTTCGGATAGTCTTGGAGCACCTTCGAGCCAAAGCTCGAGGCAAGACAACTGATACTGGCACCCGTGTCGATCAATGCAAACACGGTCTCACCCAACACTTTAATTGGATGATAAGGTCTGATCTCATTCTCAGCAACATCCGAGATGTTACAAGAGTTTAAGGTTTGACGGCTCTTGCGGAAATTCCGCCAACAACGGGTTGACCATTTTGTCGTGCGCGGGCGGGAAGTGGCTACTTCGGAAGCAAATATTCGCTCTCGAGCCACCCAATATTCCTGCAGTCGGACATGATAAGGTTTTAAAGTGCGTATTTGAGGCTGCCGGGGTTCTTCTGGCAGTGACTGCGGTGGTCGCTTCAATATTGTCGTTGGCGAGGTCTCCGGAAGAGAGTGTACATCCGCAGTCATAGTGGTCATGGCTGGTGGGTTAACGTCAGGTTTGTTGGGGTGAGCAGCTGGCTGAGGAGCTACTGCGGGGGCTTCGAGTACCACTGAGGTGGTACGGTACTCGCTTGTCCGTTTTTTGGAATGGCACCATCTGGGTAGTCCGGAACACAGGTGTTTGACTCCGTGCGTTCTTCCCGATCGGGGTTGTTGCAATTTAGTGCCACTTCGGCAATTTCACGTCGCGGACCCGTCCTCGCATGTAGGTAAGGCCGTTCTTGGAGGTCTTCTTCAAGCCTCTCCAATCGACTCACGAACCGCAGTAGTGCTTCCATGTTCTGTGGGTCCGAGTTTACAACATGGCAACGAAGTTCCGGCTTTAGATTCCGTTTCAACACCCGCAGCAGTTGAGTGGAAGACATAGGCTCTGACAACTGGTCATTCAACCGAAGGATATCGGCTCGATATTGATGAAAGGGCTCGTCCGGACGTTGCCATCTGGCATGGATCTTGTCCAGGACACTCTCATCCATGTTGACCGTCGGGTATTCCATGCGGAGTACCTCCTTCAGCCGTGTCCAGCGTATTGATGGTGGGGCCGAATGAATCCGCCAGTAAGTCTCGAGTGCTGCTCCCCTGAAAAGCATTGGTAAATATCCTGCCAGCACCGTGTAGTCACTGGCCAACATCTCTCCGACTAAGGACTCCACCAATGAAAACTTCCAAGTTCAGGCCGTTTGGCTCCCCGCTAAAATGAAGATTCCAACCCTGTACAATGCTGGGGATATGCTTCGATTTCAGCATATAGGGTTGTTCCTGCGGAGCCACTGGACCTAGAGTCGGTGGTGGTATTTGGTTGAGTCGTGGCGGAAGATCCCAGGCGTTCCAAGGCTGGTATCGAGATGGTGGATCCGGATCCTCAGACGGATGGTAGTCTGTTCTTCGAATCTTATTCCGCTGGTCAATAACTGGTTCTTGAGATCGTCGTGCTGATTTAAGTCGTTGTAGTGTTGACTCGGTTTGTTTACAGCGCCATATGAAGGAGTATATACGATCCACTTCAGTGTAACAATCACCACAGATTTGGTCTGGTGAATCATCTCCAAAAGTGATGTTCATGTTGATGGACTCCTTCAGGAAGTCGACAACAAAAATCCTCCTCGCTTCATCGACGAAACTATCACAGAGTGGATACATATCTTCGCCAAGTCGTAGGCAGAGTCGGCATGCATTTGTGCTGCCCATTGTGCTATCCTAAAATATTTGAATCTAATTGGACCAAAAATGGGATAAATAAATGCTAAAATGAGGCTATAAATAAAATTTAAATTGAATTGACACGACAAGATACAAAAAGTGGCCAAAAGTGGCGAGCTATAAACACTCCTCACAAAAAAAAAAGTATGGTAAAAGTTTAGTTGCGATCGAAATATCAAAATCGAAATATCGAAAAAAAATAACCGGTCTTTCCTTTCCGTCCTTCCTCCCAAGTATGGACACCATGGCAAAATCCTTCTCTAGCGTTTCAGGGACACTCTCTTCTGGCACCATGAAAATCAGGGTTCAGAAGTGATCCCTCATCCGCAAATTTTCTCAAGTTACAACTTATCAGCCCAGGGTTGGATTCTAATCCACAAGCAGCGCGTGTCTTGTCATGGATAGTCATGGATTGGCTAATCAGCTAATCACATGAAATCAAAATCCATGTAATTTAAGACACCTAGGCACCGCTGGTTTGGAGAGCGGATCAGAATCCTCCGCAAAATAGCTGTTGGGATAATAACTTCCGAACACAAATAGGGACTCTAATATCATTTGGCCTTACTAGTTATACAATGGTGGTAAACCACCAAAGTATAAATCAAAAGCAGGACCAAACGATATTGATGTCCAAAGACAACACACGTCCGGAAGTTACTAGGCTTGCTGGGGCACGATTAGTGCAATTACCCTCGGGAGTTACCTACCCGCCAATAATTCTAACACCTTGTGGGGACACCTAGAGACGATGGACTGTCTCGTGCTCATGACTGATGATACAGCCGGGAGTTTCGGGCCCCACGTTGGGCGCCATTTGTAGTGAATAGTAGGTTCAAATAAGTCCGTAAAGGACTGCAGCGATGGTCTGCTGCCTCGGCAGAAGAAGGTGTCGGTATCTGCCGAGAATGCCCTCGTCTGGAGACGCGTGAATGCGCTGGCAGGCTAGCATTGCGGTGTCGTGGGGCGGGTTCATTTTCCCCAGCACGAGGACCCACTACAAAAAAATTTCGCATTCACGAATTTGATTTCAGATCAAGAGGCGACCAAAGTCGCAAAAAGTGTAGATAACTACACCGGGGGAATTAGAGCTTGTCATGAGAACAAGGGGAACCTTAAAAGAAAGGCGAACTTGGGGTGACCTCGTCATTACCCGACGAAGTTCATGGCCCACAAATGAAAGAGGGGCAAACGGGTGGTGGTGGAGCCCCTTCGTACCCACCCAACCGGAATAAATCCATAGATATCTTGTTGAAGTGGCCAGGTATTCCTCTTCTGAGTGGAAAACTCATACAATTTGAATTGTATGAACTTTCCCATCAGAAGGGGAGTACCCCGGTTACCAATTTATGCCATAGAATTATACAATTTCATTGCATAACTCTATGCCATAAAGAGGAACTCTGCTTGGGCCACTCAACCCAAGACGTCACCTGAAACAAAAGAAGGATTAATGAGTACCCGGCGGCTGGCTCATGTTTTGAGGTGGAAGCCTGCCACCGTACCGGGTCCTATACCCAGTTAGAAGTTGAAGAAAGGAAAGACCGACGTTTTACATTTAACATTTCATGCTTTGTCGTTTATTCTCTAATTTTCAGGTATCATACATTCTCAAAGTAGTCTAAGCTTGATAAGAGGTATTAAGAGTTGGACAATCGTCGCATTCGCGTCCCGTTATGAACATGCAAAAATATTTATGCGATTTAGCACGTAACTGCGATTCATTATAAACCCGACATGCATGAACTCTATTCTTTATTCAATGGATAAAAAAAAAAAAGAAAAAAATTTGGGTTCGATACGTGGTACCACTCATCAAAGCCTAATTTTTTCCCCAGTTGCAAATTCACGAAAAGTTCCCTGTTCTTTTTTTTTTGTCTACCTATCACAATGCGAAAAAATTGAGACTTATCTAGGATATTAAGAGAAAAACCCGAAATTATAAATAATAAAAATAATTTTAAATATAAAAAAATGTCTTTAAATAGTTCGTGTTTTATATATTTTGCTTAGTCTGTCATATGGTTTCTATTTAAGATTTTTGATCGTCCATCAAGTAAATTTCCTCTCGGTGAAAAAAAGATATTTATCTAATAACAATAAATTGCATGTTTCATTTCTAGTCAACTGCCCCATACACCTCTCTCAACGATGCTTGAATTTTTTCTTTTGAAATTAACGATTCTTCGGCGGTCTCTGAATCTCCACGAAACTGCACGCACCACAATTTTCACTTTACGCTGGGATTTCGCGCGAAATATTGCTCACTCAGTTAATAAGTTAAAACTTTACCTTTTCGCCTTTCCTTTTAGCCTCTATTTCCGCATTCTATTGTCCATTTTTTTATCTCAGTGTAATATTCGTCATGTCCTTGACTTGAGCGCACGCACCAAATCCCAACTGGCGTTCCTCGTTTAGCACCGGCCGTTGTTACGCGATGAAGTCCAAACCAACGAATTGCCAAGCAGACCATCAAATACGCCAAAGTCCTTGCTGAATGAGAACAAAACCGAAATTTTGGTGTAGTATTCACAAGATTAAGTGTCCCAAGGCTGCGAAAGCAAGCATGGGGTGCGTGGTAGCCAATGAGAAAGGAAAAGTGGTTGTAACATCCATGCGAGCTTCATGAAATGTGTATGGCAATTAAAGCACAAAGCGGGTGGAGATGATTTGTCTACATTAATTGGCAACAAAACAGCCAAAAGCGGAGCGTACACTTGGAAATCTCGCAATTTCCGCACACAAAACAGGCGAGCACCACAAAACACAGAATTGCATCTTTCACTTCAAAAGCAAGCGACACCTCTTATCTCGTCGGACTTTGCAAGCGTTCCGGGCGAAAAAATAGTGCAAACGCTATTCACACAACCGTTTTCTCAAACATCACCGAAATAAAGCACTGTATTGAACCCGTTGTTCTTGGTGATCGCTGACTTTCACTAATCCCATATTAATCGCTGCATGCGCGGGCGTTTGCTTTTCTTCAGTTCAAAATGTCAAATCACACAACACTTCACAATTCGATATCACGCAAAAATGAAATTAGAAAAAGTTTATTTCTTTTCCAGGTGCTGTGGCGGTTATCATGCTTTTTATTACAGTCCTTCAACACACTGTGAAAACACTACACTCCCAGAATAATTTGTTTCTTTTTTCCCGTTTGCGTCCGAAGTGCTCGCCGTCAAAATCAATCGCAGACTCCCTCCTATCCATTTTCATCTTCACGGGATCCGTTTCATCCAACCTAATCCAGTTCCAACAATATCGTTCCGCTTAAATTTTCCGTTTCACCCACACTCCGCGAGCATTATTTTTATCCATTTCTTGTTCGTGATGTCTTCTCAATTCATTGTTGCGTTAATTTATAAAAAGATATTCAACAATTCTATTTTTCTTGTATGTTTTCTTTTCGTCGTAATTTAAATTTGTGTAACCGTGTGTCACTATTTCTTAAACGCAAAATAAATATACATTTAGTTTAAAATATATGGACATAATAAGTGACTACGTGTTGCCTGTCTCGTTTACACAAAACATACGAACAATTAAGATTTATTTGACTACATGACGAATTTTCAATGATAAAATAGTTAAAACACTTTCATTTCAGAAATAATGATTGCATATAGTTTCATTTTGTTGCATCGCACTTTACCTATATGCATTTTTGTGTGGCTCAGTGTTGATGAATTGTTTGGTTTATGATTGAAACGGGAAGGTAGCAGATGATGGAGGAAGTGGTAGGGGCGGCGATTGCTTGTTGTTACTGTCTAACGATTTTATTGAGGGCGGCAATTGATGATTTATGAATGTTTCCTCCTCGTCATTTGATTGCTTTTCAAGGTCAATTAGCTTTTCAAATAATTCATCTACTAAGTTTTCAATGCATGAAATCTCTTGTTAATTTACAACTTTTCAATGGTCGTTTGCGGAACTCGCCACTTTATTAGAATTCATTTATTTTATCTTTTAGAGCGAGTTCGCGGTTGGTAAAAGAATGCAAGTTTTATTATTATTTCTTTGAATAATGGATGTTTTAAAGTCTTTGATTATACAAGATGTACAAGTATATTGTCTCTCTCTCTCTCTCTCGCTCACGTTTTCCTTCCTCATTTTTCTGATGTATGGAATTTATTATAATTCGTATAAGATCATGTGCATACTGTTGTTCATTTCTATATCATTCATTGATGACGATTACTACAGGGCAGCTAATTTTCTCGCGATCCCAAGGCGATGCGGATTGCGAAAAAGGAGCTGAAGGATCTTTCTGTGTACCATGAGGTGGCTTCGGCGTCGGGACTAGAAATGTCGAACAATAAAAGAAAAACACAATTGACAGACGGACGGACTGACTTATGTCTATGTTTGGCCGGAAGTATACAACCCTTGCGCGTTTTTTGAAAATATATGCGTACGGACAAACAGACGATACTAATTATCTATCGGCGCAGGTCTTTCGCGTGGTATATCCCCACTTCTTTTCCCGATGGATCCGTTATCAGGTAACGGTTAGGTCCCATTACCTTCTTTATGCGGCTTTTCAAGAATCGCCTGTCCAGCTTGGCGTTGTAATGCCCCGCGGCGTCACTTTGGCGGAAGTTTCGCCGGAAAACTTCATCTCCTTCTTTGAAATTAGCAGATCGGGATCTGAGATTGTACTGCGTCTCATTTGCACGTCCCGCGGCCTTAATCTTCCGTCCGATTTATTGGCGGAGGTCTCCTAGACGTTCGTGGGGCTCCAGCGCAACGACGGGGTCTCCCAAACACTTTAATTGCCGTAACAGCCGGTATGATTTACCGTGGCAAATCATGTGCTGTCCAAAGGTGGCAAAGTAAGGGGCGACACCGGTGACGGAATGATACGAGGATCGCAGGGCGCATGTGATGGCGGACAATTGCCGGTCCCAATCTTTTTGAGATGGGTGGACGTAGGAACGGATCGCGGCCAATAGGGTGCGGTTCAACCGTTCGGAGGCGTTAGACTGAGGAGAGTATATGGGCGTCAGTTGATGTTCAACGCCATACTGCTCAAGTAGGCTCTTAAACTGCCGAGACCGGAACTGTACTCCGTTGTCTGAGTACACGCTCGCTGGAACACCGAAAACATGGAATACCCAGTTCTCTAAGAATTTCACGATCGATGGAGTTGTGAATTTACGGATAGGTTCCACCAGTGGGAACTTTGAAAGCTGGTCTAGAACGACTATAGCTCCGATGTGCCCCATGGAAGACCGAGGATATGGACCGAGTAGACCGATGTATAGACGTTGGAATACGCGTTTTGGGACGTTGAGTTGACCCATAGGAGGTCGAAGAGGCTGGTTGGGGAGCTTTGGTGCCTTTACAGGTCTTACAGGCGCTCACGTAGTCTTTGACCTGCGATGCCATTTTAGGCCAAAAGAAGTATTTCTTGAGTCGCCGTAACGTCTGACCGTAACCTCCGTGGGCACTTAAAGGATGGTCATGTGCGCGGAGGATCAGATGTTGTGTCATTTCCTCCGGTACCCAGAGTTTCCAGGACTCTTCTTCCTGCCATGGATCACCAGTGGCGTATTCATTTCGTCTATACACGTAGCCGTCTATTACCTTCAAATCAGGCAGCTGCGATTGTTGGGTCGCGATGGTTTGCCTCAACTCTTTGTAGCTGTCTGATTCGAAATGTGGGCTGTCCAAATCTATTTCGATGGGGTCCTCGTCATTTATTGTCAATTCGGCTCCCTCTGGGGAAAACATCCGTGAGAGAGTGTCGGGTACGATGTTCTGGGTCCCTTTCCGATGTTTGATGGAAAACTTGAACCCTTGCAGTTTAAGATCCCATCTGGCTAGGCGTCCGTTTAAATCTGCCTGGTTCATCAACCACTGTAGTGACGCGTGGTCCGTGATGATCTCGAATTGGTGGCCCTCGATATAAGCTCGGAATTTCTTCACAGCCATTACCGCTGCCAAACATTCTTGCTCGGAAACAGTATAGTTTCTTTGGGCCAAATTCAGCTTATTGGACATGAAGGCGATGGGAGCTTCCTCTCCTTCGTCGGTCAATTGCACCAGCACGGCTCCTACTCCATGTTGACTTGCGTCACAATGAATGGAGAAGGGTTTCGTGAAGTCGGGGCTGTGCAAGACAGGAGCTGATGTGAGGGCTTGTTTTAGCTCTTCAAATGCCTTTCGGCTGAGTTCGGTCCAAACGAACTTCCCTTTCCGCAACATGTCTGACAGGGGCGCTGAAACTGTTGCGTTATTCCGAACAAACCTTTGGTACCAACCGCACATACCAAGGAAACGTCGTAGCTGCTTCACTGTTTTTGGTAAGGGGAACTCATCAATCGAACGAGTTTTGTCTGGATCCGTTTTGATAGTGCCATGTCCTATAACATGTCCTAGGTATCGGACTTCTTTCATGACAAACTTACTCTTCTGTACGTTGATGGTGAGTCCCGCCTTACTGATGTGCAGGGCTACTTCTTGTAGAAAATAGGAGGTGTTGATCAAACGTTTCCGTGATGAGTAACAGATCATCAAGGTACACGAACACTTGGTGTTTCAGGTGAGGTGGGATGACCTTGTCCATCAACCGAGTCATCGTTTGCGGCGCATTACACAGGCCAAAGGGCATTGTGACAAACTGATATAATGGTCGTCCTGGCGCTGTGAAGGCGGTCTTGTCCCCCGACCCCTCATCGAGTGGAATTTGCCAGAAGGCGTCTTTTAGGTCGAGACTGGTGATATAATTGGCTTTCGGCAGTCTCCCCAGTATTCCATCGATGAGTGGAAGAGGGTACGCGTCCTTGATGGTAACCGCGTTTACCTTACGGGCATCAAGACAGAGGCAGACTTTACCTGACTTCACCACCAAGGTTACCGGTGATGACCAGGCCCTTTGGGACTCCTCTATGACCCCCAACTCGAGCATCCTATCCAGCTCCGCATACACCAATTTCTCATTGGCCGGTGAGATGGCGTAGTGTCTCTGTTTAATCGGTTTACTATCGCCAACGTCGATGGCGTGTGAGACCAGGGTGGTGCGGCCAAGACCTTGGGTAGCGTAAGATGGGAAAGCAGCGATGGATGCTTCCAGGCGTTGCCGTTGGTTAGGCGTCAGGTCATGCCTATCTGGAATAGAAGTGATTTCGTTGACATATCTGGTGTTTAAAGTCAAATTTGTGAATAAATCGGAGGCCAGTCCAAAGCGAAGGATGAAATCGACGCCAAGGTACACATTCTGAGTCAAAGACGGAATAATGTAGAAAGTAATATCCTTCGTCTGACCCCTGAACGTCACGGGTGTGGTTAGTTTACCTCGTATAGGGTGTTTGGTGCCATCAGCTGTACTGATTTCAGTGCGCCAGGATTTAATCAAGTTCGGATAGTCTTGGAGCACCTTCGAGCCAAAGCTCGAGGCAAGACAACTGATACTGGCACCCGTGTCGATCAATGCAAACACGGTCTCACCCAACACTTTAATTGGATGATAAGGTCTGATCTCATTCTCAGCAACATCCGAGATGTTACAAGAGTTTAAGGTTTGACGGCTCTTGCGGAAATTCCGCCAACAACGGGTTGACCATTTTGTCGTGCGCGGGCGGGAAGTGGCTACTTCGGAAGCAAATATTCGCTCTCGAGCCACCCAATATTCCTGCAGTCGGACATGATAAGGTTTTAAAGTGCGTATTTGAGGCTGCCGGGGTTCTTCTGGCAGTGACTGCGGTGGTCGCTTCAATATTGTCGTTGGCGAGGTCTCCGGAAGAGAGTGTACATCCGCAGTCATAGTGGTCATGGCTGGTGGGTTAACGTCAGGTTTGTTGGGGTGAGCAGCTGGCTGAGGAGCTACTGCGGGGGCTTCGAGTACCACTGAGGTGGTACGGTACTCGCTTGTCCGTTTTTTGGAATGGCACCATCTGGGTAGTCCGGAACACAGGTGTTTGACTCCGTGCGTTCTTCCCGATCGGGGTTGTTGCAATTTAGTGCCACTTCGGCAATTTCACGTCGCGGACCCGTCCTCGCATGTAGGTAAGGCCGTTCTTGGAGGTCTTCTTCAAGCCTCTCCAATCGACTCATGAACCGCAGTAGTGCTTCCATGTTCTGCGGGTCCGAGTTTACAACATGGCAACGAAGTTCCGGCTTTAGATTCCGTTTCAACACCCGCAGCAGTTGAGTGGAAGACATAGGCTCTGACAACTGGTCATTCAACCGAAGGATATCGGCTCGATATTGATGAAAGGGCTCGTCCGGACGTTGCCATCTGGCATGGATCTTGTCCAGGACACTCTCATCCATGTTGACCGTCGGGTATTCCATGCGGAGTACCTCCTTCAGCCGTGTCCAGCGTATTGATGGTGGGGCCGAATGAATCCGCCAGTAAGTCTCGAGTGCTGCTCCCCTGAAAAGCATTGGTAAATATCCTGCCAGCACCGTGTAGTCACTGGCCAACATCTCTCCGACTAAGGACTCCACCCGACCAATGAAAACTTCCAAGTTCAGGCCGTTTGGCTCCCCGCTAAAATGAAGATTCCAACCCTGTACAATGCTGGGGATATGCTTCGATTTCAGCATATAGGGTTGTTCCTGCGGAGCCACTGGACCTAGAGTCGGTGGTGGTATTTGGTTGAGTCGTGGCGGAAGATCCCAGGCGTTCCAAGGCTGGTATCGAGATGGTGGATCCGGATCCTCAGACGGATGGTAGTCTGTTCTTCGAATCTTATTCCGCTGGTCAATAACTGGTTCTTGAGATCGTCGTGCTGATTTAAGTCGTTGTAGTGTTGACTCGGTTTGTTTACAGCGCCATATGAAGGAGTATATACGATCCACTTCAGTGTAACAATCACCACAGATTTGGTCTGGTGAATCATCTCCAAAAGTGATGTTCATGTTGATGGACTCCTTCAGGAAGTCGACAACAAAAATCCTCCTCGCTTCATCGACGAAACTATCACAGAGTGGATACATATCTTCGCCAAGTCGTAGGCAGAGTCGGCATGCATTTGTGCTGCCCATTGTGCTATCCTAAAATATTTGAATCTAATTGGACCAAAAATGGGATAAATAAATGCTAAAATGAGGCTATAAATAAAATTTAAATTGAATTGACACGACAAGATACAAAAAGTGGCCAAAAGTGGCGAGCTATAAACACTCCTCACAAAAAAAAAAGTATGGTAAAAGTTTAGTTGCGATCGAAATATCAAAATCGAAATATCGAAAAAAAATAACCGGTCTTTCCTTTCCGTCCTTCCTCCCAAGTATGGACACCATGGCAAAATCCTTCTCTAGCGTTTCAGGGACACTCTCTTCTGGCACCATGAAAATCAGGGTTCAGAAGTGATCCCTCATCCGCAAATTTTCTCAAGTTACAACTTATCAGCCCAGGGTTGGATTCTAATCCACAAGCAGCGCGTGTCTTGTCATGGATAGTCATGGATTGGCTAATCAGCTAATCACATGAAATCAAAATCCATGTAATTTAAGACACCTAGGCACCGCTGGTTTGGAGAGCGGATCAGAATCCTCCGCAAAATAGCTGTTGGGATAATAACTTCCGAACACAAATAGGGACTCTAATATCATTTGGCCTTACTAGTTATACAATGGTGGTAAACCACCAAAGTATAAATCAAAAGCAGGACCAAACGATATTGATGTCCAAAGACAACACACGTCCGGAAGTTACTAGGCTTGCTGGGGCACGATTAGTGCAATTACCCTCGGGAGTTACCTACCCGCCAATAATTCTAACACCTTGTGGGGACACCTAGAGACGATGGACTGTCTCGTGCTCATGACTGATGATACAGCCGGGCGTTTCGGGCCCCACGTTGGGCGCCATTTGTAGTGAATAGTAGGTTCAAATAAGTCCGTAAAGGACTGCAGCGATGGTCTGCTGCCTCGGCAGAAGAAGGTGTCGGTATCTGCCGAGAATGCCCTCGTCTGGAGACGCGTGAATGCGCTGGCAGGCTAGCATTGCGGTGTCGTGGGGCGGGTTCATTTTCCCCAGCACGAGGACCCACTACAAAAAAATTTCGCATTCACGAATTTGATTTCAGATCAAGAGGCGACCAAAGTCGCAAAAAGTGTAGATAACTACACCGAGGGAATTAGAGCTTGTCATGAGAACAAGGGGAACCTTAAAAGAAAGGCGAACTTGGGGTGACCTCGTCATTACCCGACGAAGTTCATGGCCCACAAATGAAAGAGGGGCAAACGGGTGGTGGTGGAGCCCCTTCGTACCCACCCAACCGGAATAAATCCATAGATATCTTGTTGAAGTGGCCAGGTATTCCTCTTCTGAGTGGAAAACTCATACAATTTGAATTGTATGAACTTTCCCATCAGAAGGGGAGTACCCCGGTGACCAATTTATGCCATAGAATTATACAATTTCATTGCATAACTCTATGCCATAAAGAGGAACTCTGCTTGGGCCACTCAACCCAAGACGTCACCTGAAACAAAAGAAGGATTAATGAGTACCCGGCGGCTGGCTCATGTTTTGAGGTGGAAGCCTGCCACCGTACCGGGTCCTATACCCAGTTAGAAGTTGAAGAAAGGAAAGACCGACGTTTTACATTTAACATTTCATGCTTTGTCGTTTATTCTCTAATTTTCAGGTATCATACATTCTCAAAGTAGTCTAAGCTTGATAAGAGGTATTAAGAGTTGGACAATCGTCGCATTCGCGTCCCGTTATGAACATGCAAAAATATTTATGCGATTTAGCACGTAACTGCGATTCATTATAAACCCGACATGCATGAACTCTATTCTTTATTCAATGGATAAAAAAAAAAAGAAAAAAATTTGGGTTCGATACGTGGTACCACTCATCAAAGCCTAATTTTTTCCCCAGTTGCAAATTCACGAAAAGTTCCCTGTTCTTTTTTTTTTGTCTACCTATCACAATGCGAAAAAATTGAGACTTATCTAGGATATTAAGAGAAAAACCCGAAATTATAAATAATAAAAATAATTTTAAATATAAAAAAATGTCTTTAAATAGTTCGTGTTTTATATATTTTGCTTAGTCCGTCATATGGTTTCTATTTAAGATTTTTGATCGTCCATCAAGTAAATTTCCTCTCGGTGAAAAAAAGATATTTATCTAATAACAATAAATTGCATGTTTCATTTCTAGTCAACTGCCCCATACACCTCTCTCAACGATGCTTGAATTTTTTCTTTTGAAATTAACGATTCTTCGGCGGTCTCTGAATCTCCAAGAAACTGCACGCACCACGATTTTCACTTTACGCTGGGATTTCGCGCGAAATATTGCTCACTCAGTTAATAAGTTAAAACTTTACCTTTTCGCCTTTCCTTTTAGCCTCTATTTCCGCATTCTTTTGTCCATTTTTTTATCCCAGTGTAATATTCGTCATGTCCTTGACTTGAGTGCACGCACCAAATCCCAACTGGCGTTCCTCGTTTAGCACCGGCCGTTGTTACGCGATGAAGTCCAAACCAACGAATTGCCAAGCAGAACATCAAATACGCCAAAGTCCTTGCTGAATGAGAACAAAACCGAAATTTTGGTGTAGTATTCACAAGATTAAGTGTCCCAAGGCTGCGAAAGCAAGCATGGGGTGCGTGGTAGCCAATGAGAAAGGAAAAGTGGTTGTAACATCCATGCGAGCTTCATGAAATGTGTATGGCAATTAAAGCACAAAGCGGGTGGAGATGATTTGTCTACATTAATTGGCAACAAAACAGCCAAAAGCGGAGCGTACACTTGGAAATCTCGCAATTTCCGCACACAAAACAGGCGAGCACCACAAAACACAGAATTGCATCTTTCACTTCAAAAGCAAGCGACACCTCTTATCTCGTCGGACTTTGCAAGCGTTTCGGGCGAAAAAATAGTGCAAACGCTATTCACACAACCGTTTTCTCAAACATCACCGAAATAGAGCACTGTATTGAACCCGTTGTTCTTGGTGATCGCTGACTTTCACTAATCCCATATTAATCGCTGCATGCGCGGGCGTTTGCTTTTCTTCAGTTCAAAATGTCAAATCACACAACACTTCACAATTCGATATCACGCAAAAATGAAATTAGAAAAAGTTTATTTCTTTTCCAGGTGCTGTGGTGGTTATCATGCTTTTTATTACAGTCCTTCAACACACTGGAAAACACTACACTCCCAGAATAATTTGTTTCTTTTTTCCCATTCGCGTCCGAAGTGCTCGCCGTCAAAATCAATCGCAGACTCCCTCCTATCCATTTTCATCTTCACGGGATCCGTTTCATCCAACCTAATCCAGTTCCAACAATATCGTTCCGCTTAAATTTTCCGTTTCACCCACACTCCGCGAGCATTATTTTTATCCATTTCTTGTTCGTGATGTCTTCTCAATTCATTGTTGCGTTAATTTATAAAAAGATATTCAACAATTCTATTTTTCTTGTATGTTTTCTTTTCGTCGTAATTTAAATTTGTGTAACCGTGTGTCACTATTTCTTAAACGCAAAATAAATATACATTTAGTTTAAAATATATGGACATAATAAGTGACTACGTGTTGCCTGTCTCGTTTACACAAAACATACGAACAATTAAGATTTATTTGACTACATGACGAATTTTCAATGATAAAATAGTTAAAACACTTTCATTTCAGAAATAATGATTGCATATAGTTTCATTTTGTTGCATCGCACTTTACCTATATGCATTTTTGTGTGGCTCAGTGTTGATGAATTGTTTGGTTTATGATTGAAACGGGAAGGTAGCAGATGATGGAGGAAGTGGTAGGGGCGGCGATTGCTTGTTGTTACTGTCTAACGATTTTATTGAGGGCGGCAATTGATGATTTATGAATGTTTCCTCCTCGTCATTTGATTGCTTTTCAAGGTCAATTAGCTTTTCAAATAATTCATCTACTAAGTTTTCAATGCATGAAATCTCTTGTTAATTTACAACTTTTCAATGGTCGTTTGCGGAACTCGCCACTTTATTAGAATTCATTTATTTTATCTTTTAGAGCGAGTTCGCGGTTGGTAAAAGAATGCAAGTTTTATTATTATTTCTTTGAATAATGGATGTTTTAAAGTCTTTGATTATACAAGATGTACAAGTATATTGTCTCTCTCTCTCTCTCTCGCTCACGTTTTCCTTCCTCATTTTTCTGATGTATGGAATTTATTATAATTCGTATAAGATCATGTGCATACTGTTGTTCATTTCTATATCATTCATTGATGACGATTACTACAGGGCAGCTAATTTTCTCGCGATCCCAAGGCGATGCGGATTGCGAAAAAGGAGCTGAAGGATCTTTCTGTGTACCATGAGGTGGCTTCGGCGTCGGGACTAGAAATGTCGAACAATAAAAGAAAAACACAATTGACAGACGGACGGACTGACTTATGTCTATGTTTGGCCGGAAGTATACAACCCTTGCGCGTTTTTTGAAAATATATGCGTACGGACAAACAGACGATACTAATTATCTATCGGCGCAGGTCTTTCGCGTGGTATATCCCCACTTCTTTTCCCGATGGATCCGTTATCAGGTAACGGTTAGGTCCCATTACCTTCTTTATGCGGCTTTTCAAGAATCGCCTGTCCAGCTTGGCGTTGTAATGCCCCGCGGCGTCACTTTGGCGGAAGTTTCGCCGGAAAACTTCATCTCCTTCTTTGAAATTAGCAGATCGGGATCTGAGATTGTACTGCGTCTCATTTGCACGTCCCGCGGCCTTAATCTTCCGTCCGATTTATTGGCGGAGGTCTCCTAGACGTTCGTGGGGCTCCAGCGCAACGACGGGGTCTCCCAAACACTTTAATTGCCGTAACAGCCGGTATGATTTACCGTGGCAAATCATGTGCTGTCCAAAGGTGGCAAAGTAAGGGGCGACACCGGTGACGGAATGATACGAGGATCGCAGGGCGCATGTGATGGCGGACAATTGCCGGTCCCAATCTTTTTGAGATGGGTGGACGTAGGAACGGATCGCGGCCAATAGGGTGCGGTTCAACCGTTCGGAGGCGTTAGACTGAGGAGAGTATATGGGCGTCAGTTGATGTTCAACGCCATACTGCTCAAGTAGGCTCTTAAACTGCCGAGACCGGAACTGTACTCCGTTGTCTGAGTACACGCTCGCTGGAACACCGAAAACATGGAATACCCAGTTCTCTAAGAATTTCACGATCGATGGAGTTGTGAATTTACGGATAGGTTCCACCAGTGGGAACTTTGAAAGCTGGTCTAGAACGACTATAGCTCCGATGTGCCCCATGGAAGACCGAGGATATGGACCGAGTAGACCGATGTATAGACGTTGGAATACGCGTTTTGGGACGTTGAGTTGACCCATAGGAGGTCGAAGAGGCTGGTTGGGGAGCTTTGGTGCCTTTACAGGTCTCACAGGCGCTCACGTAGTCTTTGACCTGCGATGCCATTTTAGGCCAAAAGAAGTATTTCTTGAGTCGCCGTAACGTCTGACCGTAACCTCCGTGGGCACTTAAAGGATGGTCATGTGCGCGGAGGATCAGATGTTGTGTCATTTCCTCCGGTACCCAGAGTTTCCAGGACTCTTCTTCCTGCCATGGATCACCAGTGGCGTATTCATTTCGTCTATACACGTAGCCGTCTATTACCTTCAAATCAGGCAGCTGCGATTGTTGGGTCGCGATGGTTTGCCTCAACTCTTTGTAGCTGTCTGATTCGAAATGTGGGCTGTCCAAATCTATTTCGATGGGGTCCTCGTCATTTATTGTCAATTCGGCTCCCTCTGGGGAAAACATCCGTGAGAGAGTGTCGGGTACGATGTTCTGGGTCCCTTTCCGATGTTTGATGGAAAACTTGAACCCTTGCAGTTTAAGATCCCATCTGGCTAGGCGTCCGTTTAAATCTGCCTGGTTCATCAACCACTGTAGTGACGCGTGGTCCGTGATGATCTCGAATTGGTGGCCCTCGATATAAGCTCGGAATTTCTTCACAGCCATTACCGCTGCCAAACATTCTTGCTCGGAAACAGTATAGTTTCTTTGGGCCAAATTCAGCTTATTGGACATGAAGGCGATGGGAGCTTCCTCTCCTTCGTCGGTCAATTGCACCAGCACGGCTCCTACTCCATGTTGACTTGCGTCACAATGAATGGAGAAGGGTTTCGTGAAGTCGGGGCTGTGCAAGACAGGAGCTGATGTGAGGGCTTGTTTTAGCTCTTCAAATGCCTTTCGGCTGAGTTCGGTCCAAACGAACTTCCCTTTCCGCAACATGTCTGACAGGGGCGCTGAAACTGTTGCGTTATTCCGAACAAACCTTTGGTACCAACCGCACATACCAAGGAAACGTCGTAGCTGCTTCACTGTTTTTGGTAAGGGGAACTCATCAATCGAACGAGTTTTGTCTGGATCCGTTTTGATAGTGCCATGTCCTATAACATGTCCTAGGTATCGGACTTCTTTCATGACAAACTTACTCTTCTGTACGTTGATGGTGAGTCCCGCCTTACTGATGTGCAGGGCTACTTCTTGTAGAAAATAGGAGGTGTTGATCAAACGTTTCCGTGATGAGTAACAGATCATCAAGGTACACGAACACTTGGTGTTTCAGGTGAGGTGGGATGACCTTGTCCATCAACCGAGTCATCGTTTGCGGCGCATTATACAGGCCAAAGGGCATTGTGACAAACTGATATAATGGTCGTCCTGGCGCTGTGAAGGCGGTCTTGTCCCCCGACCCCTCATCGAGTGGAATTTGCCAGAAGGCGTCTTTTAGGTCGAGACTGGTGATATAATTGGCTTTCGGCAGTCTCCCCAGTATTCCATCGATGAGTGGAAGAGGGTACGCGTCCTTGATGGTAACCGCGTTTACCTTACGGGCATCAAGACAGAGGCAGACTTTACCTGACTTCACCACCAAGGTTACCGGTGATGACCAGGCCCTTTGGGACTCCTCTATGACCCCCAACTCGAGCATCCTATCCAGCTCCGCATACACCAATTTCTCATTGGCCGGTGAGATGGCGTAGTGTCTCTGTTTAATCGGTTTACTATCGCCAACGTCGATGGCGTGTGAGACCAGGGTGGTGCGGCCAAGACCTTGGGTAGCGTAAGATGGGAAAGCAGCGATGGATGCTTCCAGGCGTTGCCGTTGGTTAGGCGTCAGGTCATGCCTATCTGGAATAGAAGTGATTTCGTTGACATATCTGGTGTTTAAAGTCAAATTTGTGAATAAATCGGAGGCCAGTCCAAAGCGAAGGATGAAATCGACGCCAAGGTACACATTCTGAGTCAAAGACGGAATAATGTAGAAAGTAATATCCTTCGTCTGACCCCTGAACGTCACGGGTGTGGTTAGTTTACCTCGTATAGGGTGTTTGGTGCCATCAGCTGTACTGATTTCAGTGCGCCAGGATTTAATCAAGTTCGGATAGTCTTGGAGCACCTTCGAGCCAAAGCTCGAGGCAAGACAACTGATACTGGCACCCGTGTCGATCAATGCAAACACGGTCTCACCCAACACTTTAATTGGATGATAAGGTCTGATCTCATTCTCAGCAACATCCGAGATGTTACAAGAGTTTAAGGTTTGACGGCTCTTGCGGAAATTCCGCCAACAACGGGTTGACCATTTTGTCGTGCGCGGGCGGGAAGTGGCTACTTCGGAAGCAAATATTCGCTCTCGAGCCACCCAATATTCCTGCAGTCGGACATGATAAGGTTTTAAAGTGCGTATTTGAGGCTGCCGGGGTTCTTCTGGCAGTGACTGCGGTGGTCGCTTCAATATTGTCGTTGGCGAGGTCTCCGGAAGAGAGTGTACATCCGCAGTCATAGTGGTCATGGCTGGTGGGTTAACGTCAGGTTTGTTGGGGTGAGCAGCTGGCTGAGGAGCTACTGCGGGGGCTTCGAGTACCACTGAGGTGGTACGGTACTCGCTTGTCCGTTTTTTGGAATGGCACCATCTGGGTAGTCCGGAACACAGGTGTTTGACTCCGTGCGTTCTTCCCGATCGGGGTTGTTGCAATTTAGTGCCACTTCGGCAATTTCACGTCGCGGACCCGTCCTCGCATGTAGGTAAGGCCGTTCTTGGAGGTCTTCTTCAAGCCTCTCCAATCGACTCATGAACCGCAGTAGTGCTTCCATGTTCTGCGGGTCCGAGTTTACAACATGGCAACGAAGTTCCGGCTTTAGATTCCGTTTCAACACCCGCAGCAGTTGAGTGGAAGACATAGGCTCTGACAACTGGTCATTCAACCGAAGGATATCGGCTCGATATTGATGAAAGGGCTCGTCCGGACGTTGCCATCTGGCATGGATCTTGTCCAGGACACTCTCATCCATGTTGACCGTCGGGTATTCCATGCGGAGTACCTCCTTCAGCCGTGTCCAGCGTATTGATGGTGGGGCCGAATGAATCCGCCAGTAAGTCTCGAGTGCTGCTCCCCTGAAAAGCATTGGTAAATATCCTGCCAGCACCGTGTAGTCACTGGCCAACATCTCTCCGACTAAGGACTCCACCCGACCAATGAAAACTTCCAAGTTCAGGCCGTTTGGCTCCCCGCTAAAATGAAGATTCCAACCCTGTACAATGCTGGGGATATGCTTCGATTTCAGCATATAGGGTTGTTCCTGCGGAGCCACTGGACCTAGAGTCGGTGGTGGTATTTGGTTGAGTCGTGGCGGAAGATCCCAGGCGTTCCAAGGCTGGTATCGAGATGGTGGATCCGGATCCTCAGACGGATGGTAGTCTGTTCTTCGAATCTTATTCCGCTGGTCAATAACTGGTTCTTGAGATCGTCGTGCTGATTTAAGTCGTTGTAGTGTTGACTCGGTTTGTTTACAGCGCCATATGAAGGAGTATATACGATCCACTTCAGTGTAACAATCACCACAGATTTGGTCTGGTGAATCATCTCCAAAAGTGATGTTCATGTTGATGGACTCCTTCAGGAAGTCGACAACAAAAATCCTCCTCGCTTCATCGACGAAACTATCACAGAGTGGATACATATCTTCGCCAAGTCGTAGGCAGAGTCGGCATGCATTTGTGCTGCCCATTGTGCTATCCTAAAATATTTGAATCTAATTGGACCAAAAATGGGATAAATAAATGCTAAAATGAGGCTATAAATAAAATTTAAATTGAATTGACACGACAAGATACAAAAAGTGGCCAAAAGTGGCGAGCTATAAACACTCCTCACAAAAAAAAAAGTATGGTAAAAGTTTAGTTGCGATCGAAATATCAAAATCGAAATATCGAAAAAAAATAACCGGTCTTTCCTTTCCGTCCTTCCTCCCAAGTATGGACACCATGGCAAAATCCTTCTCTAGCGTTTCAGGGACACTCTCTTCTGGCACCATGAAAATCAGGGTTCAGAAGTGATCCCTCATCCGCAAATTTTCTCAAGTTACAACTTATCAGCCCAGGGTTGGATTCTAATCCACAAGCAGCGCGTGTCTTGTCATGGATAGTCATGGATTGGCTAATCAGCTAATCACATGAAATCAAAATCCATGTAATTTAAGACACCTAGGCACCGCTGGTTTGGAGAGCGGATCAGAATCCTCCGCAAAATAGCTGTTGGGATAATAACTTCCGAACACAAATAGGGACTCTAATATCATTTGGCCTTACTAGTTATACAATGGTGGTAAACCACCAAAGTATAAATCAAAAGCAGGACCAAACGATATTGATGTCCAAAGACAACACACGTCCGGAAGTTACTAGGCTTGCTGGGGCACGATTAGTGCAATTACCCTCGGGAGTTACCTACCCGCCAATAATTCTAACACCTTGTGGGGACACCTAGAGACGATGGACTGTCTCGTGCTCATGACTGATGATACAGCCGGGCGTTTCGGGCCCCACGTTGGGCGCCATTTGTAGTGAATAGTAGGTTCAAATAAGTCCGTAAAGGACTGCAGCGATGGTCTGCTGCCTCGGCAGAAGAAGGTGTCGGTATCTGCCGAGAATGCCCTCGTCTGGAGACGCGTGAATGCGCTGGCAGGCTAGCATTGCGGTGTCGTGGGGCGGGTTCATTTTCCCCAGCACGAGGACCCACTACAAAAAAATTTCGCATTCACGAATTTGATTTCAGATCAAGAGGCGACCAAAGTCGCAAAAAGTGTAGATAACTACACCGAGGGAATTAGAGCTTGTCATGAGAACAAGGGGAACCTTAAAAGAAAGGCGAACTTGGGGTGACCTCGTCATTACCCGACGAAGTTCATGGCCCACAAATGAAAGAGGGGCAAACGGGTGGTGGTGGAGCCCCTTCGTACCCACCCAACCGGAATAAATCCATAGATATCTTGTTGAAGTGGCCAGGTATTCCTCTTCTGAGTGGAAAACTCATACAATTTGAATTGTATGAACTTTCCCATCAGAAGGGGAGTACCCCGGTGACCAATTTATGCCATAGAATTATACAATTTCATTGCATAACTCTATGCCATAAAGAGGAACTCTGCTTGGGCCACTCAACCCAAGACGTCACCTGAAACAAAAGAAGGATTAATGAGTACCCGGCGGCTGGCTCATGTTTTGAGGTGGAAGCCTGCCACCGTACCGGGTCCTATACCCAGTTAGAAGTTGAAGAAAGGAAAGACCGACGTTTTACATTTAACATTTCATGCTTTGTCGTTTATTCTCTAATTTTCAGGTATCATACATTCTCAAAGTAGTCTAAGCTTGATAAGAGGTATTAAGAGTTGGACAATCGTCGCATTCGCGTCCCGTTATGAACATGCAAAAATATTTATGCGATTTAGCACGTAACTGCGATTCATTATAAACCCGACATGCATGAACTCTATTCTTTATTCAATGGATAAAAAAAAAAAGAAAAAAATTTGGGTTCGATACGTGGTACCACTCATCAAAGCCTAATTTTTTCCCCAGTTGCAAATTCACGAAAAGTTCCCTGTTCTTTTTTTTTTGTCTACCTATCACAATGCGAAAAAATTGAGACTTATCTAGGATATTAAGAGAAAAACCCGAAATTATAAATAATAAAAATAATTTTAAATATAAAAAAATGTCTTTAAATAGTTCGTGTTTTATATATTTTGCTTAGTCCGTCATATGGTTTCTATTTAAGATTTTTGATCGTCCATCAAGTAAATTTCCTCTCGGTGAAAAAAAGATATTTATCTAATAACAATAAATTGCATGTTTCATTTCTAGTCAACTGCCCCATACACCTCTCTCAACGATGCTTGAATTTTTTCTTTTGAAATTAACGATTCTTCGGCGGTCTCTGAATCTCCAAGAAACTGCACGCACCACGATTTTCACTTTACGCTGGGATTTCGCGCGAAATATTGCTCACTCAGTTAATAAGTTAAAACTTTACCTTTTCGCCTTTCCTTTTAGCCTCTATTTCCGCATTCTTTTGTCCATTTTTTTATCCCAGTGTAATATTCGTCATGTCCTTGACTTGAGCGCACGCACCAAATCCCAACTGGCGTTCCTCGTTTAGCACCGGCCGTTGTTACGCGATGAAGTCCAAACCAACGAATTGCCAAGCAGAACATCAAATACGCCAAAGTCCTTGCTGAATGAGAACAAAACCGAAATTTTGGTGTAGTATTCACAAGATTAAGTGTCCCAAGGCTGCGAAAGCAAGCATGGGGTGCGTGGTAGCCAATGAGAAAGGAAAAGTGGTTGTAACATCCATGCGAGCTTCATGAAATGTGTATGGCAATTAAAGCACAAAGCGGGTGGAGATGATTTGTCTACATTAATTGGCAACAAAACAGCCAAAAGCGGAGCGTACACTTGGAAATCTCGCAATTTCCGCACACAAAACAGGCGAGCACCACAAAACACAGAATTGCATCTTTCACTTCAAAAGCAAGCGACACCTCTTATCTCGTCGGACTTTGCAAGCGTTTCGGGCGAAAAAATAGTGCAAACGCTATTCACACAACCGTTTTCTCAAACATCACCGAAATAGAGCACTGTATTGAACCCGTTGTTCTTGGTGATCGCTGACTTTCACTAATCCCATATTAATCGCTGCATGCGCGGGCGTTTGCTTTTCTTCAGTTCAAAATGTCAAATCACACAACACTTCACAATTCGATATCACGCAAAAATGAAATTAGAAAAAGTTTATTTCTTTTCCAGGTGCTGTGGTGGTTATCATGCTTTTTATTACAGTCCTTCAACACACTGGAAAACACTACACTCCCAGAATAATTTGTTTCTTTTTTCCCATTCGCGTCCGAAGTGCTCGCCGTCAAAATCAATCGCAGACTCCCTCCTATCCATTTTCATCTTCACGGGATCCGTTTCATCCAACCTAATCCAGTTCCAACAATATCGTTCCGCTTAAATTTTCCGTTTCAACCACACTCCGCGAGCATTATTTTGATCCATTTCTTGTTCGTGATGTCTTCTCAATTCATTGTTGCGTTAATTTATAAAAAGATATTCAACAATTCTATTTTTCTTGTATGTTTTCTTTTCGTCGTAATTTAAATTTGTGTAACCGTGTGTCACTATTTCTTAAACGCAAAATAATAAGTGACTACATGTTGCCTGTCTCGTTTACACAAAACATACGAACAATTAAGATTTATTTGACTACATGACGAATTTTCAATGATAAAATAGTTAAAACACTTTCATTTCAGAAATAATGATTGCATATAGTTTCATTTTGTTGCATCGCACTTTACCTATATGCATTTTTGTGTGGCTCAGTGTTGATGAATTGTTTGGTTTATGATTGAAACGGGAAGGTAGCAGATGATGGAGGAAGTGGTAGGGGCGGCGATTGCTTGTTGTTACTGTCTAACGATTTTATTGAGGGCGGCAATTGATGATTTATGAATGTTTCCTCCTCGTCATTTGATTGCTTTTCAAGGTCAATTAGCTTTTCAAATAATTCATCTACTAAGTTTTCAATGCATGAAATCTCTTGTTAATTTACAACTTTTCAATGGTCGTTTGCGGAACTCGCCACTTTATTAGAATTCATTTATTTTATCTTTTAGAGCGAGTTCGCGGTTGGTAAAAGAATGCAAGTTTTATTATTATTTCTTTGAATAATGGATGTTTTAAAGTCTTTGATTATACAAGATGTACAAGTATATTGTCTCTCTCTCTCTCTCTCGCTCACGTTTTCCTTCCTCATTTTTCTGATGTATGGAATTTATTATAATTCGTATAAGATCATGTGCATACTGTTGTTCATTTCTATATCATTCATTGATGACGATTACTACAAGTTCCTCGGAAAACAATCGGATTGCAAGGACTGCATTGCTGGAATAACGGGCGTTGTTCATACTTTCTCCAATTTCAAACGAAAGCTAGTGATGAGTAGAATTCAATAAAATTGCATTCAGGCAGCTTCGCGATACTTGCAATTGCAGTTTTTTGCGTGGTTGGGATACTTTTGATTCCGAAACCATACAGCTGTAAAATCATTGGAAACGGGAGTCGGAAGTGCCTGAATATCAAAATCGCCCTGTTATTGTACTCAGGAACATAAAAAAAATCAAGATCTTCACTACAACGGTATTCTGGAGTTAATCGGACAACGATCGGACTGCAAGGAGTGCGTTGCTGCGAAAACGGCCGTTTTTCATACTTTCTTCAATTTCCATATATGAGGTGTCAAACGAAACCTAGTAATGGGTAGAACTCAATAAAATTGCATTCAGGCAGCTTCGCGATACCCGCGATTGCAGTTTTTTGTGTGGTTGGGATACTTTTGAATACGAAATCATACAGCTGTAAAATCATCGGAAACGGGAGACGGAAGTGCCTGAATATCAAAATCGCGTTGCTATTGTGCTCAGGAACATAACAAAATTCAAGATTTTCACTACAACGATATTCTGGAGTTCCTCGGAAAACGATCGGATTGCAAGGAGTGCGTTGCTGGAAAAACGGCCGTTTTTCATTCTTTCTCCAATTTCAATATATTAAGTGTCAAACGAAACCTAGTGATGAGTAGAATTCAATAAAATTGCATCCGGGCAACTTCGCCATACCTGCGATTGCATTTTTTTGCGTGGTTGGGATACTTTTGATTCCGAAACCATACAGCTGTAAAATCATTGGAAACGGGAGTCGGAAGTGCCTGAATATCAAAATCGTGCTGTTTTTGTTCTCAGCAACACAACAAAATTCAAGATCTTCACTACAACGATATTCTGGAGTTCCTCGGAAAACGATCGGATTGCAAGGAGTGCGTTGCTGGAATAACGCCCATTTTTCATACCTTCTCCAATTTCAATATATGGGTTGTCAAACGAAACCTAGTGATGAGTAGAATTCAATAAAATTTCATTCGGGCAGCTTCGCAATGCTTGCGATTGCAGTTTTTTGCGTGGTTGGGATACTTTTGATTCCGAAACCATACAGCTGTAAAATCATCGGAAACGGGAGTCGGAAGTGCCTGAATATCAAAATCGCGCTGTTATTGTTCTCGGGAACATAAGAAAACTCAAGATCTTCACTACAACGATATTCTGGAGTTCCTCGGAAAACGATCGGATTGCAAGGAGTGCGTTGCTGGAAAAACGGCCATTTTTCATACCTTCTCCAATTTCAATATATGGGGTGTCAAACGAAAGCTAGTGATGAGTAGAATTCAATCAAATTGCATTTAGGCAGATTCTTGATACCTGCAATTGCAGTTTTTACGTGGTTGGGATACTCTTGATTCCGAAACCATACAGCTGTAAAATCATTGGAAACGGGAGTCGGAAGTGTCTGAATATCAAAATCGCGCTGTTATTGTTCTCGGGAACATAAGAAAGTTCAAGATCTTCAATACAACGATATTCCGGAGTTCCTCGGAAAACGATCGGATTGCAAGGAGTGCGTTGCTGGAAAAACGGCCGTTGTTCATACTTTCTCCAATTTCAATATATGGGGTGTCAAACGTAAGCTAGTGATGAGTAGAATTCAGTAAAATTGCATTCAGGCAGCTTCGCGATACCTGCAGTTGCACTTTTTTGCATGGTTGGGATACTCACTTTTGATTCCGAAGCCATACAGCTGTAAAATCATCGGATACGGGAGTCGGAAGTGCCTGAATATCAAAATCGCGCTGTTATTGTACTCAGGAACATGAAAAAACTAAAGATCCTCATAACGAAGGTAATGTGGATTTCCGCGGAAAACGATCGGATTGCAAGGAAGGCGTTGCCGCGAAAACGGCCGTTTTTCATTCTTTCTTCAATTTCAATATATGGGGTCATACAGCTGTAAAATCATCGGAAACGGGAGACGGAAGTGCCTGAATATCAAAATCGCGTTGCTATTGTACTCAGGAACATAAAAAAATTCAAGATCTTCACTACAACGACATTCTGGAGTTCCTCGGAAAACGATCGGATTGCAAGGAGTGCGTTGCTGGACAAACGGCCGTTCTTCATTCTTTCTCCAATTTCAATATATTGAGTGTCAAACGAAAGCTAATGATGAGTGGAATTCAATAAAATTGCATCCGGGCAACTTCGCGATACCTGCGATTGCATATTTTTGCGTGGTTGGGATACTTTTGATTCCGAAATCATACAGCTGTAAAATCATCGGAAACGGGAGTCGGAAGTGCCTGAATATCAACATCGCGTTGCTATTGTACTCAGGAACATAAAAAAATTCAAGATCTTCACTACAACGTCATTCTGGAGTTCCTCGGAAAACGATCGGATTGCAAGGAGTGAATTCAATAAAATTGCATCCAGGCTTCTTCGCGATATTTGCAATTGCAGTTTTTTGCATGGTTGGAATACTTACTTTTCATCCCGAAGGCATACAGCTGTAAAATCTCCGGGAACGGGAGTCGGAAGTGCTTGAATATCAAAATCGCGCTGTTATTGTACTCAGGAACATGAAAAAACTAATGATCTTCCCAACAAAGATACTTTGGAGTTCCTCGGAAAACGATCGGAGTGCAAGGAGTGCGTTGCTGCGAAAACGGCCGTTTTTCATACTTTCTCCAATTTCAATACATGAGATGTCAAACATAAGCTAGTGATGAGTAAAATTCAATAAAATTGCATTCAAGCAGCTTCGGGATACATGCAATTGCAGTTTTTTGCGTGGTTGGGATACTTTTGATTCCGAGGCCATACAGCTGTAAAATCATCTGAAACGGGAGTCGGAAGTGCCTGAACATCAAAATCGCGCTGTTATTGTACTCAGGAATATGAAAAAACTAAAGTTCTTCATATTAACGATAATCCGGAGTTCTTCGGAAAACGATCGGATTGTAAGGAGTGCGTTTCTGGAAAAAACGTCGTTTTTCATACTTTCTCCAATTTCAATATATGGGGTGTCAAACGAAAGCTAGTGATGAGTAGAATTCAATAAAATTGCATTCAAGCAGCTTCGGGATACATGCAATTGCAGTTTTTTGCGTGGTTGGGATACTTTTGATTCCGAGGCCATACAGCTGTAAAATCATCGGAAACGGGAGTCGGAAGTGCCTGAACATCAAAATCGCGCTGTTATTGTACTCAGGAACATGAAAAAACTAAAGATCTTCACAGCAACGATATCCTGGAGCTCCTCGGAAAACGATCGGATTGTGAGGAGTGCATTGCTGGAAAAACGGTCGTTATTCAGACTTTCTCCAATTTCAATATATGGGGTGTCAAACGAAAGCTAGTGATGAGTAGAATTCAATAAAATTGCATTCAGGCATTTTCGCGATACCTGCAATTGCAGTTTTTTGCGTGGTTGGGATACTTTTGATTCCGAAACCATACAGCTGTAAAATCATCGGAAACGGAAGTCGGAAGTGCCTGAATATCAAAATCGCGCTGTTATTGTACTCAGGAAGATAAAAAATTAAAGATCTTCACTATAACGATATTCTAGAGTTCCTCGGAAAACGGTCGGATTGCAAGGAGTGCGTTGCTGGAAAAACGGCCATTTTCCTTACCTTCTCCAATTTCAATATATGGGTTGTCAAACGAAACCTAGTGATGAGTAGAATTCAATAAAATTGCATTCGGGCAGCTTCGCAATACTTGCGATTGCAGTTTATTGCGTGGTTGGGATACTTTTGATTCCGAGATCATACAGCTGTAAAATCATCAGAAACGGGAGTCGGGCGTGCCTGAATATCAAAATCGCGCTGTTATTGTACTCAGGAACATAAGAAAATTAAAGATCTTCACTACAACGATATTCTGGAGTTCCTCGGAAAACGACCGGATTGCAAGGAGTGCTTTGCTGGAAAAACGGCCGTTTTTCACACTTTCTTCAGTTTCAGTATATGGGGTGTCAAACGAAAGCTAGTAATAAGTAGAATTCAATAAAATTGCATTCAGGCAGCTTCGGGATACCTGCGATTGCAGTTTCTTGCGTGGTTGGGATACTTTTGATTCCGAAATCATACAGCTGTAAAATCATCGGAAACGGGAGTCGGAAGTGCCTGAATATCAAAATCGCGCTGTTATTGTACTCAGGAATATGAAAAAACTAAAGTTCTTCATATCAACGATAATCCGGAGTTCTTCGGAAAACGATCGGATTGTAAGGAGTGCGTTTCTGGAAAAAACGTCGTTTTTCATACTTTCTCCAATTTCAATATATGGGGTGTCAAACGAAAGCTAGTGATGAGTAGAATTCAATAAAATTGCATTCAAGCAGCTTCGGGATACATGCAATTGCAGTTTTTTGCGTGGTTGGGATACTTTTGATTCCGAGGCCATACAGCTGTAAAATCATCGGAAACGGGAGTCGGAAGTGCCTGAACATCAAAATCGCGCTGTTATTGTACTCAGGAACATGAAAAAACTAAAGATCTTCACAGCAACGATATCCTGGAGCTCCTCGGAAAACGATCGGATTGTGAGGAGTGCATTGCTGGAAAAACGGTCGTTATTCAGACTTTCTCCAATTTCAATATATGGGGTGTCAAACGAAAGCTAGTGATGAGTAGAATTCAATAAAATTGCATTCAGGCATTTTCGCGATACCTGCAATTGCAGTTTTTTGCGTGGTTGGGATACTTTTGATTCCGAAACCATACAGCTGTAAAATCATCGGAAACGGAAGTCGGAAGTGGCTGAATATCAAAATCGCGCTGTTATTGTACTCAGGAAGATAAAAATTAAAGATCTTCACTATAACGATATTCTAGAGTTCCTCGGAAAACGGTCGGATTGCAAAGAGTGCGTTGCTGGAAAAACGGCCATTTTCCTTACCTTCTCCAATTTCAATATATGGGTTGTCAAACGAAACCTAGTGATGAGTAGAATTCAATAAAATTGCATTCGGGCAGCTTCGCAATACTTGCGATTGCAGTTTATTGCGTGGTTGGGATACTTTTGATTCCGAGATCATACAGCTGTAAAATCATCAGAAACGGGAGTCGGGCGTGCCTGAATATCAAAATCGCGCTGTTATTGTACTCAGGAACATAAGAAAATTAAAGATCTTCACTACAACGATATTCTGGAGTTCCTCGGAAAACGACCGGATTGCAAGGAGTGCTTTGCTGGAAAAACGGCCGTTTTTCACACTTTCTTCAGTTTCAGTATATGGGGTGTCAAACGAAAGCTAGTAATAAGTAGAATTCAATAAAATTGCATTCAGGCAGCTTCGGGATACCTGCGATTGCAGTTTTTTGCGTGGTTGGGATACTTTTGATTCCGAAATCATACAGCTGTAAAATCATCGGAAACGGGAGTCGGAAGTGCCTGAATATCAAAATCGCGCTGATATTGTACTCAGGAACATAAAAAACTTTTAAATAAAAAAGAAAACTGACTTCGGAATGCTCTAAAAAGGATGAAATAAATTTTATGGAAGCGGTGCCATATAATTTTTCCCCCATATATTTGTGATGGTGTAGATGTTGGAAGTATTTATGTTGAAATGGGGAAATTCATTTGGCTCCGCTTCCATAAAATTTATTTCATCCTTTTTAGGGCATTCCGAAGTCGGTATTCTTTTTTTCTAAAAGTTTTTATTTCACCCTTTTTAGTTGCAAATTTGTTCATTTCAAACCATTCAAAACTCAGTTTCTTGAATACATTGTGTCATGTTCTCGTATATTAGCATATAATTTTCTAACTGCAATGCAAAAACCACTACGGCGAAAATTTGCAGCGTTCATAGGAATCGAATTTAACTCTGGTACATTTAATTCATGATCTCATCAACGTCTACCTTGATTTTAGATTTAATAATAATCTAATATGAATTGTAGAATTTTGAACATTGCCTAGCCGCCATTTTTATATTCTGACCTGACCCTGAATTGCCCTTTATCGTTCGACTTTTTTCGACCTTTCAGTTCGGCTTTGGAATTTTTATTGTAAGCTTTATCACACAATTGAATAAATCTTTGGACTAGTTTTGGTACAAACCGGAGCCATAATTTGGCCAGAACATAAATATTGCTGGAAATTTGGCGAAAATCGAAGCAAAAGCACACACATACACACACGTAGCCATACACACACACATCTATTTTATATATATATATATATATATATATATATATATATATATATATATATATATATATATATATATTCTTTCTTTCAAAACGTGAGAGGAACTACTGCGTGACCAGGAAGGAGCTATTGGCTATAATAGAGGCCACCAAGCAGTTCCGCAAGTACCTATATGGCCAGAAACTTGTTCTTCGAACGGACCATGCATCACTGAGATGGCTGCTCAACTTCAAAAACCCCGAGGGACAGGTTGCGAGATGGATCGAAATATTGCAGTCATACGACTACGAAATTGTTCATCGGAAGGGCGGAGTTCATGGAAATGCTGACGCCCTATCCCGCCGTCCATGTCCAGCTAACTGCAAGCATTGCTGACGGATTGAGGAAAAGGAACCACCCGTTGATTTGCGATTGATAACGGCCGAATTCGATGAACATTGGTCATCGGAGGAGATTCGAAACGCCCAGTTAGCCGATGAAGACATCGGACCATTGTTTGTATGGAAGGAGACGACTGGGCGACCTGAGTGGAAAGACGTTTTGATACATGGCGCAACCCTGAAAAGCTGTTGGGCACAATGGAACTCCCTTCAGGTGGAGGTAGGCGTACTCAAGCGGAAATTGGAAACGGCGGATGGCAGCTCCTATAGCCGAATCCACGATGTGATTAAGGAAATGCATGAAGGATCCTCGGGAGGCCACCTTGGTGTGAACAAGACCTTAGCGAAATTGCGGGAAAGGTTCTACTGGCTCCACGCTCAAGAATACGTAGAGGACTGGTGTCAGAGATGCACAATTTGCACTTCCGTCAAAGGTCCAAAGCGACAATTGAGAGGACAAACGCAAACCTCTAACGTGGGGGTATCGTTTGCAAGGATTGCTGTTAACATCGCAGGACCCTTTCCTGAATCCGAATGGGGAAATCGGTACACGCTGGTTGTAGCCGATTATTTCAGCAAGTGGCCCGAGGTCTACCCCATTCCCAACCAGGAAGCAACTACTGTAGCCGAAAAGCTAGTGTTAAATAGGGTCAGTAGGTACGGCGTACCTTGTGAACTACATTCAGATCAAGGTCGAAACTTCGAATCACTAGTTTTTAGCGAAATGTGTGAGCTGCTAGGAATACGGAAAATGAGGACAACACCACTGCATCCCCAATCCAATGGAATGGTCGTACTTTTCAACGGCACTCTCAATAAACACCTGGCCAAGATGGTTGACGAGAACCAAAGGGACTGGGACCGACACATTCCACTATTTTTGATGGCGTACAGAGCTGCCGAACATGCATCGACGGGCCAAGCCCCAGCCAAAGTCATTTTTGGAAAGACTATTCGTCTGCCAGCTGATATAAAGTTCGGAACACCCCCCGAGAAACCCCAAACCATCTCGGAGTACGCAAGTGAGCTAAGACAATGGTTGAACCAGATACATCGGACAGTGCGAAAACACCTCGAATCGGCTACCGACCGCATGAAGACCAGGTATGATCTAAAGGCTAATTCTACTGGCTTCCAGCAAGATGACTTGGTGTGGCTACACAACCCGCAACGGCGAAAGGGTAGGTCTCCAAAGTTGCAAAATAATTGGGAGGGACCATACCGAGTTACAAAGCGAATCAATGACGTCATATACCGAATACAGGAACATCGTAAGCCGAGACCCAAAATGAAAATCGTGCATCTGGACCGTCTTGCCCCATATTACACCCAGGGCGAATTGACTACAAATAGCGACACATCTTTTTCATGTAAGATCTTTAAGGAACGGATATGTGCCGGTTAGAGTCCTTAACACCGCACACTCAACCACGAGCATCAAGGCGGGAGAAATCATCGGCAGCTGCCAGCCTGTTTCCACCATCACCTCTTTGGAAGCTACTCACGACCATCATTGGAAAAGGCGGTAAGACACAGACAAAGCCCGGGAATCCACGTCTGAAATATTGAAGCAGGTCAAATTGCCAGTGCAGCTTTTCAAACGAGCCTCTGATCTGGTCACCAAGTACAGTGACATTTTCTCAACAAGCCCGGATGACCAAGGCCGAATGAGTCTGGTAACTCACGTCATAGATACACAGGGAGCCAAACCAATTCGACAAGCACCGAGACGTCTCCCTATAGCCAAACAAGGAGAAGTGAGGCGTTATTGAACCTTCTGTCAGTCCATGGGCCGCGCCTGTAGTTCTAGTAAAGAAAAAGGATGGTAGCACTCGTTTTTGTGTCGACTATAGGCAGCTTAACGACGTCACTAAGAAAGATAGTTACCCGCTCCCACGTATCGACGACATCATGGACACTTTAGCCGACGCAAAATGGTTTTCTACACTCGATCTCAGGAGTGGCTACTGGCAGTTAGAAATCGACAAGAAGGACCGAGAGAAGACCGCATTTTCAGTTGGGACTGGATTGTGGCAATTCGTGGTGATGCCATTTGCGCTTTGCAATGCTCCAGCCACTTTCGAACGTCTGATGGAGTACGTGCTACGTGGCCCAACCTGGAAAACCTGCTTGGTGTACCTCGATGACAACATTGTTATCGGGAGAACGTTCGAAGAGCATGTGCGGAACTCAGAAGAGGTTTTCTCCCGATCGCGACTAGCAAATTTGTAACTAAGTCCCGACAAGTGTGCCCCTTTTGCAGCTGAAGTAAAATACCTGGGACACGTATCAGCAGAAGGAGTCAAAACAGACCCTGAGAAAATTGAAGCCGTGAAAAGCTGGCCAACACCAAACAACAAACGCCAACTACGAAGTTTTCTGGGTCTGGCAACTTACTATCGAAAATTTGTCAAAGATTTTGCCAAAACAGCTAAGTGTCTCCATCAGTTAACCTAGAAAAATCGTCCGTATGTCTGGAATGAATAATGTCAGGTAGCCTTTGAGACCTTGAAGGAGAAGCTGTGTGAATCACCCGTGCTGGCGTATCTGAAACCCAGAAAAATGTTTGTAGTTGACACCGATGAAAGCAACGGCGGCATTGGAGCTGTACTCTCCCAGCAGATCGATGGCGAAGAAAGGGTCCTCTCGTATTACAGTCGAGTTCTTTCAAGAAGTGAGAGGAACTACTGCGTGACCAGGAAGGAGCTATTGGCTATAATAGAGGCCACCAGGCAGTTCCGCAAGTATCTATATGGCCAGAAATTTGTTCTTTGAACGGACCATGCATCACTGAGATGGCTGCTCAACTTCAAAAACCCCGAGGCACAGGTTGCGAGATGGATTGAAAGATTGCAGTCATACGACTACGAAATTGTTCATCGGAAGGGCGGAGTTCATGGAAATGCTGACGCCCTATCCCGCCGTCCATGTCCAGCTAACTGCAAGCATTGCTGATGGATTGAGGAAAAGGAACCACCCGTTGATCTGCGATTGATAACGGCCGAATTCGATGAACGTTGGTCATCGGAGGAGATTCGAAACGCCCAGTTAGCCGATGAAGACATCGGACCGTTGTTTGTATGGAAGGAGACGACTGGGCGACCTGTGTGGAAAGACGTTTTGATGCATGGCGCAACCCTAAAAAGCTATTGGGCACAATGGAACTCCCTTCAGGTGGAGGGTGGCGTACTCAAGCGGAAATGGGAAACGGCGGATGGCAGCTTCTATAGGATGCAAACTATACTACCCAAAAGCCGAATCCACGATGTGATTAAGGAAATGCATGAAGGATCCTCGGGAGGCCACCTTGGTGTGAACAAGACCTTAGCGAAATTGCGGGAAAGGTTCTATTGGCTCCACGCTCGAGAATACGTAGAGGACTGGTGTCGCAGATGCACAATTTGCGCTTCCGTTAAAGGCCCAAAGCGACAACTGAGAGGACAAACGCAAACCTATAACGTGGGGGTACCGTTTGAAAGGATTGCTGTTGATATCGCAGGACCCTTTCCTGAATCCGAATGGGGAAATCGGTACACGCTGGTTGTAGCCGATTATTTCAGCAAGTGGCCCGAGGTCTACCCCATTCCCAACCAGGAAGCAACTACTGTAGCCGAACAGCTAGTGTTAAATTGGGTCAGTAGGTACGGCGTACCTTGTGAACTACATTCAGATCAAGGTCGAAACTTCGAATCACTAGTTTTTAGCGAAATGTGTGAGCTGCTAGGAATACGGAAAACGAGGACAACACCACTGCATCCCCAATCCGATGGAATGGTCGTACTTTTCAACGGCACTCTCAATAAACACCTGGCCAAGATGGTTGACGAGAACCAAAGGGACTGGGACCGACACATTCCACTATTTTTGATGGCGTACAGAGCTGCCGAACATGCATCGACGGGCCAAGCCCCAGCCAAAGTCATTTTTGGAAAGACTATTCGTCTGCCAGCTGATATAAAGTTCGGAACACCCCCCGAGAAACCCCAAACCATCTCGGAGTACGCAAGTGAGCTAAGACAATGGTTGAACCAGATACATCGGACAGTGCGAAAACACCTCGAATCGGCTACCGACCGCATGAAGACCAGGTATGATCTAAAGGCTAATTCTACTGGCTTCCAGCAAGATGACTTGGTGTGGCTACACAACCCGCAACGGCGAAAGGGTAGGTCTCCAAAGTTGCAAAATAATTGGGAGGGACCATACCGAGTTACAAAGCGAATCAATGACGTCGTATGCCGAATACAGGAACATCGTAAGCCGAGAGCCAAAATGAAAATCGTGCATCTGGACCGTCTTGCCCCATATTACACCCAGGGCGAATTGACTACAAATAGCGACACATCTTTTCGGGGCGAAAAGAACTGAGGTGGGGGCAGTGTTACATGTACAAATAATTCTGCGAGCTACTGTCGCAATTAAGAACATCAACAAAACAAATTTACTCGAAACCACGAGAACCCACCAAGCATGAAATCTGAAAGTGAGTCACTGCTCCATTCATTACGCTGCTGGAATGTTCCCGCTAATTCACCAATGTACGAGAACTGAGTTGAATGATTAGAGACCCTATATAAAGGCGAGCTGAATGAATGGGGGGATCATTCATTACAACCGCGATAGAAAACTGCGATACGCGAAGTACAGGCGATATTGATTGTTTGAGTGTGAAGTGATTTTAGTAGACAATTGCGATAGAAAAAATTTAATTGACAAGTGAAAGTTAGATTCTAATTAAAATTGTGAAATAGTTAAATGAGTGATTGTGCATTTTTTTGGTAAATAAATAAACTCTTTTAATTTAATTCAAAAGACATTGCGTTTTCACTTCCCTGGAACATTAAAATTATTGGCCGGGAACCAAAACTCGCGACAGTGGTGTCGGGAAGTGAGAAAGAACATTTCGAAAAGTGAAAACATTTAAACATTTTTACACTGCACAGTTGTGAAATATAACGTGGAAACAATAGAAATGCCACGAAACTTTCATCTAAAAATTGATCAACTGACCATATCGGAGCTCAAGGAGGAGTTGGAACAGCAGAATCTGGCCACATAAGGTACAAATGCCACACTGATTGCACGCTTGCGTGACGCGATCGAGTCTGAAGGCTGTTGCGAACAACATGCTGTTTTATTATTATAATATTATAACTTAATTAATTTCTATAATAAATTTATACTTAATAGTTTTTAATTTAAATAAAATAAAATAAAAAAAAATCCCAGCAAGCGGTGAAAGTTTTGCTTTTCGCACAATTGCCAAAAATGAAAAATTTTGGATCTCGACTTCTGAAGCAGAGGATGTTAGCGTTTTAGAGTGTTAAAAGATTGGATTTTGGTTATCGTTTCAAGTCGAATTCAATTAGTTTCTCGCTCAGTGTGAAGTTGGCGTGTCGAAGAAAAAATAGTTGGTGTAGGCGACTGGAATGCAATAGATTTTGCAAGTGTAGCGGACAAGGAGTGGGAAGTGCGTTAATTTGGACGGTATGATTGAGATTTAACAGGCTTTGGACTCGGTATTATTGCATCGGTGACAACGATTTTCGCAAGAGGAGAATTTTCGGACAAGATCTAGCAGAAAATTGCATATGTTCTTTGAAGCTGTTGGCTAGTAGGTGCTCTAGGCGGCTGCCACGAGTCGAGTGGAGTGTCGGAGTTGGAAGCAGGCTACGAGCGGCGTGAATGGACTCGCAGGGTGGAAATAGACGTGGGAATTGGTCCTGAACCAGTGCTGGACAAAGCAGAGCAATAGAATTGATTAGCGGTCGCAAGAGCAATGGATCTTCGCCGATGGGTGAGTTGGTAATTGAAAAGTGAAATAATAAAATATGTAGCGGAAATGATGACAAAGTTAAGAAACAAGTTTAGGAGTGTGTAGAGAGGTGAAGCGAGAAGTAACGGGTGCTGGTGTTGCAGGGGTACGGTTGTGGATTCGGTTGGTGTGCGAGACTACCGTCATCGGTGAAACGTCAAAATCAAACCGAGCCCCAGACGGCGACCGATATCTATACCGATTCGAAGTTGGAGTGGTCTGGTGGAACATCATTGTTCGCTTGTTCGTGATAAATAGACAATTTGCTGCAAGACAGAAAAGACGGAATATACAAAATAGTGTACTCTGCGGAATCCGAACCACAGACTTCAACCCGAACTCGAGCAGTATCGGAAAAATGATGGGTTAATGGCCAGTTGCATGGTGCGAGCGAGCTGGTACTTGACACTTGTTTATAAATTTGCGCAACATTAAAAACCCCGACAAATCGAAAGACACAACAAACGAATTATTAAGTGCTTCGTTCTCGTGTGTAGTTTCCTTCGAAGCTAAAGTAAAGTGCATAAACATAGTGACTGTACGAAAGTAAATATTATTTTTTTTGTGAACTGCGAGCAGATCAAGTACTGGCGGCTATAAATTGACGCATCTTGCTGTCACCAATTTAGGTGACAAAGGACTGGTGCGGCACAAAGATTTTTAAAAAGGAACGTTGAAGCTATTCAATATTAAGTGTATATCGAATATTGTAGATGAACGTTCGTGTACGAACTATTTAAAATCGAAGTTAGAAGATATTCACGCGGTGACGTCATTCCATTTAATTTCAAAATATGAATATCATTGTAAATTTTTTTTTATTGTAAACGAGTTTAGATTTTTTTGAATCAATTTAAACTTTAGTAATTTTTTTATTCAATTTACTTAATTACTGTAATTTCATTCCAGTCTCTCACCAGTTTTTACTTAATTACTGTAATTTCATTCCAGTCTCTTACCAGTTGCAGAGCGCTCAGCAATCAGGAAGGAGTAAGTTTGGTTTTTGTTAAAAATGAAAATTAGTTTTTATTTGTATATATAAATACATGTTTTGTTTTTTTGTTGTTATTGAACATATATTTATAATGAATTAATTTAATTTTTATTCATTTCACAGAATGGTCCTCTCTATTCCTTTCCCTTCCCTAATCCTTTTCTTCTACCCATGTGGTATTAAGTAATAAGGTGGCTAGCACGGGCGGTGACCTATCTCCTACGAACCCAGGCACGGCTGAGCATTAGCCGGCTCGAAATGCCACCGGGAGAAAGGGACATTGGTCACCGCCACAAATAAATATCTGCAGTTGCGGCGACTATCGCGATTGCAACAGTGGCGCCCAAATATCGGTTTTCATATATTTTAATAATGAAAAGTTTTTTTTGTTTTGATTTGTTGTTTTTATGTAATTTTTAGACTCATGGGTCATGCATTTTATTGTGATGGTTTTTTGTTGAGGTTTTATTTATTTTGTATTCCCATATTTATCGCGGTACTCGCCTCAGTTGCAGTGGCGCCCAACCTGCTGGACGTCTATGTTCTATAGTTTTTTTTCGGATTTGATAGCACGCATGCTATCAAGGTGTGGATGGTGAAAGGAAGAATTATTCTTGTTGTTGGTTGTATCTTCCTTCATGGGATAGCTGGCTGTCATGCTAGCTCTTGGAATCAACCAACGCTCTTGATTTTTTTTGTTCATCATCCTTGCTCGTTTGGCTTTGGACTTTGAGCGGCTCTTGTCCGAGCTATTATGGAGTCTGTTAGGATCCATAATAGTCTCGTAGTCAGCCCTGAGTGGCGATCATTTTGAACGGAGTCCGCCTCAAGGTTTTTTTTGTTGGACGAGGCACCAAGATGCTTGCCTCTACTCTGTCCTTTACAAAAAGGATCATCCTGAGAAATGAAGCCTTTATGAATCAATAGTCAATCGATAAATAGCTGCCATATTTACCCCATTAAATTTCTGAATCGTAGTATCTTGGGTACTTTATTGATAATTAATTAACATTTTTATATTGTTGCAATTAAGTTTTTTTTATTGATAAGAAAATCATGCATTGACAAAGTGCCAGTTGGGACCCCGCTTTTAATGCATTAGACCGAGAGCTGGATCGGCGCAGTTTATCCAACTCCCTGACAGGAACCCCGATAAACATGACTGCTCCAGCCAATTCACGAGTCCCACTGACACGAGTATCACTGCCTCCAAAAGTCACCTCTCCCGTACACGCCAATGCCTCACGGGCTCATTATATAGGATTGCGTGTCACTTTTCGGAAAACGCGAGGTGACGGGACCACCAATATTCCCCGCATCCCTATCACCAAATGGGGACTATCATTCGATGGGGGCCTTTCTGGAATAACGGCTCAACAGTTTATATTCCGCATTTCAGCATTGGCTGAAGATTATGAATTATCAGATCGAGAGCTCATGCGCGATCTCCGTGTGCTCCTTAAAGGAACTGCCCAAAATTGGTATTGGCAGACACGTGATCTGTACGGAGATCTTTCTTGGCTTCGATTTAAATCGGAATTCCTGCAGCGGTTTTCGGGACACCTCACCGATGTGGATATTCGCCAACGAATGGATGCTCGCTTACACAAACTAGGGGAGAGGTTCATCGACTTCTTCGAAGCTATTGAAGCCCTGTCCCTGCAGTTGACAATCCCCATCCTTCATCTTGACCTCCAGAGAATAATAATGAAAAATATGAGTCCCCGTTTACAGGAACATTTGGCTGGGCAGATCTTCCCCACTACACGGGATCTTGTTCGACGTTGCTATCAGATGGAAGCTGCGTGGAAAGATCTGGATGCTCGGTGAAGCCCTTTTGAAAGGCGTACCTCAGCACGAGTCCACGCTATTGAAGATGGTACGTTAGGACGATTGGGGGACGAGGAGGCATATCTTCCCGGTTTGTATAGAGACTTGGCGTCTGAAAGGCTGTAATGTGACGCCTACGTCCGGGAATCGAAGTGATTTCGATCCCGAACCCTTGCAACCGGCCATCTGGAAATGCCCCTCCACCGTGGCCATCGAGAAAAATATGCCACTGGCGACAACTGGAGAGGCACATTGCCGCCATATGGCGTGCCATTCCACACACAGCTGTTTTGTCCGATGTGACAACCGGGTGATTTTGACAGCCACATGGAGGCGAAGGAGTACACATGGACGACGAGTGAACAAAACGTCATTAGGACACCTTGAAGTGTTTTTATTCATTTTCTGAACGAAATTGCTTCGGAAACCATCAATAAATACCTCAGCATAAAGACCAGATCATTCTTCGACGAACATAGCAACTATTGTGATATACGTAATAATTGTGATGCAATTTTTCGGCAATTAAAAGTTTAAGAGTTAACCTCTCTCTCTAGGTTAGTGTTGTGTCTAAAAGAAAAGACGCGCGTCCCGGCTGTGTAGAACGAAAGAAAAAAGACTGGAGGAAAGAGGAGCCTTGGACAAACCTGAAGCTTTGCACTCTGGTAACTATTCTTCAAAATGCTTGTTGTAGTTCTTGGGGACTTGCACATTCCACATCGATGTAGTAGCCTGCCGTCAAGATTTTAAAAGCTATTGGTTCCTGGGTGCAGGCATCATATCGTATGTACCGGCAATTTATGCACGAAAGAAGATCAACAGGCTCAAATTATGAAAGAGTGTGAGCGGAAAGGCACAAGAAGATAACAGTCAGGCGAAAGGTGACCATGCGGGTGAAAGCAGCAGTGCTGAAAAACCATCAGCAGTGGCAGAAGTTGAAGGCTTTAGTAATAGCATAACTGCATCTAATCACTTCACCTTGAAATATTCAACTCCAGTTTTCTCGTAAACTTCTTCTAATGTTAAATATTGCGGCGGATTCAGGGAAGCAATATCAAATTACGCGCTAAACTAGTTAACACGTCACTTTGCGAGTTTGCAAAACAATTGAATAAATACCGAGATCAACTAAATTGATACTGAAGGCGAGCCGAACAATTGACAGTTGGGAGAACGTCAAATATTGCAATTCACTTCGCTTGCCGGGGATCGTTGGTCAACGAATGGTGGGTGAGACTTTCTGCTAGAACGTTAGACGCTAGACAACGAATTTTTGGCGATATGAGATTCGGTCTAGCTGATATGGAACAGGTCACCGATGTCAACTGCCGAGTTGAATTTAAAGTGCTTGAGCTCGCGGATAGGAAGTTAATTAAAGATTAATTCTTTCGAGGTGTTTGTTTGGTGGCTAGAATAAAAATTGGATTAGCAAGCATCTGAGATCTAAGCGTGGTTAGGAAGGTCTTATCTTAGCCAATGTGTAAAGGGGCCCTGCGGTATATATACGAGTATATCTAATGTGCAAACACTAAGTTGTTGATGCGTTTAATTTTTCTTTTTGTAAGAACCCAAATCTACTGTCGTAAAAAAACAAATTTCTCTTATGTGTCTCTTTGGATGGCGTTCTTGTTTATATTTGAGCCACATGGCGCTAAATGACGCTATTAGAGAGCTGACGGTAGCCGTAAATACTCGTTGGTTTCCAGTGTTTAATGGTACAACAACAATGAAGGCGGCGAGTCTTTATATGAGCTCACTTTGTCCAATAATGTCATGAAAAATTTTGGTCATGAACCTACATTCCGAACCTCCAACGCAGCGTTTAAATCGATAATAGAACATTACATATACCTTTCACTAAATGCAAGGCGGGACTCTGCAGGAGCGTTTTTGAGTAGAAATATCAATTTACTCTATACATATAGGAAAGCCTATAAGATGAAATAAACATGCATCAATATCAACTCCCGACCGAATCCTAAAAGTAAATTAGAAAATTTCAACGATTGATTTTTCCATATCGGCATTTCTCTCGAAATACTGAAACACTTTCTATCTTTCCACTTAAGATTGAAATTAAGCAAAAATTCAGAAATTTAATTCTAGAGTACATTTACATGAAAAAGGCCTTGATTTATACAAAAGAAAAACAATATAATGTTTTAATGTTTAATTTCAGTTTTTGAATTAGTTCCTTTATTTGATTGTTTTGTGATGATTCATTTGTTGATTTTTTAGTATGGACCATTTTTGGAAGTTTTATTTCTGGTTTATAGAGCAGATGAGTTTAAAGGCCACAGATGCTCGTAGATGTTGCTCAATAGATTTCAAAGTGTTCCCCCTCAATATAGTACTTACCCTTTGAAATAACTTGTTTTCATCTGCCAATTTAAAATAATGTTTTTATACGATGGAAGTTATCGAAAGACCATTTTAAGTTAAAGGGGCACTAAAATTATACTGTATGAATCTCGCTAATTAATATTTATTATAAGTATCCAGCATTGGCTTTTGATTTTGTATCCTTTTGGGTTACAAACTATTAAGACCTTACGATTTTTATTTTCAATCCGTTACTAAGACTTAATGGAAAGAAGAAATTAATAAGTATTGCCCGAATTAAAAATGAACACTGATGGTCAATTTGACATATTTAGATGATGGTTAAAAATCGTTGGACATTTCCTTATCTTAATTAATATTCAAGGAATTTATAAAAAAGAGAAAAAACGCCCGAGTGTTTCACCTGTATTAACTTATACACTATCAAAAAAAGAAAAAAAATTGTGTCAAACAAGAATAAATGATATTTAGTACTTAAATAGCATAAACTAACAAATTACATATAAATTTAATTCTATGTAAACAAAACTAAAACGAACTCAAGAGGTGTAAACAATAGGACTAGTGTAAATATAAAACCAAATATTCAAGTATTTAATGAAGTGCTTCATGAAAAACAAATAACATACGAGTAGGAGAAAGTAATCTGTAGTCCATACAAATAATTTCAATTTGTTTTATTGTTAACTGTCATTTTGGTAATCATTTTTAATCTCATATTACAATGCATTGTCTTAAGTAAAGATATTTAATCGTAATTCTAATGATAAACACAAGAAAAATTGATGAAAGTAACTATTTAAGGTATTCCAGAATATGTCCAGTTGTAGACTTATAATTATTGATATGAGATCAATTTGCTTGGTTCCGTCCCACACTTTTATTTCTATAACAGCAAAAAAAAAAGTAAACCTTCAATGTTTAACAGGAAATATTACCGTGTGAAGGAAAAGATGTTAATATTTGAATTTATTATTAAATTTTGTTTTTAATCATTTTTTTTATATGATGTGAATTGCTAAACAGAAAAAATAAATATAATTATTAAAAATGAATTGCTAGGATAACTCACGACTTTCCTTTTCAGTGACTCTTCTTTTTCAGGGGGAACAGAGAGTGTAGGGTAAGTATGCCGTCGCGAGGGTAGGGTTTCGACAAATCCGCTGAGGTCGGTTTCGCGTCGCGCGCGGTACGCGGTACCTTTGATTGTTTCGTCATTTCATTAGAGTAGTTTTCGTCGGTTTAATTTCGAGTAGCATATTTTTCGGTACCGCGTCGGTGATTCGGTAACGCGCCTATAGGATTTTGTAGCGTTTTTGATTTGAGATCTGTGGAGAGATCACATCCAGAATTAACGTAACGTAGGTTTCCCGTTCTGGATGAGTAATTGTTGACGCGTTTGGAAAACGGGCATGTTCAGGTGACTGAAATATTGTAATTGAGCGTAACCCATTCGGAGACCCGCGACCGAAATCCTCTCCGAACTAGCTGGCCGACAAGCAGTCACCGCGTGAATGGGTTACGGTGCACGGATTGGTTGACCTGTTGGTACCATCCGTTGGCACTACTCAGACTTAACGTCTAGAACCGATGAGAGGTCGGTTCCGCGTTCGAACTTGAAAAGTTAAAATCATTACAAATGGCGCCCAACGTGGGGCCAAAAATATCCTAAGGGGGAAAGAACTTCGCGTCTTCTGACGAGTTGGTCCTTTACGGAGGATGTAAGGTACTTTGGTACTCGAGTCCCACTATCAGGAGCAGTGGAATTGTGTGATACACACTAGAAGTCGCTTCACGTGAGTTGTAGCTTCCGCTCTCCTTTGTTTGATTTTTTTTTTTTTTGCGACAGAATCCTTCCGATGTGCTGTTCCAGGTTAACCCCTGTAAGGACCTTCTATTTTCTTGATGGAACTGCCAGTCTGATGGGTTTACCTATCAGCATGGACTCTCAAGAAAATAGAAGGCTACCTTGCCTTTATGTCGCGGAAGGATTCTAACTATTTCGTATGCGTGTTAGACGAGTGGTATCGGTTCGACGTTCGGTGGGGTATGCTGGAGTTGCGAAGCCCGGAATGCTTCCACGCGTCGGGAATTTTGACCGCGTACTAAAATCGTTACGGTAGCTCTACCACTTGTCTCGTCGAGTCACTTTAACGTAGTTTAGAGACGGTTTTTTTGTAATGTACGAGGGTTTAGGGGATAAATTGTTTAAATCGACCAAAAGCACCCTTTTCTTCGGCAGATTACCACGCACTCTCTTTTCCCGTTGGAGGAGTCGACCACTGAAAAGGAAAGGTATATCAAATAAATTATTTTTCCCTATTTCCTATAAATAGCTCGCCACTAACGGCCACTAATTTAGTTTTAAGTTTTAGTCATACTTAATGAGTAAAAAAAAATTTAATTTAAGATCGATTTCTATTGCTTTAGCGTTAATGTAATTAAATAGGAATGATAAATTGGAATCAAGAATACGACGATTAAAATGGAAGAGAACCTTAATTGTGTGAAGATGATTGGTATGCAAGGAACCGTAGGCGGTGAAGTTCCGGCCGCAAGTGTCGTGTCCGAGGTGACACCCAGGCCTTCCGCCCACTCCATTGACACCCTCGTGGCGTTGATGAGGGATATGTCGGAGAGGATCGGCAACCTGGAGGGAAAGCTCCAGAATCTCCCTATGAGCCAACCACCCAGTCACGTGAGAACTCCGCTTGGCTGGGAGCCAAATCCCAGTGTGGTGATGCCCCACTCCCGACAATCCGAGCAATGGGTCCCACCTCCAAGGAACTCGGGAATGGATCCCAGAGCTCCCGAATACAGACCGCGACACAGTACCGGACCGCCGTTGGTACCTCCAGCCCCCGAGGCAGTTCCGTACAACAGGTCAACAGAGGATGTGATTCCCCCCGGGAACGCATTGGCACTTTGTCGAGACCCGACGCCTCGTATCATGGAGAGTTGGCGCCTGAACTTTACCGGGTTCAACGATATGATATCGGTGGACCGGTTCCTTTTCCGGATTCAGGCGTTGGTATCCAGCACCCTGGGAGGTGATTCCTCGGCCTTCCTCCGGCATGCACATCTTTTGTTCAGCGGCGACGCTGCCGACTGGTACTGGAGCTTTAAAGAATCAACGCCACGTCCCACTTGGCACTCTTTCAGTGCAGCCTTCCGCAATCGATTTGAGGATGGCTTCACTGAGAGAGAGCTAAGGGAGCAAATAAAGAAACGGAAACAAGGCGCTCACGAACCGTTCGACCAGTACTACACAAGTATAGTGAGATAGAGCACTCGCTTGCGAAATACCATGCCCGAGGACGAACTGGTAGAAATTATCAGAGAGAATATGCGCTGGGATCTCCAGAACAGCCTTCTGCATTTTCCCATCAACACCATACAGGGATTGCGCCTCCATGCCCGTAGACAAGAACACTTGGATGAGCGGCGTGGTACCTTCCGTCCACAACCTCGCATAACGGGACCAAATCCCCGAAATCATCACACCGCGGAGTTGATGGCAGCGGACCACCTGCTTGCTGATCCAGTACCAATACCGAAGAGCGGAGCACCACCGGAGCTTGAGGACCCAGCCTTGATTGATCGACCCTCCCTTGAAGCAATTACAAGCCCGACGGTCTGTTGGAACTGCCGACAACCGGGACATCGGTTCTATGCATGTCCAGCGGAGCCGACGCTTTTCTGCTACCGCTGCGGGAAGGCCGACACATACGCACCTGACTGTGCAAATTGCAAAGAGCGAAAAAACTTGCCACCGAGTGCCGCGACCACCCGTTGGCACTCCTAAACCCCGGACGAACCAATCCAGACCCCATCACTAGCTATGACCAAGCTCCCAACATGACTCCAACTCTGCTGACTCGCACCGCTAACCACAGTTCTCCCGAAGTTCCACAACCGACGCCGTCCTTCGCCGAGGCCAATGCGCAGGGAAATGATAGCGAGACGAAAGTTCCTTGGCATGTAAAACCTTTTCATGTCAGGCTGCGGAATTACTTGGCTACTCGCCAGCGCATCTTCCATGAGGAGTTGGCCACAAATGTCCCACCGCGAAGAAAGCGAGCCACGCGTCGGATGCGGAGCTTCTGGAGAAAAGTTATTGAGGGATGATGTTCGGCCATATGCGTCAGTACACCTCCTGCAAAAACGAGTGTCAGGCTTAGTCGATACGGGAGCCAGTGTGAATTGCATATCAGCCGAGTTTGCAGGGGAGGTACTGGCAAAGCACGTGGACCAAATCCGTCATTTCACCTCCTGGTTAAGCACGGCGGACGGAACTCGTCACTCTGTAGTGGGAAAAATTATGACGGATGTCACCTTTAAAGGAGTAACTAAACCCATGGAATTTTTCATTATACCTCAGTTAACCCAGAATCTTTACCTAGGAGTGGATTTCGTTCGAAAATTTAACTTGGCCCCGGCACTATTTTCCGGTTCGACCCTGGAGTCCGTCACCACCGTTCCTGACCAATCTCAACCCACTAACTTATTACGGCATACACTGGATGTAACTCAGCAACTGCGTCTCGACTCGGCTATATCGGCTTTTCCATCGCACGAGAAGGAAGGTCTCGGGCGGACTGCCCTGGTGTTCCACACTATAGATGTGGGGGATGCTAAACCCATAAAACAGAGACATTTCGCCATATCTCCGGCGAAGGAAAAATCGTTATATGCCGAAGTGGATCGAATGCTAGCATTAGGCGTAATCGAAGAATCACAGAGCGCGTGGGCTTCCCCAGTCACCTTAGTTGTCAAGCCGAACAAGGTCCGGTTATGCTTAGATGCCAGACGCTTGAACGCCGTCACAGTCAAGGACGCATATCCTCTACCGTTGATCGAAGGCATTTTGAGTCGATTGCCTAAAGCCCATTTCATCACGAGCTTAGACCTCAAGGACGCCTTCTGGCAAATTCCTTTAGACCCCGGTTCAAAGGAGAAAACAGCCTTCACAGTCCCAGGTCGGCCCCTATATCAATTCGTGACCATGCCATTCGGATTGTGTAATGCCCCCCAAACAATGACGCGCCTTATGGATAAGGTGATACCACCTCATTTGCGGCACCAAGTCTTCGTTTACTTGGACGATCTGTTGCTTATAACCGAGACCTTTGACGAACACATCGACCTGCTTCAGGAGGTGGCTCTACACATCCGGAGGGCAAGATTAACCATCAACATAAGGAAGAGCCAGTTCGTGATGACGGAGGTGAAGTATTTAGGTCACATCATTGGGCATGGCCATATCAAGACCGATCCGGAAAAGACTCAAGCGATTGACGTTTTTCCATTACCCAAGACCACCAAACAATTACGCCGATTCTTAGGTTTATGCGGATGGTACCAGCGTTTTGTACGTGACTATGCCACCATTACCACTCCTTTGACCGACATGCTGCGTAAGGGACGTAAATTCGTCTGGGAAGAGCCCAGCTTGCGAGCCTTTGAAGAGCTAAATAAGAGTCTGACTACAGCCCCCGTACTGCACAGCCCGGACTTTGACAAACCGTTCTCAATCCATTGTGACGCGAGTCAACATGGGGTGGGAGCAGTCTTAGTCCAGGTTGCACAGGATGGCAAAGAGAGACCTATAGCCTTCATGTCTCACAAGCTGAACCCAGCCCAGCGAAATTACACGGTCTCCGAGCAGGAATGTTTAGCGGCGGTGTTGGCAGTGAAACGCTTCCGAGCCTATGTGGAGGGACACACCTTTGAAATCGTTACGGATCACGCTTCTCTGAAATGGCTCATGAGCCAGACTGACCTCAACGGCAGATTGGCCAGGTGGGCACTGAAACTACAGGCATTTGACTTCACAATTCGCCACCGAAAGGAAGCCAGCATGTAGTCCCCGACACCCTATCCAGAATGTTCGCCCCTGAAGGAGCCGAGTTGGTCCAAGAGGACGACAGCCCCCAATTGATCGATTTGGACCATCCTGCCTTCAAGTCAGCAACCTACACACAACTGATTCACACTATCCAGAATCAACAGCCCCAGCTTCCTGAACTGCGGTTGACGGATGGATTTGTTTATAAGCGGATGGGACACGCATCCGGAGAACCCATACAAGAAGAAGAACAGTGGAAGTTGTGGGTCCCCAAAGAATTAACCACTGATCTTATCAGACGGGCTCATGACCACCCAACAAGTGCGCACGGCGGATACGGTCGTACACTTAGGCGGTTGAAAACCTGTTTCTTTTGGCCTAAGATGGCACAACAGATAAAAGAGTACGTCGCCTCTTGTGAGCTATGCAAGTGCACTAAAGCGCCCAACACCATTCTTCGGCCACCCATGGGTAAGGTTGAGGTCCCCGAATGCGTGTTCCAGCGCTTGTACATTGATCTTATCGGTCCTTACCCTCGATATGCGTCTGGTCACACGGGAGCTGTCGTGGTCCTGGATCAGCTCTCTAAATTCCCTATCATAGAACCACTACGTAACATGCACACTGGACCTATAATCAGCTTCTTGGAGAACCGAGTCTTTCACATGTTTGGAGTTCCGGAGAAACTTGTCTCCGACAATGGGGTCCAGTTCACCTCCAGCAAGTTCCGAGACCTAATGTCCAAATACGGCATCATCCACCAACGAACTGCCGTCTATTCACCACAAGCCAACGCATCCGAACGACTGAATCGTACGCTCATAGCGGCCATTCGCGCCTATGTCCACCCGAATCAGAAGGACTGGGATCGCAAATTGTCCGCCATCACTAGTGCGCTGCGCTCGTCGTACCACGCCACCACCGGCATTTCGCCATATTTCGCATTGTTCGGGCAGTACATGATCTGTCATGGGAGCGCTTACCGGCTATTGCGGCAACTGAAATCGCTAGAGGACCCAATCGTGGTTCTGGAACCGCACGAAAAGCTCCAACTTCTGCGAGAACAACTGCGGGAGAAGATTGAAGAAAGTCGACGGATGGGAGAGGAGCGGTACAACTTGCGATCTCATCCTTCTGGCTTTAAGGTAGGCGACGAGATATATCGTCGAAACTTCCGGCAGAGCGATGCCACCCGACATTACAATGCCAAACTAGACAAGAAATTCGTGAAGTGTCGAGTCCTACAAGTAATAAGCCCCACCCGATACCTCATCGCGGACATGACTGGTAAAACCCTGGGAATTTACCACGCAAAAGACCTTAGACGATGAAGTGCAACTATTTCCCACGAAACACCTTGGCTTACCCCAATCTTTGCCTAGACGAAGACCTCCGAATAACACCTGACTCCCTACTATATAGTCACTGTCGAGTCTTCACGAACATGGGTGTAGCCTATTCCTCGGAACCGACCTTCGACCCGCCACGGCCCTAACCAAGACCTTTCATATAGGGGACGGGATCGTAATTACTTCGATTTTGGGGGGGGGAATGTGTCATGTGACGCCTACGCCCGGAAATCGAAGTGATTCCGATCCCGAACCCTTGCAACCGGCCATCTGGAAATGCCCCTCCACCGTGGCCATCGAGAAAACTATGCCACTGGCGACAACTGGAGAGGCACATTGCCGCCATATGGCGTGCCATTCCACACACAGCTGTTTTGTCCGATGTGACAACCGGGTGATTTTGACAGCCACATGGAGGCGAAGGAGTACACATGGACGACGAGTGAACAAAACGTCATTAGGACACCTTGAAGTGTTTTTATTCATTTTCTGAACGAAATTGCTTCGGAAACCATCAATAAATACCTCAGCATAAAGACCAGATCATTCTTCGACGAACATAGCAACTATTGTGATATACGTAATAATTGTGATGCAATTTTTCGGCAATTAAAAGTTTAAGAGTTAACCTCTCTCTCTAGGTTAGTGTTGTGTCTAAAAGAAAAGACGCGCGTCCCGGCTGTGTAGAACGAAAGAAAAAAGACTGGAGGAAAGAGGAGCCTTGGACAAACCTGAAGCTTTGCACTCTGGTAACTATTCTTCAAAATGCTTGTTGTAGTTCTTGGGGACTTGCACATTCCACATCGATGTAGTAGCCTGCCGTCAAGATTTTAAAAGCTATTGGTTCCTGGGTGCAGGCATCATATCGTATGTACCGGCAATTTATGCACGAAAGAAGATCAACAGGCTCAAATTATGAAAGAGTGTGAGCGGAAAGGCACAAGAAGATAACAGTCAGGCGAAAGGTGACCATGCGGGTGAAAGCAGCAGTGCTGAAAAACCATCAGCAGTGGCAGAAGTTGAAGGCTTTAGTAATAGCATAACTGCATCTAATCACTTCACCTTGAAATATTCAACTCCAGTTTTCTCGTAAACTTCTTCTAATGTTAAATATTGCGGCGGATTCAGGGAAGCAATATCAAATTACGCGCTAAACTAGTTAACACGTCACTTTGCGAGTTTGCAAAACAATTGAATAAATACCGAGATCAACTAAATTGATACTGAAGGCGAGCCGAACAATTGACAGTTGGGAGAACGTCAAATATTGCAATTCACTTCGCTTGCCGGGGATCGTTGGTCAACGAATGGTGGGTGAGACTTTCTGCTAGAACGTTAGACGCTAGACAACGAATTTTTGGCGATATGAGATTCGGTCTAGCTGATATGGAACAGGTCACCGATGTCAACTGCCGAGTTGAATTTAAAGTGCTTGAGCTCGCGGATAGGAAGTTAATTAAAGATTAATTCTTTCGAGGTGTTTGTTTGGTGGCTAGAATAAAAATTGGATTAGCAAGCATCTGAGATCTAAGCGTGGTTAGGAAGGTCTTATCTTAGCCAATGTGTAAAGGGGCCCTGCGGTATATATACGAGTATATCTAATGTGCAAACACTAAGTTGTTGATGCGTTTAATTTTTCTTTTTGTAAGAACCCAAATCTACTGTCGTAAAAAAACAAATTTCTCTTATGTGTCTCTTTGGATGGCGTTCTTGTTTATATTTGAGCCACATGGCGCTAAATGACGCTATTAGAGAGCTGACGGTAGCCGTAAATACTCGTTGGTTTCCAGTGTTTAATGGTACAACAACAATGAAGGCGGCGAGTCTTTATATGAGCTCACTTTGTCCAATAATGTCATGAAAAATTTTGGTCATGAACCTACATTCCGAACCTCCAACGCAGCGTTTAAATCGATAATAGAACATTACATATACCTTTCACTAAATGCAAGGCGGGACTCTGCAGGAGCGTTTTTGAGTAGAAATATCAATTTACTCTATACATATAGGAAAGCCTATAAGATGAAATAAACATGCATCAATATCAACTCCCGACCGAATCCTAAAAGTAAATTAGAAAATTTCAACGATTGATTTTTCCATATCGGCATTTCTCTCGAAATACTGAAACACTTTCTATCTTTCCACTTAAGATTGAAATTAAGCAAAAATTCAGAAATTTAATTCTAGAGTACATTTACATGAAAAAGGCCTTGATTTATACAAAAGAAAAACAATATAATGTTTTAATGTTTAATTTCAGTTTTTGAATTAGTTCCTTTATTTGATTGTTTTGTGATGATTCATTTGTTGATTTTTTAGTATGGACCATTTTTGGAAGTTTTATTTCTGGTTTATAGAGCAGATGAGTTTAAAGGCCACAGATGCTCGTAGATGTTGCTCAATAGATTTCAAAGTGTTCCCCCTCAATATAGTACTTACCCTTTGAAATAACTTGTTTTCATCTGCCAATTTAAAATAATGTTTTTATACGATGGAAGTTATCGAAAGACCATTTTAAGTTAAAGGGGCACTAAAATTATACTGTATGAATCTCGCTAATTAATATTTATTATAAGTATCCAGCATTGGTTTTTGATTTTGTATCCTTTTGGGTTACAAACTATTAAGACCTTACGATTTTTATTTTCAATCCGTTACTAAGACTTAATGGAAAGAAGAAATTAATAAGTATTGCCCGAATTAAAAATGAACACTGATGGTCAATTTGACATATTTAGATGATGGTTAAAAATCGTTGGACATTTCCTTATCTTAATTAATATTCAAGGAATTTATAAAAAAGAGAAAAAACGCCCGAGTGTTTCACCTGTATTAACTTATACACTATCAAAAAAAGAAAAAAAATTGTGTCAAACAAGAATAAATGATATTTAGTACTTAAATAGCATAAACTAACAAATTACATATAAATTTAATTCTATGTAAACAAAACTAAAACGAACTCAAGAGGTATAAACAATAGGACTAGTGTAAATATAAAACCAAATATTCAAGTATTTAATGAAGTGCTTCATGAAAAACAAATAACATACGAGTAGGAGAAAGTAATCTGTAGCTCATACAAATAATTTCAATTTGTTTTATTGTTAACTGTCATTTTGGTAATCATTTTTAATCTCATATTACAATGCATTGTCTTAAGTAAAGATATTTAATCGTAATTCTAATGATAAACACAAGAAAAATTGATGAAAGTAACTATTTAAGGTATTCCAGAATATGTCCAGTTGTAGACTTATAATTATTGATATGAGATCAATTTGCTTGGTTCCGTCCCACACTTTTATTTCTATAACAGCAAAAAAAAAAGTAAACCTTCAATGTTTAACAGGAAATATTACCGTGTGAAGGAAAAGATGTTAATATTTGAATTTATTATTAAATTTTGTTTTTAATCATTTTTTTTATATGATGTGAATTGCTAAACAGAAAAAATAAATATAATTATTAAAAATGAATTGCTAGGATAACCCACGACTTTCCTTTTCAGTGACTCTTCTTTTTCAGGGGGAACAGAGAGTGTAGGGTAAGTATGCCGTCGCGAGGGTAGGGTTTCGACAAATCCGCTGAGGTCGGTTTCGCGTCGCGCGCGGTACGCGGTACCTTTGATTGTTTCGTCATTTCATTAGAGTAGTTTTCGTCGGTTTAATTTCGAGTAGCATATTTTTCGGTACCGCGTCGGTGATTCGGTAACGCGCCTATAGGATTTTGTAGCGTTTTTGATTTGAGATCTGTGGAGAGATCACATCCAGAATTAACGAAACGTAGGTTTCCCGTTCTGGATGAGTAATTGTTGACGCGTTTGGAAAACGGGCATGTTCAGGTGACTGAAATATTGTAATTGAGCGTAACCCATTCGGAGACCCGCGACCGAAATCCTCTCCGAACTAGCTGGCCGACAAGCAGTCACCGCGTGATTGGGTTACGGTGCACGGATTGGTTGACCTGTTGGTACCATCCGTTAGCACTACTCAGACTTAACGTCTAGAACCGATGAGAGGTCGGTTCCGCGTTCGATCTGAAAAGTAGAAAATCATTACAAGGCTCAACGTTGATTATGGGACCAAACCAGCAACTCCAACCCTTACTTGGGTGAATGCACCAGTGGTATCTCAAGTTCAAGCGCTAGCTTCCAGAATGATCCCTACTTCAAACCAGAACCAGCGCAGTATTTATAGGGTATGCTGGAATTCTAAGGACTTGGGCCACTGTTTTTTTGATTGTGCTATGCCAGTCAAACATGTGTTTTGTTTTAGATGCGGGCAGGAGGAAGTTATGAAGCCTAACTGCAATGCTTGCCGCACCAAGAGTTTGCCCAAGCGGAATCCGGGTCCTCTTCTTAGGACGGCTTCAATCCAGTCCCCTGACCGCGTTGATGCAGCCACCAACGTTGATCCCGAGCTGCGACGTTTCCTATGACTATTCACCACACCTTGCTACGACCACATCGCTACATCTTCCCCGAACCGCCGTGATTTGTTAGTTCCTACCTGTAGTAGTGTAATGATCGTAATGATCGTAATGATCGAGAACCACCCGTGTATCTTAGAGCGAGACCTTTCCGAGACCGCTTCCGAAGATCCTGGAGATATTTCTTCACCAGACGTCTCTTGAAGCGAGCCTGCGTGGAGTCTGTTGTTGCAACTCCTGGCGACAATAGGCCCTACGCCGACATTTCTATCAAGGGTCACAAATTGACGGGCTTACTCGACAGTGGAGCCAGTGAGAGTATCCTCGGAGCTGGAGCCTTGGACCTGCTTTCAGACTTGGGGTTGCACATGCATGCCATGCATGCCCATGTCCAGACTGCATCAGGTCATAAGGACCCCGTTCTGGGATATATCGTCACATTGGTGCGATTTAACAACATCACAAAATTGATGAGATTCCTGATTGTCCCTTCTTTGACGCACTCCTCGTACTTGGGAATTGATTTTTGGGATCTCTTCAAAATCGCACCAATCTGAACCCTGAATTCCATCTATTGTCCCCATCCGACCAGCAACGACTCGACTTCATCGGGCAACAGTTTCCTTCGTGTAGCGAGAGAGGCTTAGGTAGAACCGGTCTCTTGTCTCATCACATAGACACTGGTTCCGCCCGACCCATCAAACAGCGGCATTACGCTGTTTCTCCCGTTATACAGAAACTGTTGTATGATGAACTCGATCGTATGTTGTCGTTGGGGGTAATAGAGGAAAGTCAGAGCTCGTGGAGTTCTCCCGTGACCCATGTTAGAAAACCCGGTAAGGTACGTTTGCGTTTAGACGCTAGACACCTCAATGACGTCACTGTTAAGGACACCTATCCGTTGCCATTGATAGGAGGTCTGTTGGCCCGATTGCAGAGCACCAGGTTCATTTCTAGTTTGGACCTGAAGGATGCCTTTTGGCAAATTCCGTTGGATGAGGCGAGTAAGGAAAAGACGGCCTTTACTGTTCCCGGCAGGCCCTTGTACCATTTCAAGGTCATGCCATTCGGTTTATGCAATGCTCCCCAAACGATGTGTCGGTTGATGCATAAAGTCATACCACATGAACTGCAAGACAAGATATTTGTTTACCTAGATGACTTACTTGTGACGAGTTCGACATTTGATGAGCATTTGGAACTCCTGAGCACAGTGGCCAAACTGCTCAGGGGTGCCAACTTGACCATCAATGTCGAAAAGAGCAAGTTCGTCAAGAAGGAGATCAAATATCTTGGCTTTGAGGTGAGTGATGGCATTCTGCGCACCGACACGGAGAAGGTTTCGGGTATAATTCTATACCCTGAACCCCGAACGGCCAAAGATTTGAGAAGGTTCATGGGAATGGCAGGATGGTATCGGCGGTTTGTTCCGAACTTTGCTGCCGTTATGGCACCACTAACGGATTTGCTAAAGGGCAAACGTGCCTTTAAGTGGTCTGCTTCCGCCAACAGTGCCTTCGATAAAGTGAAGCAATTGTTGGTTTCCGCTCCAGTGTTGGCCAACCCCGACTTTATGAGGCACTTCTATATCCAATGTGACGCAAGTACCGTGGGTATTGGAAGTGTTTTGTTCCAGAAGGACGATGAGGGTGGAGAGCATCCAATCGCATATATGTCTTTGAAGCTCAACGCTGCACAACGCAACTATAGCATTACTGAATTGAAATGCTTGGCTGCGGTGCAAAGCGTGAAGAGGTTCAGGGCATATATCGAACCGATCATGCTATCCTTAAATGGTTAATGCAGCAATCGGACCTTTCTGGTCGATTGGCTCGCTGGAGCCTGAAACTACAAGGGTTTGATTTCAAGATCGAACACCGAAAGGGCGCCCTTTATACTGTTCCCGATGCGTTGTCTAAATTTTGCTCGCAGGACGAGCGAGTGGCCTCGATCATTCCCTGTCTCCCGGAGCACGAACACATTGGTGGTTTAATCCCGGAGTCTGCGTGTCAAGAGCCTGAGTATGACCATCTCAAGGAGCAAATTTTGAAACAACCTGATCAGTTTCAGAATTTGCATCTTGCAGATGGTCGAATATACATTAATACTGGTCCTCCTGCAACGCTGACTACCGATAACCAGGGAACAAAATTATGGGTTCCGGAGGGTCACCAGCAGGCTCTCATGGTACGAGCTCATGATGATCCACGGGGCTCTCATTGTGGAATCCGCAAGACCACCGAAGTCTTGCGAAGGTATTTTTATTGGCCTCGTTTGCGACAAGACGTAGTTCAACATATTCAGAATTGCATTACTTGCAAACAGGTCAAGCTTTCAAATTCCACAATGAGACCCCCTATGGGTGCATCACGAGACTCGGTCCGTCCTATGCAATGCCTGTTTGTGGACTTCATGGGCCCATATCCCTGTTCCAAATCAAGGAATACCCAGTTGTTCGTGGTCCTGGATCATTATACTAAGTTTGTATGGCGCAAGCCCATGATCAAAGCCACTGCGGAGTCAGTCGTGCGTTATTTGGAGCGCAAAATCTTTTTGACCTTCGGAGTCCCTGAATGGTTACACTCAGACAACGGGGTACACTTCATGTCCAAGGTATTTGCCAAGCTTATGAATGACTATGGCGTGCAGCACTGCTTCACACCATATCATTCACCGCAGGCGAATGCCTCGGAGAGGTCGAACCAATCAACATTGAACGCTATCAGAGCCTACATAGGATCCGATTATGGCAAGTGGGACGAGAATCTTCCGGCCTCATGCTTTGCCTTTCGCAAGGTAATTCATGAGTCCACGGGATTCTCGCCCTACTTCCTCATGTTCGGGTACCATCCTATACAGCATGGTTCTGAATATCCTCTCCTTAGAAGTTTGAATGCTTTTGAGGATGGAGAGGTTCAACTAAGTGCGAACAGTGATCCACTGCGAGCTGTACAGGATCGCGTTAAGGCTAAACTACAAGAAGCTTATCAAAAGGGAGCTCAACGCTACAACCTTCGGGTTCGTCCTCGTGAGCTACTCCAGGGTCAGAGGGTTTTTGTGCGGAATTTCACCGTGAGCAATGCAGCAGATCGCTTTGCTGCTAAATTTGCTCCACGGTTTACTCCGGCAGTGGTTCGACGTCGTATTGGGCAGGTGTCATAAGAGCTTGAAGACGAATCTGGCAAGTTTCTTGGTACCTATCATGCCAAGGATATCCGTGGTGACTAATTTTTTTTGTGTCTTGTGCCCGGCTGATGAGACCCCAGGGTCTGGGTCGTCCCCACGAATGTTGCGAACAACATGCTGTTTTATTATTATAATATTATAACTTAATTAATTTCTATAATAAATTTATACTTAATAGTTTTTAATTTAAATAAAATAAAATAAAAAAAAATCCCAGCAAGCGGTGAAAGTTTTGCTTTTCGCACAATTGCCAAAAATGAAAAATTTTGGATCTCGACTTCTGAAGCAGAGGATGTTAGCGTTTTAGAGTGTTAAAAGATTGGATTTTGGTTATCGTCTCAAGTCGAATTCAATTAGTTTCTCGCTCAGTGTGAAGTTGGCGTGTCGAAGAAAAAACAGTTGGTGTAGGCGACTGGAATGCAATAGATTTTGCAAGTGTAGCGGACAAGGAGTGGGAAGTGCGTTAATTTGGACGGTATGATTGAGATTTAACAGGCTTTGGACTCGGTATTATTGCATCGGTGACAACGATTTTCGCAAGAGGAGAATTTTCGGACAAGATCTAGCAGAAAATTGCATATTTTCTTTGAAGCTGTTGGCTAGTAGGTGCTCTAGGCGGCTGCCACGAGTTGAGTGGAGTGTTGGAGTTGGAAGCAGGGTACGAGCGGCGTGAACGGAACGGTTGGAAATAGACGTGGGAATCGGTCCTGAACCGGTGCTGGACAAAGAAGAGCAATAGAATTGATTAGCGGTCGCAAGAGCAATGGATCTTCGCCGATGGGTGAGTTGGTAATTGAAAAGTGAAATAAAAAATATGTAGCGGAAATGATGGCAAAGTTAAGAAACAAATTTAGGAGTGTGTAGAGAGGTGAAGCGAGAAGTAACGCGTGCTGGTGTTGCGGGGGTACGGTTGTGGATACGGTTGGTGTGCGAGACTACCGTCATCGGTGAAACGTCAAAATCAAACCGAGCCCCAGACGGCGACCGATATCTATACCGATTCGAAGTTGGAGTGGTCTGGTGGAACATCATTGTTCGCTTGTTCGTGATAAATAGACAATTTGCTGCAAGACAGAAAAGACGGAATATACGAAATAGTGTAATCTGCGGAATCCGAGTCACAGACTTCAACCCGAACTCGAGCAGTATCGGAAAAATGATGGATTAATGGCCAGTTGCATGGTGCGAGCGAGCTGGTACTTGACACTTGTTTATAAATTTGCGCAACATTAAAAACCCTGACAAATCGAAAGACACAACAAACGAATTATTAAGTGCTTCGTTCTCGTGTGTAGTTTCCTTCGAAGCTAAAGTAAAGTGCATAAACATAGTGACTGTACGAAAGTAAATATTATTTTTTTTGTGAACTGTGAGCAGATCAAGTACTGGTGGCTATAAATTGACGCATCTTGCTGTCACCAATTTAGGTGACAAAGGACTGGTGCGGCACAAAGATTTTTAAAAAGGAACGTTGAAGCTATTCGATATTAAGTGTATATCGAATATTGTAGATGAACGTTCGTGTACGAACTATTTAAAATCGAAGTTAGAAGATATTCACGCGGTGACGTCATTCCGTTTAATTTCAAAATATGAATATCATTGTAAATTTTTTTTATTGTAAACGAGTTTAGATTTTTTTGAATCAATTTAAACTTTAGTAATTTTTTTATTCAATTTACTTAATTACTGTAATTTCATTCCAGTCTCTCACCAGTTTTTACTTAATTACTGTAATTTCATTCCAGGCTCTTACCAGTTGCAGAGCGCTCAGCAATCAGGAAGGAGTAAGTTTGGTTTTTGTTAAAAATGAAAATTAGTTTTTATTTGTATATATAAATACATGTTTTGTTTTTTTGTTGTTATTGAACATATATTTATAATGAATTAATTTAATTTTTATTAATTTCACAGAATGGTCCTCTCTATTCCTTTCCCTTCCCTAATCCTTTTCTTCTACCCATGTGGTATTAAGTAATAAGGTGGCTAGCACGGGCGGTGACCTATCTCCTACGAACCCAGGCACGGCTGAGCATTAGCCGGCTCGAAATGCCACCGGGAGAAAGGGACATTGGTCACCGCCACAAATAAATATCTGCAGTTGCGGCGACTATCGCGATTGCAACAGTGGCGCCCAAATATCGGTTTTCATATATTTTAATAATGAAAAGTTTTTTTTGTTTTGATTTGTTGTTTTTATGTAATTTTTAGACTCATGGGTCATGCATTTTATTGTGATGGTTTTTTGTTGAGGTTTTATTTATTTTGTATTCCCATTTTTATCGCGGTGCTCGCCTCAGTTGCAGTGGCGCCCAACCTGCTGGACGTCTATGTTCTATAGTTTTTTTTTCGGATTTGATAGCACGCATGCTATCAAGGTGTGGATGGTGAAAGGAAGAATTATTCGTGTTGTTGGTTGTATCTTCCTTCATGGGATAGCTGGCTGTCATGCTAGCTCTTGGAATCAACCAACGCTCTTGATTTTTTTTTTGTTCATCATCCTTGCTCGTTTGGCTTTGGACTTTGAGCGACTCTTGTCCGAGCTACTATGGAGTCTGTTAGGATCCATAATAGTCTCGTAGTCAGCCCTGAGTGGCGATCATTTTGAACGGAGTCCGCCTCAAGGTTTTTTTTGTTGGACGAGGCACCAAGATGCTTGCCTCTACTCTGTCCTTTACAAAAAGGATCATCCTGAGAAATGAAGCCTTTATGAATCAATAGTCAATCGATAAATAGCTGCCATATTTACCCCATTAAATTTCTGAATCGTAGTATCTTGGGTACTTTATTGATAATTAATTAACATTTTTATATTGTTGCAATTAAGTTTTTTTTATTGATAAGAAAATCATGCATTGACAAAGTGCCAGTTGGGACCCCGCTTTTAATGCATTAGACCAAGAGCTGGATCGGCGCAGTTTATCCAACTCCCTGACAGGAACCCCGATAAACATGACTGCTCCAGCCAATTCACGAGTCCCACCGACACGAGTATCACTGCCTCCAAAAGTCACCTCTCCCGTACACGCCAATGCCTCACGGGCTCATTATATAGGACTGCGTGTCACCTTTCGGAAAACGTGAGGTGACGGGACCACCAATATTCCCCGCATCCCTATCACCAAATGGGGACTATCATTCGATGGGGGCCTTTCTGGAATAACGGCTCAACAGTTTATATTCCGCATTTCAGCATTGGCTGAAGATTATGAATTATCAGATCGAGAGCTCATGCGCGATCTCCGTGTGCTCCTTAAAGGAACTGCCCAAAATTGGTATTGGCAGACACGTGATCTGTACGGAGATCTTTCTTGGCTTCGATTTAAATCGGAATTCCTGCAGCGGTTTTCGGGACACCTCACCGATGTGGATATTCGCCAACGAATGGATGCTCGCTTACACAAACTAGGGGAGAGGTTCATCGACTTCTTCGAAGCTATTGAAGCCCTGTCCCTGCAGTTGACAATCCCCATCCTTCATCTTGACCTCCAGAGAATAATAATGAAAAATATGAGTCCCCGTTTACAGGAACATTTGGCTGGGCAGACCTTCCCCACTACACAGGATCTTGTTCGACGTTGCTATCAGATGGAAGCTGCGTGGAAAGATCTGGATGCTCGGTGAAGCCTTTTTGAAAGGCGTACCTCAGCACGAGTCCACGCTATTGAAGATGGTACGTTAGGACGATTGGGGGACGAGGAGGCATATCTTCCCGGTTCGTATAGAGACTTGGCGTCTGAAAGGCTCAACGTTGATTATGGGACCAAACCAGCAACTCCAACCCTTACTTGGGCGAACGCACCAGTGGTATCTCAAGTTCAAGCGCTAGCTACCAGAATGATCCCTACTTCAAACCAGAACCAGCGCAGTATTTATAGGGTATGCTGGAATTCTAAGGACTTGGGCCACTGTTTTTTTGATTGTGCTATGCCAGTCAAACATGTGTTTTGTTTTGGATGCGGGCAGGAGGAAGTTATGAAGCCTAACTGCAATGCTTGCCGCACCAAGAGTTTGCCCAAGTGGAATCCGGGTCCTCTTCTTAGGACGGCTTCAATCCAGTCCCCTGACCGCGTTGATGCAGCCACCAACGTTGATCCCGAGCTGCGACGTTTCCTATGACTATTCACCACACCTTGCTACGAACACATCGCTACATCTTCCCCGAACCGCCGTGATTTGTTAGTTCCTACCTGTAGTAGTGTAACGGCGGGCGATGATCGAGATGATCTTAGAGCGAGACCTTTCCGAGACCGCTTCCGAAGATCCTGGAGATATTTCTTCACCAGACGTCTCTTGAAGCGAGCCTGCGTGGAGTCTGTTGCTGCAACTCCTGGCGACAATAGGCCCTACGCCGACATTTCTATCAAGGGTCACAAATTGACGGGCTTACTCGACAGTGGAGCCAGTGCGAGTATCCTCGGAGCTGGAGCCTTGGACCTGCTTTCAGACTTGGGCTTGCACATGCATGCCATGCATGCCCATGTCCAGACTGCATCAGGTCATAAGGACCCCGTTCTGGGATATATCGTCACATTGGTGCGATTTAACAACATCACAAAATTGATGAGATTCCTGATTGTCCCTTCTTTGACGCACTCTGTGTACTTGGGAATTAATTTTTGGGATCTCTTCAAAATCGCACCAATCCAGTTCAACACTGTCGACGTGGCCGCGGAACCTCCGAACCCTGAATTCCATCTATTGTCCCCATCCGACCAGCAACGACTCGACTTCATCGGGCAACAGTTTCCTTCGTGTAGCGAGAGAGGCTTAGGTAGAACCGGTCTCTTGTCTCATCACATAGACACTGGTTCCGCCCGACCCATCAAACAGCGGCATTACGCTGTTTCTCCCGTTATACAGAAACTGTTGTATGATGAACTCGATCGTATGTTGTCGTTGGGGGTAATAGAGGAAAGTCAGAGCTCGTGGAGTTCTCCCGTGACCCATGTTAGAAAACCCGGTAAGGTACGTTTGTGTTTAGACGCTAGACACCTCAATGACGTCACTGTTAAGGACGCCTATCCGTTGCCACTGATAGAAGGTCTGTTGGCCCGATTGCAGAGCACCAGGTTCATTTCTAGTTTCGACCTGAAGGATGCCTTTTGGCAAATTCCGTTGGATGAGGCGAGTAAGGAAAAGACGGCCTTTACTGTTCCCGGCAGGCCCTTGTACCATTTCAAGGTCATGCCATTCGGTTTATGCAATGCACCCCAAACGATGTGTCGGTTGATGCATAAAGTCATACCACATGAACTGCAAGACAAGATATTTGTTTACCTAGATGACTTACTTGTGACGAGTTCGATATTTGATGAGCATTTGGAACTCCTGAGCACAGTGGCCAAACTGCTCAGGGGTGCCAACTTGACCATCAATGTCGAAAAGAGCAAGTTCGTCAAGAAGGAGATCAAATATCTTGGCTTTGAGGTGAGTGATGGTATTCTGCGCACCGACACGGAGAAGGTTTCGGGTATAATTCTATACCCTGAACCCCGAACGGCCAAAGATTTGAGAAGGTTCATGGGAATGGCAGGATGGTATCGGCGGTTTGTTCCGAACTTTGCTGCCGTTATGGCACCACTAACGGATTTGCTAAAGGGCAAACGTGCCTTTAAGTGGTCTGCTTCCGCCAACAGTGCCTTCGATAAAGTGAAGCAATTGTTGGTTTCCGCTCCAGTGTTGGCCAACCCCGACTTTACGAGGCCCTTTTATATCCAATGTGACGCAAGTACCGTGGGTATTGGAAGTGTTTTGTTCCAGAAGGACGATGAGGGTGGAGAGCATCCAATCGCATATATGGCTTTGAAGCTCAACGCTGCGCAACGCAACTATAGCATTACTGAATTGAAATGCTTGGCTGCGGTGCAAAGCGTGAAGAGGTTCAGGGCATATATCGAACCGATCATACTACCCTTAAATGGTTAATGCAGCAATCGGACCTTTCTGGTCGATTGGCTCACTGGAGCCTGAAACTACAAGGGTTTGATTTCAAGATCGAACACCGAAAGGGCGCCCTTTATACTGTTCCCGATGCGTTGTCTAGATCTTGCTCGCAGGACGAGCGAGTGGCCTCGATCATTCCCTGTCTCCCGGAGCACGAACACATTGGTGGTTTAATCCCGGAGTCTGCGTTTCAGGAGCCTGAGTATGACCATCTCAAGGAGCAAATTTTGAAACAACCTGATCAGTTTCAGAATTTTCATCTTGCAGATGGTCGAATATACATTAATACTGGTCCTCCTGCAACGCTGACTACTGATATCCAGGGAACAAAATTATGGGTTCCGGAGGGTCACCAGCAGGCTCTCATGGTACGAGCTCATGATGATCCACGGGGCTCTCATTGTGGAATCCACAAGACTACCGAAGTCTTGCGAAGGTATTTTTATTGGCCTCGTTTGCGACAAGACGTAGTTCAACATATTCAGAATTGCATCACTTGCAAACAGGTCAAGCTTTCAAATTCCACAATGAGACCCCCTATGGGTGCATCACGAGACTCGGTCCGTCCTATGCAATGCCTGTTTGTGGACTTCATGGGCCCATATCCCTGTTCCAAATCAAGGAATACCCAGTTATTCGTGGTCCTGGATCATTATACTAAGTTTGTATGGCTCAAGCCCATGATCAAAGCCACTGCGGAGTCAGTCGTGCGTTATTTGGAGCGCAAAATCTTTTTGTCCTTCGGAGTCCCTGAATGGTTACACTCAGACAATGGGGTACAGTTCATCTCCAAGGTATTTGCCAAGCTTACGAATGACTATGGTGTGCAGCACTGCTTCACACCATATCATTCACCGCAGGCGAATGCCTCGGAGAGGTCGAACCAATCAACACTGAACGCTATCAGAGCCTACATAGGATCCAATCATGGCAAGTGGGACGAGAATCTTCCGGCCTCATGCTTTGCCTTTCGCAAGGTAATTCATGAGTCCACGGGATTCTCGCCCTACTTCCTCATGTTCGGGTTTGCACTGTATTCCTATTTTAACCCTCCTAAAATATAGTGTTCTTAAGCAAAGTACTACAAATTCGTATATGACGGAAAGAACAATCCATGAGCTAATGACATCAAAATTTTAGTAATTGGATAGAAATTGTGGCAACAGTGAGCAATCAAAGCCAGAGATCTGCCAAGGAAATTGACGTCATTTCAGGTAAACTCATGTCTATGCCTTCCAACGCCATAAAAAATAGTATTTTCATATAATTTATAATTCGATTATTTTCCAATGTTTACTAATTAACACAAAAAAGGATACACATTTATTTCCTTTATACATTGGATTATATTAAAAGAACTTCCGTAGAATAGCTATTTTCGACGCCTATTTGACGTCTTCTTCAGTACAATCTGTACTGAAGAAGACGTCAAATAGGCGTCGAAAATAGCTATTCTACGGAAGTTCTTTTAATATAATCCAATGTATAAAGGAAATAAATGTGTATCTTTTTTGTGTTAAGTATTTTCATGCTAAGTACAACATATTTAATTTTTACGAAAACTACACAAAGCCAGCTAAAAGGTGAGACCAAAATGTTAACGATCAAATAAAAACTGTGGCCACAGTAAGAGATTGAAGCTGGAAATCTGCACAAAAAACGCACGTGTTCTAGAAACACTTATTTCCATACCTCCTGCACGCTAAATAATTTGCCTAAAATATTTTCCGACCAACAAAACACTAGTTCGGGTTAAGCCTTTAAATTAAAAATTATAAAACTGGAATTCGCACGTTTAAGGGGAGAAAAATCGATTCAAAGTTTTAGGGGGGTGAAATTTATACTTTTTGGAAAGTTCAGACGCTAATCTATCTTTCAATATCAAAATATTGCAAATCGGTTAGTAAACCTCCTGCACGCTAAATAGCTTGCATAAAATATTTTCCGACCAACAAAACACTAGTTCGGGTTAAGCCTCTAAATTAAAAATTATAAAACCGGAATTCGGACGTTTAAGGGAAGAAAAATCGATTTAAAGTTTTACGGGGGTGACACTTAAAAAATTGGCAATATTTTGGCTTTAAGCCACTTAAACTGCCCTTAATCTTTATCAAACTACCACAAATTTATACTTTTTGGAAAGTTCAGACGCTAATCTATCTTTCAATACAAAATATTGCAAATCGGTTAGTAAGCCTGGCCACAGCAATGCGATAAAGGGAAAAAGCTCCCGAAACCTGCCCCCTAAAAATATGCTATCTCGCTTGTTATATCACTTAGGAACGCCAAAATTTTAGTAATCGGATAGAAATTATGGCAACAGTGAGCCATCAAAGCCAGAGATCTGCCAAGGAAATAGACGTCATTTCAGGGAAATTCATGTCTATGCCTTCCAGACGCCATAAAAATTAGTATTTTCATGCTAAGTACAACATATTTACACTTTGCGGAATATCCACAAAGCCAGCTAAAAGATAAGATCAAAGTGTTAATGATCAAATAAAAACTGTGGCCACGGTAAGAGATCGAAGCTGGAAATCTGCACAAAAAAACGCACGTGTTCTAGAAACACTTATTTCCATACCTCCTGCACGCTATATAATTTGCCTAAAATATTTTCCGACCACCACAACACTAGCTTGGGTTAAGCCTAAAAATTAAAAATTATAAAACTCGAATTCGCACGTTTAAGGGGAGAAAAATCGATTTAAAGTTTTGGGGGGTGACATGTAAAAAATTGGAAATTTGTTGGCTTTAAGCAACTAAAACTGCCCTTAATCTTTACCAAACTACCGCAAATTTATACTTTTTGCAAGTTCAGACGCTAATCTATCTTTCAGTATCAAAATATTGCAAATCGGTTAGTAAACCTGGCCACAGCAATGCGATCAAGGGAAAAAGTTTCTGAAACCTGCCCCCTAAAAATATTCTATCTCGCTTGTTATATCAGTTAGGAGAACAAAGTCTGTTTGTGCTTATATCTTTTCTAATATATCACTTATAAACAGTGAAAAGTTTTCTGCAAACTACTCATGACTTTTTATGCAGGCAAGTTTGATTTTGAAGTGAAACTTCTTTACTGGGGGTAAAAATTTTCAGATGTAACGAAAAAGCAGAACCGTTAACACTCCGAGCGGACAGCTAAACGACATTGGCGTGACAATCTGTTTTCAGAAGGAATTTAATCATGCTCCAATATAAATTTCCGACTAAATTATTGCATTCCGCCTGAACCCATATTGAGAATAGTAAGGCAGTCTATTGGGTTGGTTGGTGGTTGCCTAGTATGAATGTTTGGTGGTGGCGGAAGTTGGCTATGCGATGGATTGTGATGAGAAGAAAATATATGAGGGTCGGGTAGACTTTCACTTTGCTTTTAGGAGCTAGAACTGATTTCCAATGAATGCAATTGTTGATAGCGGGCCATTGTCAGTTAATTAATATTTGTTCTTGGTCATACCACCGATGCCGCCGATGTCTAATGCATGAAAGTGGTGACGACAGATTCTCGTTGGTGAGCATTTGGGGACCATATTCGGATGGATGATGGTACGGCGGTACCCGTGCTCGGTCCTAGCATCGGTGCCATCGATGTGCAATGCATTGAAATTGCGACTAAGGCTGGTCGTTGGTGAATATTTGGGGACCATGAACGAATGCATGGAGGTTCGGCGGTAGCCGTGCTTTGTTATAGCACCAATGGCGGTGATTTGCAATATATTGAAATTGCGCCGACGGATGGTTGTTGGTGGGTGTTTGGCGACCATAGGCGACTCCATGGTAGTTCAGCGGTAGGTATGTCTGCTCTTAGGATCAATGCCATCGATGTGCTATGCATTGAAGTGGCGACGATGGGTGATAGTTGGTTGTTCGATGGTAATGATTGGCGAATGCATGTTGGCTCCGCGGTCGATGTCTTTAGTCCTACACAGATACTTCCGGTGAGCAGTGCATTGAAGTGGCGACAACGGATGAAAATTGGTGGGTAATCATAAGCGAATGCATGATGGTTCGGCGGTAGCCGTGCTTGCTCCTGGCACCGATACTGCTGATGTGCAGTGTATTAAATTGGCGACGACGGAAGACAATTTGTAGATTGCTAGAGATCATGGTTGAATACATGATGGTTTGGTGGAAGCCGTCCATGGTTGTAGCACTGATGCCCCCAATGTGTAATTTATTTAACTAGTGACGAAGAATCTTCGTTGGTGGGTATTTGGGGACCATAGGCGAATGGATGATGGTACAGCGGTACCCATGCTTAGTCCTAGCATCGATGCTAAGGATAATGGGCGAATGCACGGTGGTTCCTCCTAGCAATGATGCTGCCGATGAGCAATATATTGAACTGGCGACAACAAATGATCGTTGGTTGATATTTGGGGTCATGGGTGAATGAATAATGGTTCCGCGGTAGCCGTGCTTGCTTCTAGCATCATGTGCAATGTATTGAAATAGCGACGGCGAATGATGGTTTGTGGGGCATTAGAGATCTTTTTTTGTGGTAGGGAGGTGAATGCTATTTATGCACAGAGTGTCGGACTCCCATGCGTGACTGGACTACCCACTAAACACCTCCCCTGTCAACCTGAGAACCCAGCCTGGAACCGTCTGACACATTACTTCGGGCCAGGTCTCGTTTGTTACGCCGTGGGGCGCCTTCAAGCTGGGGAGTCCCTTTCCTAGCGGGAGGGGAGACGGTAAGAGGAGATGACAGAAGAGCGATTCCCCAGCCCCAGTGCCCCCAGCTGCTCTGAGTACCTTTTATATTTTAGGACTGCCCGAGCATAATGTGCCACATGGTTCCATTTGTCAACCGATTCGAGCATCACCGCAACTATATTATCCGGGGTGAGCTCTCCCGTCTCCCTGCAGAGTTCCCTTCGCAGCCTGGCCCATTTGGTACACGCAAAAAATGTGTGACAGGCATTGTCCTACTCTGCTGGGCAAAACCGACAATCGGGAGACCGTGACTTACCGATCTTATGCAGGTAAGACTGAAAGCACCCATGCCTGCTCAAAAGCTGGGTCAGATAGAAGTCAGTCTCACCATGTCTTTGATTTAGCCACGGTCTCACATCCGGGATGAGGCGCGCAGTCCAACTACCCTTCGTGCAATTCCTCCAAGACTGCTGCCAATCGTTGAGCGAGTGCTATCTCTCCTCGCGGACAACCATCTCACTCGCATCCTCGTTTTGGCGCAGGTAAATAGCGCGGCGCTCTCTAGCAAGGAGGGCGACAGGTATCACGCCTACAATCACTCTCACCGCCGAGTCAGAGACTGTTGGATACGAAGATGCAATTCTCAGTGCTCCCCTTCTCTGCACCTGTGCCAAACGTTTTGTTATACGTCCTTGTTGAGAGCGTCGCCCCATACCTCTGCTCCAGATAGCAGCACTGACCCTACAGCACTCATCAAGAAACGTCTTCTTGATGGGCTGGGTCCCTCTACGTTGGCCATAAGTCAACTCAGAGCCGATGTTCCCGAAGAAGCCTTCTCAGCCGTTGCCCTGGTTTGCTCAGAGAAACTCATCTTCGAGTCGATCAGTAGCCCCAGGTACTTCGCCGCTGGCTCCGATTCGATTTGTATACCTCCAATACTGATCATCCTTACTCTAGGGATTCTCTTTTTTGTCAAGATGACCACTTCGGTTTTCTCCAGTGCTAAACTCAGCCCGCGAGCAGTCATCCAGTCCCTCACTCGGCGCATTAGCATACCTAGCCTAAGTTGCGCTTGTTCAACGGTGCATCCGCCGACCAGAGCCGCAACATCATCCGCATAGCCGACCAAGCGCGACTCATCTGGCATCTCAAGCCTCAGTAGCCCGTCGTAAGACACGTTCCACAGGTCCGGACCAAGGATAAATCCCTGGGCAACACCTGATGTAATTTCCATCCTTCGTTGGCCCTGTGTCGTGTGGTAGAGCAGGCTTCGGTCTTTTAGGTAGTTCCTCAAAAGCCGCATTAGATATTCTGGAACTTGAAAAGAGTTTTCCAGCGTGTCCAGAATATCCACCCATCTAGCGGAGTTGAAGGCATTCCTGACGTCAAGTGTCACCAACAGGACGATCCGTCGCTTGGTGCGACTATATGCCTCTGCTCTTTGGACCACGTTCACCACCTCTGCAATCGCATCAATGGTAGAACGTCCTGCTCTAAAGCCGTACTGCCGAGGAGATAGGTCTCCAGCAGCACGAATCGCGTCAGTGAGTCTTCACTTGATGAGTTTCTCTAGCACTTTCCCAGCCGTGTCTAGCATGCATAACGGGCGGTATGCAGACGGCGATTCGGGAGTTCTCTTCCTCTTGCTGATCAGCACGAGCCTTGCAACCTTCCACCGTACCGGGAAAACCCCGTCCCGTAGGCAAGCATTGAATGTGCTGAGCAGCAAGTCAGGACAATGGTGATAGACGAGCCACAACACCTCAGCTGGAACACCATCTGGACCTGGAGCCTTCCTCGGTTTCAAAGACTGCCTCCTCCAGTTCCAGCTGTGTGAAGAGTGGGCATTCGACTGCTGTTTCACTATGGACAGCGTCAACATGGACGGGATGGGCGGGGAAGAGTCCCCGCACTATCACGTCCATCTTTTCCGCGTCATGTATACAAGGCTTCCGTAGGGCAACAAGCTTCCACATGACCAGCTTGTAGCCAAGGCCCCACGGATCCTTGTTCACATTTTCCACTAGGTCTTGCCAGCAGCGAGCCTTGCTACTGCTGATCAGTTTGCGAAGGCATTTCCTGGCCGAGTTATATGCTGCCACCCAGTTGCATGCCTCGTCACCGTTCCGCGCCCGTTGAGCCTCACGTTGAAGTTTGTGACACTCCCTACGCTTTTCAGCGATTTACACTGGAGGCTTGCCGTGCCGGGGTCAGCAAGCAGTCGCAATGATGCTCATAGTAGAGTTCACCACGTCTAGAGCTGCCAGTTCTTCCGTCCCCTCCGAAACTCCCTGCAGCGGCTCAACTGCTGTGAGAACCTTGACGAACCTCTCGACGTCCATCCTTCCAATGTTCCATCCAGTTGTAGAAGGCCAAGAGCACGGACGTCGGGAGACAGCATCACTTATCTCAAGCAGAATGCACTGATGATCACTGGCTGAGTAGTCCTCTAATACTTTCCAGTTGTGTATCCTCCGTACTAAGGACTCCGAGGCAAATGTCACGTCCGGTATGGTTCCCTCACAGCCAATACGGCGGAAAGTCAGCGTATTTCCGGAGTTCAGTACGACGAGGGCCGTCCTGGCTTCCATTTCCAAGATTCGTTTTCCCCGCGTATCCATCTGAGGCATGCCCCATTCGATTGTTTTTGCGTTGAAGTCACCCCCAACGAGCACTTTGCCCTCTGCGTTTGAGACAGTGCCCTCCAAAGCATTAAACTTGGCTTGGAAAGATGATTCATCAGCATACCATAATGCAGGACTTTTATTATGGTGTTGCTCACTCAGCAGCAAGAAGTCGGCTTTCCTGTCCCTCGCAAACTGCTCAAGCAGATTTTGGGCGGTCGAACTGCGGTGTAGGTTTAGCTGCAGGATGCGGGTCATCGGAGTTCTGATTTTGCTTTAGCTAGGGCTTCCTGGAACACCCAGCATTTTCCTGATCCCAAAACGTGTTCAAAATCAGGTTTTGGATCAGCATCCTTGCAAAGAATACAGTGTGCCTCCTTCGTACACTCTTTTCTTTTATGTCCCACTTCACCGCATTTGTAACATAGGGAACTCCTATCGGGTCCTTTGCATACTTGTGTGGTGTGACCATAACCAAGGCATTTGAAACATTGAAGAGCCATTGCTCTTCGACGTATCCTACAGACAACCCACCCTATTCGTACTTTGCCCTTGTTCAGGAATTGTTCGGCGTCCTTTTTGGTCAAGTCAATTATGGCCATGCGTTGTCCCCCTGTTATTTTCTGGTGCCCGTCTCGCTTCGATCCTTCCTACGCTAGGGAACTCCCTTTTGATGGCCTCTTCTACCTCGGCCAGATCCATCACGCAGTCAGTGTCTCGTATTTCAATCGTTGCCATCGGCTCGAGCGGGGCTATAGTTGCGCTTTTGCCGAGGACTTTCTTTACTGCGTCACAGAATGCTTCTTTATTGCCGGCCTCTGCTCCAAATTCGACGAGTATGTGGCCCGACCGCGTTGGTCGTACTACTTTAATGGTAGTATTGGTGTCTTTGGGCTTTACGTTTCCCCTGATGTCCCGCAGTACCTCCGCGTAGAATCGGCCATCTTGGGGCTTTACGAGCGGTGCCTGCTGCTGGGGTCTTCGTTGGGGCTTCTGCCTCTCCTGTTTTGCACCAGGTCCTTTTTCTATTGGGGCGTCCGTGCGAACTTTACTTTCTTGTTTTTTTAAGGAGTTCTTTGCGGCTTTCTTCACTACTTTCGTAAGCACTGTCTGGAACCCGTGATCTGGTGCTCCACGTCCATCAAGTGCCTCTTCCCTCCTGCTTTTATCCCGATCTCCTTCGATTGGGCTAGACGCCATTCTTTTATTGACTTTTAGTGGTGGAGCTATCTGCATGTCACCTTTAGATTTCGCCCCAAGAGCCTTTTTAGCCTTCTGTTTGTCTTCAACCCTTAATCAGCTCCTCCGATAGTGTCCTATACAATCTAAGAGCTCCTCTAGTTCAAGGAGCCTCACCTTTGCTGCTTCGCTGATTTTTGGGGAGTCGCATGCAGATTTTATTCTTTTCAGAACATCTCCCACTTTTCGGAGTAGCCTTTCTTCTTCCTATCGCTGGGCCGCAATTTTACCTTGCAACCATCCTTGGAAGAGGTTATCGCGTTCCGTTTCCGAGTGCAGTACTTCCGCCACATTTTTGACGTTGGCGTTTTACTGCGCCCGAACGCCGCAGGAATCTCAGTCTGAACCAGACTGTCTGCCATTCTACGTTTTTCGTCTGCCTTCACTGTCATTGTGTTGTTCTTAGTTTTTGTCGTGATTAGTACCACTTTCGATGTACTGTTGACATCGTGGCTGCAACTGCTGGTTGCGTCGTCGTTGTTATTATTTGTTTCTTTTTTTGGATGTTTTTGGTCTTTTGATTTTGTTTGCTCCAGTTTTGTTGGGTCTCCCCTCGGAGCCGCTATCTTCGATCGTGTGTGTAGTCGCCTTTGTGGTCCCATGGCTATCTTTGCAGAGCAGGGAGCCATGCGAGGGTTGGCACAAGTCCTTATGGGGACAACTGCTCAGAGCCAGACCAGTGCTAATCGGGAGTCCGTCTCAACCGAACCTACACCACCAACCCAATGGTGCGAACTTGGAACGTACTCTGAGGCCTGCCAAGGTTTTACCGGGACGGAGACGGTATGATAGTTGAATTGGAGCCGTTCACACACGAGTTTCACCTCGGCGCTACTGTGCAAAGCAACTAGGTCCAAACCATCACATCCGCCAGCCCAAAGCGTCAATTCCAGTTCGTTGTCCAAAGCGTAGTCCAGATCCAATCAGAGTCGTTACCTGTCATCCCAGGAGAGAACCTCACGGCGCCCCCCATATCCTCGGGTCCGTGGGGATGCCGCTCCCCAAAGAATGCTAGCCTCCAAGAGTGTTCTTGTCGACCGGCATTCCCCCTGCGGGAATTTCCTTGGGCACGTGGAGGCGGAACTCCCCAAAGAATGCTAGCCTCCAAGAGTGCTCTCGTCGACGGGCATTTCCGCTGCGGGATTTCCTCGGGTACGTGGGGGCTGAACTCCCCAAAGAATGCTAGCCTCCAAGAGTCATGGACAAATACATGATGGTTCTTTGTTTAAGCACTGATGCGACTAATGTGGAATTTGACGGTGAATGGTAGTTGGTGGGCTTTTAATGAACATGAGCAAATGCATTATGGTTCGGTGGTAGCCGTCCTTAGTCCTAGAATCAATGCTGCCAATGTGTAATGTATTGAAATGGGGACGACGAATATACGTTTGTGGGTCGTTTTAGGTTATGGGCAGATGCATGGTGGCTTGGACTTTGCCGGGCTAGCTTCTAGCAGCAATGCCGTCGATGTACAATATATAGAAGTGGCGACGACTGATGATGGTTTGTTGCTCGTTGGTGATTATGGGAAAATTTATCAAGATTCTGGATACTTTGTCCTAGTAATGATGCCGCTAATATACAATGGATTAAAGTGGTGATGGTAGATGAGAATATGCGGATGTTTGATGGTTATAAGCGAATGTTTGATGGTTCGATGGTAGCCGCCGTTGGTTTACATGCTGCTTTCACCGATATACAATAAGTTAATGTGGCGACGGCAGATGATGTTTCGTGGGTGGTTGATGATCAGAGGGGAAAGATCTTTGCTTACGATCTGAATATTTTTAAGTATAACGGAACCGCTACCCGTTTATGTAGACTAGATAGGTATTTTGCGAGGAAAGTTGCAGCAGCGGAGAGTACCTTGCGTAGGATGTTGCATAAAATATTATCAAAATAATTGACGAGATGATAATAACTTCATAATTGAGACTGAATTGATGAAATGAGCATATTATAATAATGTTTGTTAAATTGATGATAAAATATTTATTTAGGTAGAATTAGCAGTATCATAATACAAAAGATTGTATTTAAGCAAACACAAGCTAATTAGCGCTGTGATAGAGCCTCATAAATATTTTGAGCGTAACCACTATAGAAACATGGGAATTAAAAACTACTGTATCTTTAAGACCCTTACATTCTTGATAGTCGCAGAATGTTTCTATATAAATACATACAAACATTCATATATTTACGCATCTATATGTTCACCCAAAAGCAAGGCGTTTCACTTTTGTCGGGCACACGCATTTGATTTTTTTTTTCACTGTATTATAAAGTGTTCTTAAGAAAAGCACTACGGAATACGCACGTTTAAGGGGAGAAAAATCGATTTAAAGTTTTACGGGGGTGATACGTTAAAAATTGGAAATTTTTTGGATTTTAGCCACTAAAACTGCCCTTAATCTTTACCAAACTACCACAAACTTATACTTTTTGGAAAGTTCAGACGCTAATCTATCTTTCAATATCAAAATATTGCAAATCGGTTAGTAAACCTGGCAGCAATGCGATCAAGGGAAAAAGTTCCCAAAACCTTCCCACCAAAAATATTCTATCTCGCTTGTTATATCACTTAGGAAAACAGTTTTTGAAGTGAAACTTCTTTACTGGGGGGTTAAAATTTTCAGATGTAACGAAAAAGCACAACCATTAACAATCTGGGTGGACAACAATACGACGTTTGCGCGACAATCTGTTTTCAGTAGAAGTTTACTCATGCTGCGATATAAATTTTCGACTAAATTATTGCATTCCGCCCGAGTCCTTGTGTATATGATTCTTTTCATTAAGGTCTGCAAACTCCTCATGACTTTTTATGCAGGCAAGTTTGTATTTTTCACTGTATTCCTTTTTAAACCTCCTAACATTTAGTGTCCTTAAGCAAAGTACAGCAAATTTGTGTCTGACACAAAGAACAATCCATTAGCTAAAAAATGACAACAAAATTTTAGTAATTGGATAGAAATTGTGGCAACAGTGAGCAATCAAAGCCAGAGGTCTGCCAAGGAAACTGACGTCATTTCAGGGAAATTCATGTCTATGCTTTCCAGACGCCATAAAAATTAGTGTTTTCATGCTAAGTACAACATATTTACATTTTGCGGAAACTCCACAAAGCCAGCTAACAGATGAGACCAAAATTTGAACGATCAAATAAAAACTGTGGCCACAGTAAGAGATCGAAGCTGGAAATCTGCACAAAAAATGCACGTGCTCTAGAAACACTTATTTCCATACCTCCTGCACGCTAGATAATTTGCCTTAAATATTTTCCGACCACAAAAACACTATTTCGGGTTAAGCCTTAAAATTAAAAATTATAAAACCGGAATTCGCACGATTAAGGGGAGAAAAATCGGTTTAAGGTTTTAGGAGGTGACACGTAAAAAATTGGAAATTTTTTGGCTTTAAGCCACTAAAACTGCCCTTAATGTTTACCAAACTACCATAAATTTATACTTTTTGGAAAGTTCAGACGCTAATCTATTTTTGAATATCAAAATATTGCAAATCGGTTAGTAAACCTGGCCACAGCAATGCAATAAAGGGAAAAATTTCCCAAAACCTGCCCCCTAAAAATATTCTATCTCGCTTGTTATATCACTTGGGAAAACAGTTTTTGTTTTGGTTTATTTCATTTCACTCATATATCACTTATAAACAGAGAAAAGTTTTCTGCAAACTACCCATTACTTTTTATGCAGACAAGTTTGATTTTTCACTGTATTCCTCTTTTAATCCTCCTAGAATATAGTGTAGTACATACCAATACCTATGTAATTAATTAACATAATTAATCAATACGCGTTCAATCAATTAATACTTCAAACCGCATCATCAAATGTTTCCCACACAATCAGTTGTATAAGCTGACGTAATTATCTACCCAAACGTGTGCATGAATAATTACGAATGTAATGCTTCCATTCATGAAATATCTTATTTCATGAGAACAATAATATTCATTTGGACTGCATGTAGCGTGACTCAATAAGTCAAGTGCACGACCTACATGAACGTTACGTCACACATGCATTTGTTATCATTTGGGCACAAGCCATCTCAAGTAGCATTGCGGCCAAGCCAAAGAAGATACAATTGCATTGTATGTGATTGCTGAAAACAATGCAATAGTGACTAACGTATGTGGATATGAATATTGAATGTTTGTTTTGCGGATATTGGTTTAATGTTTGTTGTTTTATTCTATTTTAATTTGAGAATAGTGTCACATTTTAAGTGACCTATTGATGTTCGAATAGGAACATGGGAAAAGGGTCATCATTGTGTGTGACCATTTTTAGCATGTAAAATTTAGCATAAATAGCCTTAAGAGACATTGTAAAGATACAGTTTGATTAAACGATCTTGCGAGTGCACTTCATAGAGAGCACCGTAAGTATTGAACAAAACCAAATACTGTCTTTATATTAATTACGGCTCAGCCATTAGGCGAAGCCATTATTGTCGGCGTGAAAACGCTGTGTTATGTTCACCTCTAATTTAATCCTCTTATATTTCATCTAACTTCACATTAATAGTGTTCGTAAGCAAAGTACTACAAATTTGTATTTGACGAAAAGAACAATCCATTAGCTAAAAAACGACATCAAAATTTTAGTCATCGGATATAAATTGTGGCAGCAGTGAGCAATCAAAGCCAGAGATCTGCCAAGGAAATTGACGTCATTTCAGGGAAATTCATGTCTATGCCTTCCAGACACCATAAAAATTAGTATATTCATGCTAAGTACAACATATTTAAACTTTGCGGAAACTCCACAAAGCCAGCTAAAAGACGACACCAAAATTTGAACGATCAAATAAAAACTGTGGCCACAGTATGAGATCGAAGCTGGAAATCTGCAAAAAAAACGCACGTGCTCTAGAAACACTTATTTCTATACCTCCTGCACGCTAGATAATTTGCCTTAAATATTTTCCGACCACCAAAACACTAGTCTGGGTTACCGGAATTCGCACGTTTAAGGGGAGAAAATCGATTTAAAGTTTTATGGGGGTGAGGCGTAAAAAATTGGAAATTTTTTGGCTTTAAGCAACTAAAACTAACCTTAATCTTTCCCAAAATTCCACAGATTTATACTTTTTTGGAAGTCCAGACGCTAATCTATTTTTGAATATCAAGATATTGCAAATCGGTTAGTCAACCTCGCCACAGCAATGCGACCAAGGGAAAAAGTTCCCAAAACCTGCCCACTAAAAACATTCTATCTCGCTTGTTATATCACTTAGGAAAACAATTTTTATTTTGATTTATTTCTTTTTACTCATACATCACTTATAAGCAGTGAAAAGTTTTCTGCAAACTACTCATGACTTTTTATGCAGGCAAGTTTGATTTTTCACTGTATTCCTATCTTAACCCTCCTAAAATATAGTGTTCTTAAGCAACGTACTACAAATTTGTATTTGACGGAAAGAACAATCCATTAGCTAAAAAACGACACCAAAATTATAGTAATCGGATAGAAATTGTGGCAACAGAGAGCAATCAAAGCCAGAGATCTGCCAAGGAAACTGACGTCATTTCAGGGAAATTCATGTCTATGCCTTCCAGACGCTATAAAAATTAGTTTTTTCATGCTATGTACAACGTATTTACCTTTGCAGAAACTACACAAAGCCAGCTAAAAGATGAGACCAAAATTTTAACGATCAAATAAAAACTGTGGCCACAGTAAGATATCGAAGCTGGAAATCTGCACAAAAAACGCGATTGTTCCAGAAACACTTATTTCTATACCTCCTGCACGCTAGATAATTTGCCTTAAATATTTTCCGACCACCAACACACTAGTCTGGGTTACCGGAATTCGCACGTTTAAGGGGAGCAAAATCGATTTAAAGTTTTGAGGGGGTGACGCGTAAAAAATTGGAAATTTTTTTGCTTTACGCCACTAAAATTGCCTTTAATCTTTACCAAACTACCACAGATTTATACTTTTTTGAAAGCTCAGACGCGAATCTATCTTTCAATATAAAAATATTGCAAATCGGTTAGTAAACCTGGCCACAGCAATGCGATCAATGGAAAAAGTTCCCGAAACCTGCCCCCTAAAAATATTCTATCTCGCTTGTTATATCACTTAGGAAAACAGTTCTTGTTTTGGTTTATTTCTTTTTACTCATATATCACTTATAAACAGTGAAAAGTTTTCTGCAAACTACTCCAGACTTTTTCTGCAGACAAGTTTGATTTTTCAGTGTATTCCTTTTTTAACCCTTCCAAAATATAGTGTTCTTAAGCAAAGTACTACAAATTTGTATTTGACGGAAAGAACAATCCATGAGCTAAAAAATTACACCGAATTTCAGTAATCGGATCGAAATTGTGGCAACCGTGAGCAATCAAAGACAGAGATCTGCCAAGGAAACTGACGTTATTTCAAGGAAATTCATGTCTATGCCTTCCAGACGCCATGTACAACGTGTTTACACTTTGCGGCAACTACACAAAGCCAGCTAAAAGATGAGACCAAAATTTTAACGATCAAATAAAATTGTGACCACAGTAAGAGATCAAAGCTGGAAATCTGCACAAAAAACGCTTGTGTTCTTGAAACTTTTATTTCTATACCTCCTGCATGCTAGATAATTTGCCTTAAATATTTTCCGACCACCAAAACACTAGTCTGGGTTACCGGAATTCGCACGTTTAAGGGGAGCAAAATCGATTTAAAGTTTTGAGGGGGTGACGCGTAAAAAATTGGAAATTTTTTTGCTTTACGCCACTAAAATTGCCTTTAATCTTTACCAAACTACCACAAATTTATACTTTTTGGAAAGCTCAGACGCAAATCTATCTTTGAATATCAAAATATTGCAAATCGGTTAGTAAACGTGGCCACAGCAATCCGATCAAGGGAAAAAGTTCCCAAAACCTGCCCCCTAAAAATATTCTATCTCGCTGTTATGCTATATAGAAATGTCGACAATCGTTTAAGCATTCGCACTCCGCCAAGTGTTATACGGTCAAGCACATACGCCCATTGTCATCAAAACATGTACTTGTCGACCAACGGCAAGCGAAAAGACTTCATGATTCGCTTTACATAAGCCATAACATTAGCGACGACGACGACTATGTACATGAGAAGCTTCGGGGTGTGCTTCCTGCGGAGTGACACTGTGAAGAGAACAGAAAAGCTATACAAAAGCTTTACCTCGCCTGATTTCTCCAATTCCGCCAATTCGCCGCAAGGTTTCACCATGCGAGCAAGTGAGACGGAGCGCGGAGGAAGAAGCTTTCGTGGAAAGAGAGCGCGTGTTTCGACTACTCAGAGAATTTAGGGCGAATTGAGGCCGCAGAATCGTTTAAAAGCAATTGATCGAGCGAGAAGCGGCGAGTAGTGATAACAACAGAAAAGCAATTGTTCGAGCCAGTCGGTGTGTAATCCGTTCGTACTTCCGAAAGTATAGGTCCGGTGCAACTGCGGAATATCTTCGCTGATTAGTTAGATGGTGACGTGTTGGCTCAAGCCGCGAACCTCCTTCGGCTTGATTGCGTATTACGCTGCGTAGCCACCATCAGCTAATCCTTTTTTTTTTATTTCCCAGACATCTTCTCAAGAAAAGTGCTTCACCCAGTATGGATAGATGTTAAAAATATTTGAAGAAGTGTAAAAGTAATTAATTTAAAATATCAACATAAAATAAAACTAAATTCTTTAAACATGTAACACTCGTCTTTTTGTTGACTTAGTTTAGATGAACAGAGTAGCAGGTAAGTGGTGTTACAGCGAGTTCTTTCCCCGGGAGTCTTGATGTTGTATGAAGGATACGCATCAAGTTGAGCTCCCAGTTCATACCAGTATACATAGGGTATACTGGTTTGTAACAAAATTGGCGCAGCCGGTAGGATATCGGTTTTGCAAAGACCACAATGTAGCGCATTGTGTAGCAAATTTAAATGGGCTGACAATCAATTTTCCCAGCCAGTATCCGAAACCCTTCAACTCCTGTATGACACCATTGCTACTCATACTGTCCATCAAACTAGATCAGCTTTCCTAAAAAAAATCAAATAATAATTTTAATCATTTAAAAAACAAAAATATAATATCAATATCCCCGCATCATAATAAAGCTACTCATACAGTGCATAAAACTAAATCAACCTTCTTAAAACAAAAAAAATCAAGTAATTATTGTAATCATTTAAATAAGAAAAAGAAAGTATGAATATCCAAACATAATATTGTTGATCAAACTTAACCAGTTTCCCTTAAAAAAAAAATAATCATGTTAATCGTTTAAGTAACAAAAATATAATATCAGTTTAACGCTACCCATACTGGTCATCTACCCAGAGCAGCCTTTAATCCAAACTAATAATTATATTGATCATTTTAATAACTAAAACATAATATCAACATTCAAATATAATATTATTTCTACTCATAATATCCGTCAAATGAGACCAGTCCCAAAATCAAATAGTTATATTGAACATTTAATTCTTCATTCATTTACTCCGTCATTCATATATCTTAAATCTCATCTTTCTTATCTGAAGTTCATTCGAACTAACTTCTTACTCCAACGTAGAATTTATAAAGATATAAAGTTTCAATCAACTAACATGCAAAACACAAAAAATTACAAGTAAATACTAAACGCAAATAAGCAAAACGAAAACTTAATAGCGAGCAAACAAACGCGTGCACATTGTTATCGAAATATGATATCACTTATCACTCCAACTGCTTGGATAATACGCGTACCCACATGCATAAAAAAGTCTTATCTTTCGAATTGAATGAGCATTCGGATTGCCTGAGATACAATTTGAGGAACAAACAAAAGCAAACATTTAACTACAAATTAAAAATATAGACATCTGGGCAATAATTTTGTAAATGCAATAACATTAATGAGCAAATGAAATATTTAAATAAACTGCGCATAACAAATATAAAGAATAATTTACATGAGAAGGGCAATTTTCAAGGGCAAATAACCATGAAACTAATTTAATTTCAAGTTACACTGAAATAATTTAAGTATGTAAACTTTGAAACAGCAGAATTTTAGAACATTACAACAATGCAAACGATTTTACCCCAAAACAAATTATCTCTTTCAAAATCCACTGCAATTCCATCGTGTTAAGGAAACGGAAAAAGTGGCAGTCAAGTCAGTAAAACCCCGGCAAAACTCCAAACCATCACTATCAACAGACACGCTTTTTCTATGTCTAATTGCACAATCACTGGAATGAAAACCAGTAGATTTAACAACAGCCTCTGAGCCATTGACATAAGCTATCAACGGACACGCTATTTTTAGTTATAAGTCCCTAAAGAAACACATAATAGCCTCTGAGCTGCCTGATTTCAACTTTCGGCAGACACGCTACATATAGTATTAAGTCATATGCAAAAGAGACATCAATTTACCATCCAGTCGTAGCCTCTGAGCTGTTGATCCAAAAGGGTTTACAACACGCTATCAACCATGTACCCTTTAAACAAGCCACTACGTTTCCTTGCACAATAAATACATTATATAACTGCTAACTATTAGAAAAAAGTCACAAATAAAACCCCTGTAGAAAGCGCAAGACAATTCAAAGCCCACCCATTTCCCACCCTTTTACTTTATATATGGCGACAATATCAAATAGCGTAAGAAAATTTTGTTTGAGGATTGCTGGTTGTCCTAAGTGAAAGAACTACATTGTTCTTTCACCCGAGCATTTTTGCTATCAACATAATAGCATTATTCGCTCGATGGACTTCAGCTGGTTCCAGCATATAGGCTGGTTCCATTACGAAACTGCGAGATCAAATAGCGTCTTAGAAGATATCTTTAAGTTGCATTAAACAATCGTTTTCTCAAAATCGAGATCAAAAATTTATTCGCGGCCAATGAAGTGACCTCGCACGGCACTGTACTGTCTTCCAGTAAGGTCCAGGACAGCATTATGCCAAACTAAGTAGACACACACTAGGGAAAAATTAGACGGAACACATATAGGGTCTTGAATGAAGGTCGAAACTATATGTTCCCAAGCCCATATAGTGATAGTGTCGCTTCGACTATAATCTATATTTTCAACGCAGTATATCTGTTTAACAGTTCACTAAAATCAATAAAAGTAAATACCAGAACTTTTAATCTTACAATCTCTCCTTTTAATTTCAATTTAATGAAACAGATCATCATCATTCACAACTCATACAATATTTCTATACTTAACAAAAAACCTTCATAATAAATAGTAGATTCCAACTTATAAATAATCCACAACTATTTACACATACTGCTGAATACATTTCTAATAACCCTCCCTTTTTACAACTACAAATGAATAAAAAAGTATGTAATTTACAACTTAAGCCAATTAAACGACAATTAAATGCATATACCTCAAAAGGTCTTCCTCCTTCATAATCGCATAGCATAGATGAATTGAAAGCCCTGCCCACCACGAAATGCCTTAAGTCGACTTAATTAAAAACAAATGCTCTTCAAGGCAATTACAAGCCAACCACGAATTAGTACATACATATCATATACTTCACATACTTCCTAGCAATCAGCCCATGTAAAAGCTACAATACATGGCTTCATTCAATTATCTCGTGCATCATTGCAGAAGCAGTGCTAATCATATCTTCAAAGCTCGTTAGCGGCGAGCGAAAACAATCACATAATCCTTCAATCCATGACTCCCATTCCGATTAACAACATTAACCATGCATATTAAGGGGAAAGTTTATTTATCACACTCACTCGCACCCTATAAAGCCAGGATAGCTTTTACTAAAGTCTTGGAAATACAACAAAAACGACTCCCAAGCTACATAAATAGAAAGCTATTCTCTCGGCAAATCTTCTTCCGAAGCGAAGCTTGTCCCATACGGAAGATACGACCAACTTGCAATTACCATACCCATAACATCGCCATAACATCGCGTAGCCCAAAAGCATAAGCACCCAATTCTCCACATAGTACCCAACCCCAAAACTCCATGCATCATCCCACCCGTTCCTTTCAACTAGTCTAGTTATAGCAAGAGAAAAAATAAGGAAAAAACAGAACATAAGAAAAAAATAAGAAACAAAAAAAAATTAATTAACAAAAAAAACCAAAAAGAAACCAGCGGAAAAGAGGGCTGAGCTCAAAAAAAAAATAAAAAAAAATCATAATCAAAAACAAAAATATAAAAAAAAATATTACAGAAATAATAATAAATAATATAAACAAACAAGACGCTGGTACACAAAAAAAAGTAGGAAAAACGAATCCCAGACAAAGAATGCTATAACTTTGTAGAATCCTATAATAAACATCCGACTAACTAACAATTACTAATCAAGTAACAGCTATGCACTGATTTGTTTTCCTGCACCTCCCACACGATAGGCATAAAGCCATAATTACGGTGGCGAAGCTAATGCCTTCAGAAAGATACAATTGACTAGCAGTCAATTTACCTATGGTCTCTTGCGACGGCTCGCCAGATCCAATTCGCAGATATGTGGTTATAAGCGCAGTACGTTATTCCCTGATAACGAACTTCAATAATCGTGCGAACTGTTCAGCCCAAAGCTTAATCATTATCACACCATATGAAGCAAGTAAGCGAGCGTACCCGACAAAATTCCCAATCCCGATGGAAATCCATGCGGAAGCTTTGATAAGGTAGCATTCGCCGCCACCACAATGAAAGCTTTTCGCACGGCTGAAATAAGTCCGTAGCTAATTAAGCGATTGGAGTGAATAATCTTATCAACCATACGAGTATGAGCGAATAGAATGCCGTCATGCTTGACGTTCTATCCCTACTAAATATCCACACATTCCATCCCATTAAAAATTAATTCATAACGTTCCGCTTACATACAAACAAAAAAATCCCACTAAACTATTGGCACAATAATTAATATGTAGAACTTTAAGAAAGCTTAGTTATCGTATTAAATAAAATTAATAAGAATAAGAAACAATTATGTAAACAATTATTATTAAAGTTAATAAGTAGAATCTGAAATATTCAAATTAAAAAAAAAGAAGAAACAGTAAGAATAATGATAATAGTAGAAATATAAGAACGTTAATCGAATAGAAATTGAAAGTAGCAATGAATATAAAGACAAAAACAAAGAAAAGGAAAAGAAGAAAATAATAAGTGCCATTGCACCTGCACCGTTCACACTACATCCTCACTAACGCTAACAGGTTAATTAGCTAACACCTGTACTACAGCCTAGTAATGCACAAATAGGTAAACCAATAATTTACAATTCTGATTTAAAGAAAAATCGGCAGTAAATATGGAAGTTAAAGGAAAATGTACTGTCTCATAAAGTAAAGCCAATTAAAAGAAATATTGAATTCCGGCATCCCTCAAATGAAAAATAGTTTTATATAAATAATAGTTTTATTCTCAAGAAAAAACGATTTAGGACCGGAAGAAATGTTCAGTATATTCTTCAACATTAGAATCATACGTAACATTATTCCATTATTGTATACAATCAAATGAAATATTGAGTTATTAATTTATGTTTGTATAGAATCAAACCAAACACGAACCTGCTTGGCTCAAAGTTGTATCAAACAAAGACCTTTGTGAATAATTATACTGATAAACAATCAAAAAAAAAAAAAAAAAATATATATATATATATATATATATATATATATATATATATATATATATATATATATATATATATATATATATATATATATATATATACATTATCAATCCACAATTATGTAGAACCAAAAGCGATCTTAGCTCACTGTATCAAAAGAAATACTAAGTACCAAACAAAACGTCAATTCATAATTAACTTATTATGTTAGTATCAATTAAAAATTAATGGGCGACTCAGGTAAACAAATCATGAATCCGTAATTATATAAAATCAAAAATGTAGTAATTTACAATTGTAACATTGAATCTTGCCATAACATATTAAGTAGCGTAAATTAGGAGTTAAAAATACACGAAAGTAATCGGTAGAATTAAGTTAGCATCCAGTATGTTAATCACGAACCTGCAGCAGATCAACAATAGGCAGTGAGAAGTACAGCGGATAATATAAGTACAACTGACGCATTAAGTAATTCGCATTATTGGAACGGAACAACGATTTACTTCACTCTCCAAGTACGTAAATCATTCAAATCCGCCGGAGGAAATGTTATGCTATATAGAAATGTCGACAATCATTTAAGCATTCGCACTCCGCCAAGTGTTATACGGTCAAGCACATACGCCCATTGTCATCAAAACATGTACTTGTCGACCAACGGCAAGCGAAAAGACTTCATAATTCGCTTTACATAAGCCATAACATTAGCGACGACGACGACTATGTACATGAGAAACTTCGAGGTGTGCTTATAGAAATGTCGTCAATCGTTTAAGCATTCGGACTCCGCCAAGTGTTATATGGTCAAGCACATACGCCCATTGTCATCAAAACATGTACTTGTCGACCAACGGCAAGCGACAAGACTTCATAATTCGCTTTACATAAGCTATAATATTAGCGACGACGACGACTATGTACATGAGAAGCTTCGGGGTGTGCTTTCAGCGGAGCGACACTGTGAAGAGAACAGAAAAGCTAAACAAAAGCTCTTCCTCGCCTGATTTATCCAATTCCGCCAATTCGCCGCAAAGTTTCACCATACGAGCAATTGAGACGGAGCGCGGAGGAAGAAGCTTTCGTGGAAAGAGAGCGCACGTTTCGACTACTCAGAGAATTTAGGGCGAATTGAGGCCGCAGAATCGTTTAAAAGCAATTGATCGAGCGAGAAGCGGCGAGTAGTGATAACAACAGAAAAGCAATTGTTCGAGCCAGTCGGAGTGTAATCCGTTCGTACTTCCGAAAGTATAGGTCCGGTGCAACTGCGGAATATCTTCGCTGATTAGTTAGATGGTGACGTGTTGGCTCAAGCCGCGAACCTCCTTCAGCTTGATTGCGTATTACGCTGCGAAGCCACCATCAGCTAATCTTTTTGTTTTATTTCCCAGACATCTTCCCAAGAAAAGTGCTTCACCCAGTATGGATAGATGTTAAAAATATTTAAAGAAGTGTAAAAGTAATTAATTTAAAATATCAACATAAAATAAAACTAAATTCTTTAAACATGTAACACTCGTCTTTTTGTTGACTTAGTTTAGATGAATGAGTAACAGGGAAGTGGTGTTACAGCGAGTTCTTTCCCGGGGAGTCTTGATGTTGTATAAAGGATACGCATCAAGTTGAGCTCCCAGTTCATACCAGTCTACATAGGGTATACTGGTTTGTTACATCGCTTGTTATATCACTTAGGAAAACAGTTTTTGTTTTGGTTTGTTTCTTTTCCCTCATATATCACTTATAAACAGTGAAAAGTTTTCTGCAAACTACTCATGACTTTTTATGCAGGCAAGTTTGATTTTTTCACTGTATTCCTATCTTAACCCTCCTAAAATATAGTGTTCTTAAGCAAAGTACTACAAATTTGTATTTGACGGAAAGAACAATCCATTAGTTAAAACATGACACCAAAATTTTACTAATCGGATAGAAATTGTGGAAACAGTGAGCAATCAAAGCCAGAGATCTGCCAAGGAAACTGACGTCATTTCAGGGAAATTCATGTCTATTCCTTCCAGAAGGCATAAAAATTAGTATTTTCATGCTGAGTACAACATATCTACACTTTGCAGGAACAACACAAAGCCAGCTAAAAGATGAGACCAAAATTTAAACGATCAAGTAAAAACTGTGGCCACAGCAAGTTATCAAAGCTGGAAATCTGCACAAAAAACGCACGTGTTCTAGAAACATTTATTTCTATACCTCCTGCACGCTAGATAATTTGCATAAAATATTTTCCGATCCCAAAAGACTAGCTTGGGTTAAGCCTTTAAATTTAAAAATTATAAACCCGGGATTCGCACGGCCAAGGGAAGAAAAATCGATTCAAAGTGCTCGGGATGCCACATGGAAAATTCGGACTTTTTGTACTTTCAACCACTAAAACCGCCCTCAAGCTTTTCTAAGGTACCACAAATTTATACTTTTTGGTAAATTCAGACGCTGATCCATCCACCAAGACTAAAATATTGCAAATTGGTTTTAAAATGTAGCCACACTAATGCCACAAAGGAAAAAAGTTCCCAAAACCTGCCCCCCCAAAATAACACTATCTCGCTTATTAAACCACTTGGAAGAAAAACTTTTATTTTGATTTGTTTGTTGACGCTGATGTATTGATTTTAAGCAGTGAAAAACATTTTCTAATGTACACGTGGCTTTTTATACAGTCCAGTTTGTTTTTTTCGCTGTATCCTATTTGAACCCTCATAAAAATTAGTGGATTTGTAATACATAATGCTACAAATTTGTATTAATCGGAAATAATACACTGGCAGCTACAAAATGAGACGAACATTTTCACAATCGAGTAGTGAACAACCAAGGCTAGAGATCTGCAAAAGTGATTGACGTGTTTTAGGGAAATCAAAGTCTACGCCTTCTAAACGTCATAAAAACGAGTATTTTCATGCAAAGTGCTGCGGATATACAATTGATGGAAACTGCATGAAAGCAGCTGCAAGATGACCCAAAATTTTAACAATCCGATTAAAATTGCGGGCACGGTAAGCGACCAAACCTGGAAGTCTGCACAAAATGCGCACGTGTTCTAGAAACAGCCACTTCTACGCCTCTTGCAATTTTGTTAATTTGTCTGAAATATTTTCCGACCACCAAACCGCTAGCTTGGGTTAAGCCTTTAAGTTAAATCGAATAAACCCGGAACTCGCACGTTCAACGGGAGAAGAACCGATTTAAAGTTTTGGGGGTGACACATAGAAGATTGGGACTTTTTGCGCTTTCAACCACTAAAACCGCCCTTAAGCTTTTACAAGGTAAAACGAATCTATTATTTTTGGAAAATTTGGAAGCTGATCCATCCATTAAGACAAAAATATTGCAAATCGGTTGGAAAATGTAGCCACAGTAATGCCATGAAGGGAAAAATTCCTAAAACCTGCCCCCCAAAATAACACTTTCTCGCTTATTACACCACTTGGAAGAATAACTTTTATTTTAATTTGTTTGTTTACGCTGATGTATTGACTTTAGCAGTGAGAAATATTTCTTGATGTTCACGTGGTTGTTTATATAGTCAAGTTTTCGCTGTATTCCTATTTGAACCCTCATAAAAATTAGTGGATTTGTAAATAATGCTACAAATTTGTATTTATCGGAGAGAATACACTGGCAGCTACAAAATGAGACCAACATTTTGACAATCGGGTAGAAATTGTGGGTACAGTGAACGATCAAAGCTAGAGATCTGCCAAGGAAATTGACGTGTTTTAGGAAAATCCAATTCTAGGCCTTCTAAACGTCATAAAAACTAGTATTTTCATGCAAAGTGCTACATATTTACCTTTGACGGCAACTGCATTAAAACAGCTACAAGATGACTTTAAAATTTCAACAATCGGATGAAAATTGCGGGCACAGTAAGTGACCAAACCTGGAAGTCTGCACGCATTGTGCACGTGTTCTAGAAACAGCCACTTCTACACCTCTTAAAAGCTAGATAACTTGCCTAAAATAATTTCTGACCACCAAAACACTAGCTTGGGTTGAACCGTTAAATTAAATCGAATCAACTAGGAATTCGCACGTTAAGGGACGAAAAATCGATTTAAAGTTTTGGGGGATGACACACGGAAAATTGGGTTTTTTTGCACCTTCAACCATTAAAACCGCCCTTAAGCTTTTCCAAAGTACCACAAATTTATGCTCTTTGGAAAATTCGGACGCTGATCAATCTATTAAGACTAAAATATTGCGAATCGGCGGGAAAATGTAGCCACAGTAATGCCATGAAGGGAAAAACTTCCCAAAACCTGCCCCCCAAAATAACATTATCTCGCTTATTAGACCACTTGGGAGAATAGCTTTTATTTTAATTTGTTTGTTTACGCTGATGTATTGATTTTAAGCAGTGAAAAACATTTTCTAATGTACACGTGGCTTTTTATACAGTCAAGTTTGTTGTTTTCGCTGTATTCCTATTTGAACCCCCTTAAAAATTAGTGAATTTGTAATACATAATGCTACAAATTTGTATTTATGCTAAAGAATACACTGGCAGCTACAAAATGAGACCAACATTTTGACAATCGAGGAGAATCCGTGGGTACAGTGAACAACCAAGGCTACAGATCTGCCAAGGAGATTGACGTGTTTTAGGAAAATCAAAGTCTACGCCTTCTAAACGTCATAAAAACTAGTATTTTCATGCAAAGTGCTGCGGATATACAATTGACGGAAACTGCATGAAAGCAGCTACAAGATGACCCAAAATTTTAACAATCCGATGAAAATTGCAGGCACGGTAAGCGACCAAACCTGGAATTCTGCACGAAAAGTGCACGTGTTCTAGAAACAGCCACTTCTACACCTCTTGCAATCTTGATAATTTGCCTATAATATTTTCCGACCACCAAAACACTAGTTTGGGTAAAGCCTTCAAGTTAAATCGAATAAACCCGGAATTCGCACGTTCAAGGGGAGAAGAACCGATTTAATGTTTAGGGGGTGACAAATTGAAAATTGGGACTATTTGTGCTTTCAACCACTAAAACCGCCCTTAAGCTTTTCCAAGGTAAAACAAATCTATTCTTTTTGGAAAATTCGGAAGCTGATCCATCCATTAAGACTAAAATATTGCAAATCGGTTGGAAAATGTAGCCATAGTAATGCCATGAAGGTAAAAAGTTCCAGAAACCTGCCACTTGGAAGAACAACTTTTAGTTTGATATATTTATTTACGCTGATGTATTGATTTTAGCAGTGAAAAACCTTTTCTAATGTACGCGTGGCTGTTTATACAGTCAAGTTTGTTTTTTTCGATGTATTCCTATTTGAACCCTCATAAAAATTAATGGATTTGTAGATAATGCTACAAATCTGAATTTATCGGAAATAACACACTAGTAGCTACAAAAGGAGCCCCACATTATGACAATCGGGGAGAAATTGTGGGTACAGTGAACGATCAAAACTAGAGATCTGCCAAGGAAATTGACGAGTTTGATCAAAATCCAAGTCTTCGCTTTCTAATCGTAATAAAAACCAGTATTTTCATGCAAAGTGCTACATATTCACATTTGACGGAACCTGCATGAAATAAGCTACAAGATGACACCAAAATTTTACCAATCGGATGAAAATTGCGGGCACAGTAAGCGACCATACCTGGAAATCTGCACGAAAAGTGCATGTGTTCTAGAAACAGCCACTTCTACGCCTCTTACAAGCTAGATAATTTACCTAAAATATTTTCCGACCACCAAAACACCAGTTCGGGTTAAGCCTTTAACTTGAATCTAATAAACCAGGAATTCGCACGTTCAAGGGGAGAAAAACCGATTTTAAGTTTTGGGGGATGACACATAGAAAATTTGGATTTTTTTCTCCTTCCACCGCTAAAACCACCCTTAAGCTTTTCTTAAGTACCACAAATTTATACTTTTTGGAAAATTTAGACGCTGATTCATCCATTTAGACTAAAATATTGCAAATCGGTTGGAAAATGTAGCCACAGTAATGCCATGAAGGGAAAAAGTTCCAGAAACCTGCCCCCCAAAATAACACTATCTCGCTTATTAGACCACTCGGAAGAGCAACTTTTATTTTAATTTGTTTGTTTACGCTGATGTTTTGATTTTAAGTAGTGAAAAATATTTTTCAATGTACACATGGCTTTTTATACAGTCAAGTTTGTTTATTTGCTGTATTCCTATTTGAACCCTCATAAAAATTAGTGGATTTATTAATAATGCTTTATTCATCCTAAAGAATACACTGGCAGCTACAAAATGAGACCAACATTTTGACAATCGGGTAGAAATTGTGGGTACAGTGAACGATCAAAGCTAGAGATCTGCCAAAGAAATTGACGTGTATTAGGAAAATCCAAGTCTACGCCTACTAAACGTTATGAAAACTAGTATTTTCATGCAAAGTGCTACATATTTACCTTTGACGGAAACTGCATGAAAGCAGCTACAAGATGACACCAAATATTAAACAATCGGATGAAAATTGCGGGCACAGTAATCGACGAAACCTGGAAATCTGCACGAAAAGTGCACGTATTCTAGAAACAGCCACTTCAACGCCTGTCGCAATCTTGATAATTTGCCTAAAATATTTTCCGACCACCAAAACACTTGCTTGAGTTGAGCCTTAAACTTAAATCGAATAAACCCGGAATTCGCACGTTCAAGGGGAGAAAAACCGATTTAATGTTTTGGGGGGTGACACATGGAAAATTAGGATTCTTGCACTTTCAACCACTAAAACCACCCTTAAGCTTTTCCAAAGTACCACAAATTTATACTTTTTGGACAATTCAGACTCTGATCTGTTCATTAAGAACAAAATATTGAAAATCGGTTGGAAAATGTAGCCACAGTAATGCCATGAAGGGGATAAGTTCCCAAAACCTGCCCCCCAAAATAGCACTATCTCGCTTATTAGACCACTTGGAAGAATAACTTTTATTTTAATTTGGCTTTTCGACTGATGTATTGACTTTAGGCAGTGACAAACATTTTCTAGTGTACACGTGGCTTTTCATACGTGAAGTTTGTTTTTTCGCTGTATTCCTATTTGAACCCCCTTAAAAATCAGTGGATTTGTGAACAATGCTACAAATTTTAATTTTTCCTAAAGAATACACTGGCAGCTAAAAAATGAGACCACTATTTGACAATCGGGTAGAAATTGTGGGTGCAGTGAACGATCAAAGCTAGAGATCTGCCAAGGAAATTAACGTGTTTCAGGAAAATCCAAGCCTTCGCCTTCTAAACATCATAAAAACTAGTATTTTCATGCAAAGCGCCACATATTTACATTTGACGGAAACTGCATGAAAGCAGCTACAAGATGACACCACAATCAGATGAAAATTGCGGGTACGGTAAGCGACCAAACCTGGAAATCTGCACGAAAAGTGCACGTGGTCTAGAAACAGCCACTTCTACGCCTCTTACAAGCTAGACGATTTGCCTAAAATATTTCCCGACCACCAAAACACGAACTTGGGTGAAGCCTTTAAGTTAAATTGAATAAACCGATTTAAAGTTTTGGGGGTGACACATGGAAAAATGGGATTTTTTGCACTTCAACCACTAAAATCGCCCTTTAGCCTTTCCAAAGTACCACAAATTTATAATTTTTGTAAAATTCAGACGCTGTTTCATCCATTAAGACTGAAATAATGCAAATCGGTTGGAAAATGTAGCCACAATAATGCCATGAAGGGAAAAAATTGCCAAAACCTGCCCCCCAAAATAACACTATTAATAGACCACTTGGAAGAATTACTTTTGTTTTGATTTGTTCGTTTACACTGAATACACTAGCAGCTAGCAATGAGACCAACATTTTGACAATCGGCTAGAAATTGTGGGCACAGTGAACAATCAAAGCTAGAGATCTCAAGGAAGCTCTAGCTCTCTAACTTTGGTCGTTCACTGTACACACAATTTCTACCCGATCGTCAAAATGTTGGACTCATTTTATAGCTGCCAGTGTATTCTTTAGAATGAATACAAATTTGTAGCATTTTTTACAAATCCACCAATTTTTATGCGGGTTCAGATAGGAATACAGCGAAAAAAACAAAATTGACTGTATAAAAAGCCACGTGTACATTAGAAAATGTTTTTCACTGCTTAAAATCAAAACATCATCTAGCTTTGATCGTTCACTGTACCCAGAATTTCTACACCGATTGTCAAAATTTAGGTCTCATTTTGTAGCTGCCAGTGTATTCTTGAAGGAAATTGACGTGTTTTAGGGAAATCCAAGTCTACGCCTTCTAAACGTCATAAAAACTAGTATTTTCATGCAAAGTGCCACATTTATATATTTGATGCAAAACGCATGACGCCAGCTACAAGATGACTCCAACATTTTAACAATCGGATGAAAAATGTGGGTACAGTAAGCGACCGAACCTGGAAATCTGCACAAAAAGTGCACGGTTCTAGAAACAGCCACTTCTACACCTCTTGCAAGCTAGATAATTTGCCTTAAATATTTTCCGATGACAAAAACACTAGCTTGAGTTAAGCCTTTAAGTTAAATCGAACGCGATTGCAGAGGTGGTGAACGCGGTCCAAAAGGCAGAGGCATGTAGTCGCACCAAGCGACCAAGGACCGAAGCCTGCTCTACGACACGACAGGGATCTATCCTTGGTCCGGACCTGTGGAACGTGTCTTACGACGGGCTACTGAGACTTGAGATGCCAGATGAGTCGCGCTTGGTCGGCTATGCGGATGATGTTGCGGCTCTGGTCGCTGGACGCACCGTTGAACAAGCGCAACTTAGGCTAGGTATGCTAATGCGCCGAGTGAGGGACTGGATGACTGCTCGCGGGCTCAGTTTAGCACTGGAGAAAACCGAAGTGGTCATCTTGACAAAAAAGAGAATCCCTAGAGTAAGGATGATCAGTATTGGAGATATACAGATCGAATCGAAGCCAGCGGTGAAGTACCCGGGGCTACTGATCGACTCGAAGATGAGTTTCTCTGAGCAAATCAGGGCAACGGCTGAGAAGGCTGCTTCAGGAATATCGGCCCTGAGTCGACTTATGGCCAACGTAGGGGGACCCAGCCCATCAAGAAGACGCCTCTTGATGAGTGCTGTAGGGTCAGTGCTACTGTACGGAGCAGAGGTATGGGGCGACGCTCTCAGCAAGGAGGTATACCGAAAACGATTGGCACACGTACAGAGAAGAGGAGCACTGAGAATTGCATCTTCGTATCCAACAGTCTCCGACTTGGCGGTGAGAGTGATTGCAGGCGTGATACCTGTCACCCTCCTTGCTAGAGAGTGCTGCGCTATTTACCTGCGCCGAAACGAGGATGCGAGGGAGATGGTTGTCCGCGAGGAGAGGCAACGCTCGCTCAACGATTGGCAGCAGTCTTGGAGGAATTGCACGAAGATAAGGTGGACTGCGCGCCTCATCCCGGATGTGAGACCGTGGGTAAATCGAAGGCATGGTGAGACTGACTTCTATCTGACCCAGCTTTTGAGCGGGCATGGGTGCTTTCAGTCTTACCTGCACAAGATCGGTAAGTCACGGTCTCCCGATTGTCGGTTTTGCCCAGGAGAGGAGGACAATGCCTGTCACACATTTTTTGCGTGTACCAAATGGGCCAGGCTGCGAAGGGAACTCTACAGGGAGACGGGAGAGCTCACCCCGGATAATATAGTTGCGGTGATGCTCGAATCGGTTGACAAATGGAACCAGGTGGCACATTATGCTCGGGCAGTCCTAAAAGATAAAAGGGACTCGCAGCAGCCGGAGGTGCTGGGGCTGGGGGATCGCTCTTCTGGGATTTCCTCTTCCCCTCTCCCCTCCCGCTAGGAAAGGGACTCCCCAGCTTGAAGGCGCCCCACGGCGTAACAAAACGAGACCTGGCCCGAAGTAATGTGTCAAACGGTTCCAGGCTAGGTTCTTAGATTGACAGGGGAGGTGTTTAGTGGGTAGTCCAAGGGTATCCTCCCTGGCACAAAAAAAAAAAACAAAAGTTAAATTGAATAAACCCGGAATCCGCACGTTCAAGGGGAGAAAGACCGATTTAATGTTTTGTGGGATGACACATGGATATTTGGGATTTTTTGCACTTTCAGACACTAAAACCACCCTTAAGCTTTCCCAAAGTACCACAATTTTATACTTTTTGGAAAATTCAGACGCTGATCCATTCATTAAGACTAAAATATTTCAAATCGGTTGGAAAATGTAGCCACAGTAATGCCATGAAGGGAAAAAGTTCCGACAACCCGCCCCGCAAAATAGCACTATCTCGCTTATTAGCCCACTTGCAAGAATAACTTTTATTTTAATTTGTTTGTTGACGCTGAAATATTGATTTTAAGCAGTGAAAAACATTTTGCAATGTACACGTGGCTTTTTATACAGTCAAGTTTGTTTTTTTCGCTGTATTCCTATTTGAGCCCTCATTAAAAATTAGTGGATTTGCAAACAATGCTGCAACTTTGTATTTATCCTAAAGAATACACTGGCAGCTACAAAATGAGACCAACATTTTGATAATCGGGTAGAAATTGTGCGTACAGTGAACGATCATGTCTAGAGATCTGCCAAGGAAATTGACGTGTTTTGGGAAAATTCAAGTCTACGCCTTCTAAACGTCATAAAAACAAGGACTTTCATGCAAAGTGCTACACATTTACATTAGACGGAAACTGCATGAAGGCAGCTACAAGATAACACTAAAATTTTAACAATCGGATACAAATTGCGGGCACAGTAAGCGACCAAACCTGGAAATCTGCACGAAAAGTGCACGTGTTCTAGAAACAGCCACTTCTACGCGTCTCACAAGCTATGTAGATAATTTGCCTAAAATATTTTCCGACCACCAAAAGACTGGCTTGGGTTAAGGCTTTAAGTTAAATCGAATAAACCCGGAATTCGCACATTCAAGGGGAGAAAACCGATTTAAAGTTTTGGGGGGTGACACATGGAAAATTGGGATTTTTTTGCACTTTCAACGCTGACTCATCCACTAAGACTAAATGATTGCAAATCGGTTGGAAAATGATTGCAAATCGGTTGGAAAAAGTTCCCAAAACCTGCCCCCCAAAATAACACTATCTCGCTTATTAGATCACTTGGAAGAATAACTTTTATTTTAATTTGTTTTTTTTTTTTTACCGCGGGTGTATTGATTTTAAGCAGTGAAAAACATTTTAATGTACACGTGGCTTTTTAATCAGTCAAGTTTGTTTTTTTCGCTAGATCCTATTTGAACGCTCATAAAAATTAATGGATTTGTAAACAATGCTACAAATTTGTATTTATCCTAAAGAATACACTGGCAGCTACAAAATGAGACCAACATTTTGACAATCGGGTAGAAATTGTGGGTACAGTGAACGATCAAAGCTAGAGATGTGCCAAGGAAATTGACGTGTTTTAGGAAAATCCAAGTCTACGCTTTCTAAACGTCATAAAAACTAGTATCTTCATGCAAAGTGCTACATATTTACATTTGACGGAAACTGCATGAAAGCAGCTACAAAATGACATGAAAATTTTTGCAACCGGATACAAATTGCGGGCATAGTAAGCGACCAAACCTGGAAATCTGCACAATAAGCGCACGTGTTCCAGAAACAGCCACTTCTACACCTCTTGCGAGCTAGATAATTTGCTTAAAATACCAAAAGTCTAGCTTGGGTTAAACTTTTAAGTTAAATCGAATAAACCCGGAATCCGCAAATTAAAGGCGAGAAAAACCTATTTAAAGTTTTGGGGGGTGACACATGGACAATTGGGATTTTTGCGCTTTCAACCACTCCAACCGCCCTTAAGCTTTTCTAAAGTACCACAAATTTATACTTTTTGGAAAATTCAGACGCTGATTCATCCATTAAGACTAAAATATTGCAAATCAGTTGGAAAATGTAGCCTCAGTAATGCCATAAAGGGGAAAAGTTGCCAAAACCTGCCCCGCAAAATAACACTATCCCGCTCATACGACCACTTGGAAGAATAACTTTTATTTTTGTTTGTATGTTGAAGCTGATGTATTGATTTTAAGCAGCGAAAAACATTTTCTAATGTACACGTGGCTTTTTATACAGTCAAGTCGGTTTTTTTGCTGTATTCCTATTTGAACCCTCATAAAAATTAGTGGATTTGTAAATAATGCTGCAACTTTGTATTTATCCTAAAGAATACACTGGCAGCTACAAAATGAGACCAACATTTTGACAATCGATTGGAAATTTTGGCTACAGTGAGCGATCAAAGCTAGAGATCTGCCAAGGAAATTGACGTGTTTTAGGAAAATCCAAGTCTTTGCCTTCTAAACGTCATAAAAACTAGTATTTTCATGCAAAATACTACATATTTATATTTGGCGGAAACTTGATGACAGCAGCTACAAGATGACATTTTAACAATAGGATACAAAATGCGGGCACGGTAATCGACCAAACCTGGAATTCTGCACGAAAAGTGCACGTGTTCTAGAAACAGCCACTTCTACGCCTCTTACAAGCTAGATAATTTGCCTAAAATATTTTCCGACCACCAAACCACTAGATAGGGTGTTAAATAGAATAAACCCGGAATTCACACGTTCAAGGGGAGACAGACCGATTTAAAGTTTATGTGGGTGACACATGGAAAGGTGGGATTCTTGCACTTTCAACCACTAAAACCGCCCTTAAGCTTTTCCAAAGTACCACATAATTATACTTTTTGGAAAATTCGAACGCTGATCCACCCAGCAGGACTAAAATATTGCAAATCGGTTGGAAAATGTAGCCACAGTAATGCCATGAAGGGAAAAAGTTCCCAAAACCTACCCCCCAAAATAACACTATCACTTTTGCTATATTTTGTTTGTTTACACTTATGTACTGATCTTAAACAGTGAAAAACATTTTCTAATGTACACGTGGCTTTTTATACAGTCAAGTTTGTGTTATTCGCTGTATTCCTATTTGAACCCTCAGAAAAATTAGAGATTTGTAAATAATGCTACGAATTTGTATTTATCATGAAGAATACGCAGGCAGCTACAAAATGAGATCAACATTTTGACAATCGGGTAGAAATTATAGCTACAGTGAACGATCAAAGCTAGAGATCTGCCAAGGAAATTGACGTGCTTTAGGAAAATCCAAGTCTACGCCTTCCAAACGTCATAAAAACTAGTATTTTCATGCAAAGTGCTATATATTTACATTTGACGGAAACTGGATGACAGCAGCTACAAGATGACACTAAAACTTTAACAATCCGATACAAATTGCGGGCACAGTAAACGACCAAACCTGGAAATCTGCACGTGTTCTAGAAATAGCCACTTCTACGCCTCTTACAAGCTAGATAATTTGCCTAAAATATTTTCCGACCGCCAAACCCTAAGCTTTTCCAAAGTACCACAAATTTATAATTTTTGGAAAATTCAGACGCTGATCCATCTATTAAGTATAAAATATTGCAAATCGGTTGGAAAATTTAGCCACAGAACTGCGATAAAGGAAAAAAGTTCCCAAAACCTATCTCGCTTATTAGACCACTTGGAAGAATAACTTTTATTTTAATTTGTTTGTTTACGCTGATGTATTGATTTTAGCAGTGAGAAACATTTCTTGATGTTCACGTGGTTGTTTATACAGTCAAGTTTTTGCCGTATTCCTATTTGAACCCTCATAAAAATTAGTGGATTTGTAAATAATGCTGCAAATTTGTATTTATCGGAAAGAATACACTGGCAGCTACAAAATGAGACCAACATTTTGACAATCGGGTAGAAATTGTGGGTACAGTGAACGATCAAAGCTAGAGATCTGCCAAGGAAATTGACGTGTTTTAGGAACATCCAAGTCTACGCCTTCTAAACGTCAGAAAAACTAGTATTTTCATGCAAAGTGCAGCTACAAGATGAAACCAAGATTTAAGCAATCGGATGAAAATTGCGGGCACAGTAAGCGACCAAAACTGGAAATCTGCACGAAAAGTGCACGAGTTACGTTATTCAACGTTACAATTGTTAAAAATATATGTTGGAGATTCCTTCCCCGGAATCTCTTTACATAAAACCACTTTGGTTTTCACTTTTAATTATTTTATTTAATTAATACTTTTTGATTTTGCACCAACAAACTTCTCTTAACTTTGAACTTAACTACAACTTTAATGAATATTTTACTTCAACTGAGATTCAACACTTCATTTCGATAATAATCAACTACAACTATGACTGGTTAGTACTCAACCTCAACTTGTTTGAATACTCAACTACAACTGAGTTACTAATTCTCAAAGGGCTGCTTTAATAATGATAAGAATGCTGATGAAGCAAAGTTTTGGGGGGTGACACAGGGAAAATTGAGATTTTTGCACTTTCAACCACTGAAACCGCCCTTAATTTTTTCCAAAGTACCACAATTTTATACTTTTTGGAAAATTCAGACACTAATCCATCCAACTCCAACTCGGTTGAAAATGTAGCTACAGTAATGCCATGAAGGGAAAAAGTTCCCAAAATCTGTCCCCCACAATAACACTACTCGTATCTCGCTTATTAGACACCTTGAAAGAATAACTTTTGTTTTAATTTGTTTGTTTACGCTGATGTATTTATTTTAAACAGTGAAAAACATTTTCTAATGTACACGTGGCGTTTTATACAGTCCAGTTTGTTTTTTTCGCTATATTCCTATTTGAACCCTCATAAAAATTAGTGGATTTGTAAACAATGCTACAAATTTGTATTTATTGGAAAGAATACACTGGCAGCTACAAAATGAGACCAACATTTTGACAATCGGGGAGAAATTGTGGGTACAGTGAACGATCAAAGCTACAGATCTGCCAAGGAAATTGACGTGTTTTAGGAAAATCAAAGTCTACGCATTCTAAACGTCATAAAAACTAGCATTTTCATGCAAAGTGCTACATATTTATGAAAGCAACTACAAGATGACACGAAAATTTCAACAATCGGATAAAAATTGCGGGCACAGTAAGCGACCAAACCTGGAAATCTGCACGAAAAGTGCACGTGTTCTAGAAACAGCCACTTCTACGCCTCTTACAAGCTAGATAATTTGCCTAAAATATTTTCCGACCACCAAAACACTAGTTCGGGTTAAGCCTTTAAGCTTTAAGCGGGTTAAGCCTTTAAGCTCTCAGCTCTCGAATAAACCCGGAATTTGCACGTTCAAGGGGAGAAAAACCGAGTTAAAGTTTTGGTGGGTGACACATGGAAAATGGGATTTTTGCACTTTCAACCACTAAAACCACCCTTGAGCTTTCCCAAAGTACCTTAAGTTTATATTTTTTGGAAAATTCAGACGCTGATCCATCCATTAAGACTAAAATATTGCAAATCGGTTGAAAATGTAGCCACAGTAACGCCATGAAGGGAAATAAATCCCCGTTGGCAGCACCAGCCGGAAAGGTAAATTCCTCGTATGTAGCGTAAGGTTTCGAAAAAGAATTTGGCTTATCTACCACTGGACTTCTTACTGCAATTTCCGTAGCACTACATGGGTATTTATTAACAGAAAGGATCTGCCGCCGTTCGTATTTGGAGACCTTTCATAGAGGCGCAAATATTTTGCTAATTAAATTGAGTTGCACACGTATGGATCACATATTGAAAATCGGCGGGTAATAAATAAACATATTTATACTCGTTTCGCCCTTCTCACATTTGCTGTTTATACATTTGATAGTGGTTATCAAACAAAGGTGATAACTTTTTGGCTTAAATAGCTCAAATAGTTAATTTCAAAAGATTTCCATAAAAGTTTAATCAGCACTTGCATTGCCATTAATATATACATTTTCGATTCTTTTCTGAACCATCAGGAGCCGTTCTTTTGAATTTTTATTGAAAACGGCTGCTAAAATTATTAAGCTGTAAATTTTCGAATTTTTTATTTGTCATCCGATTTGCATAATTAAATTAAATTAACTTGCCTTAATAACTTATAATTTCAAGTTTTATCGGAATCTGTTGAGAAACTTGGCCGGTAGAGGGCGACAGAAATAAAAAAATGTTTATATCACCCCCCTGTATGGGGAGACCCCCTTAAACACATTAAAATTTGTTCTTACACTGCAAATTTCAAGAGGCACCACTTTTGACCAACGTAGAAAATTTCCTCATTCTAGCTCATGTGGTTTGCGAGAAAACTTGTGACACCCGAACAAACGGTCGGACGGACAGACAGACAAGTCGTGCTTTTACAATTTTTTAGGGTATTGTTAAAAATATTTTGCAATATTTAAAAAATATTCTGATTTATAAATACGTTCAAGATAAGTCATCTAAAACGTTTCCATGAAAAAAATGCATTATTTCAGTTGCTACTAAAATAGCAAATTGCGCTTGTTTCTGACCTTTGGGGGCCGCCATTTTGAATGCATGCATTTGATTGGACAATTTTAAACCTCTGTGGGCTAGGACCTCATTAATCAATGTGCCAAATCTCGTTCAAATCGGAGTTTCACTCGAGACAGGGCAAAATAATTCAATTTTTAGTGAAAATGGCAGCTTAAAAATATTGGGTTTTAAATTTTCGACTTTTTATTTTTCATTCAATTTTAATAATTTTCTGCACAATGCAAGAACATAGCACTGAGATCCACAATCTCAAGTTTCATCGAAATCCGCTGGAAAATGTGACCAGTAGAGCGCCACAAAAACCTGAAAAAACGCATATTTAAAAGGCCGCCATTTTGAAATTTGCACATGCATGATCACTGAAATATCAAAGACTGTAGATCTGGGTAATGGCTATCTCGAAACCAAGTTTCATATTTGTCGGTTGAAAATTGCAACTTTAAGAAGCCCTTGAAGTTTTGAGTTTCAACTGGCCGCCATTTTGTTTTTTGTGACCTGACATCCAGTTTGTTCATGCAATTCTTTAGATACTCATAATTTCCATCTAAATGCCGAACTTCATGTAAATCTGTTGAAAGCTTTGACCACTATTACAACAAAATTTTGCACGTTTTCCGACCTTTGAGCGGCCGCCATTTTGTTTCTGCCGTACCGACTTTAGATTTTTTATTGTGAGATTCATAACATACATTGATGAACCTATGTACCAAATTTCATCCAGATCGGAGCGATACTTTGGTCAGAACAGAAATCACGATTTTTCGTCTAAAATGGCAGCCATTTTGTTTTTGCCCGGCCGATATAGCTGGTTCACGAACTTAACTGAGATATTAACCCAACACACCTTTTCTGAAAATTTGGTGAAAATCGAAGCAAAATTGCAACCTCTAGCGTGGTCACAAATTTCGTTATATCCCACATATATATATATATATATATATATATATATATATATATATATATATATATATATATATATATATATATATATATATATATATATATATATATATATATTATGTACATATTGTTATATGCGGACATAAAGTTTGATAGCACTGAATGTGCTATTTAGTGTATATGCTCTGTTGAATAGCACTGGCAATCGATGAGCTGTGCGAATGACAAGAGAAAAAGGAGACGGATTATAACGGATGATGTAATTTGGTTTTTGGTTTTGCAAGGGCGAGATAGAGTGTGTGGAGCTGAAGACAGAGATGACCGGGACGAGCGTGGAAAGCAAGCAAGACAGGATTGGAGTGATTTGGTCGATACAAAAAGTATGTTGAGAGACTTCTAAGATGTGTTTAAGCGAGATGGTTTGGTAATGTGGTTTCGGTCAGTGTAATAAAAGACAGTTGTGTGAGTTTCGATTAATTTTAAAAATCTACATACATACAACAAAATGTATTCTTGGTATGTACGAAACTTTAATGATAATAAGATATACTCATTTTGGATACAACAATATATATATATATATATATATATATATATATATATATATATATATATATATATATATATATATATATATGATGCTCTCCGCAATAGGTAAATTTCTCTCGAGAAATTTACCTAAAAGTTCCCAAAACCTGCCCCCCAAAATAACACTATCTCGCTTATTAGACCACTTGGAAGAATAACTTCTATTTTAATTTGTTTGCTTACGCTGATGTTTTGATTTTAAGTTGTGAAAAACATTTTCTAGTGTACACGTAGCTTTTTATACAGTCAAGTTTGTTTTTTTCGCTATATTCCTATATCGACTTTTATTTGGTTTTGGTTGAGTACATCCTGTAAGAAGTGATGACGTATGTCAATATGTTTGGTTCTGGGATAGAACCCTGCATTTGAGGTGACCGCAATTGATCTTTGGTTATCACACAGGATTTGAAGTGGCCGCTTCTTTTGACCAAGTTGAATGACAAGTCCGTCCCACCACAGTGCCTTTCGTAAAGCAGCTGAGAGCACCATGTATTCAGCTTCACACGACAAAAGCGCCCCTGTATGCTTTCTTTGGGAACTTCAAGATATCGTTCCCCCTTGAACAATGAAGAGGAATCCAGTGGTTGATCTACGATCATCACTGTTAGCAGCCCAATCAGCATCGTTGTTGTTACCATTTTCACTGAATTTTAGTTTCATTGAAAATGTACCAATGTACTGTACGCAGATAGCGAAGTAAATGCTTCACAGCATTCCAAAACCGTGGTCTAGGACTAGAACTGAATCGACTAAGTAGGTTTACCGCATAGCATATGTCAGGTCAGGTACATTGTGCCTAATATATTAAATAACCAATTGCCTCTTGGTACGAAACATTCTTCATGAATTCAATATCTTTTATTTTAGATGCACCATCTTTAGTTGATATCTTTTCACTAGAATTCATTGGTGTCTTCGTGGATTTGGCCTTTTCCATCCCAAACTTTTATAGAACTTTCTCAATTTATTGCTCTTGATCAATTGCAATTGAACAATCAGATATTGTTATACGCATTCCCAGGATTCGTTTTGCTTCGCCAAGCTCTTCATTTTGAATTGTTGATGGAGTTGCGCTTTAATATATTCAAGCCAGTCGGTTTTATTTGAGAAGAGCAAAAAATCATCTACAGATACAGCTATGAAAAGTATACTTTAATTTTTTGCTTTGACATAAATGCACGGATCATGTTTAGATCTTTCTAATCCAAATGATTTTAGTGTTTTGTTTAGCTCTTGATTTCAAACCCTACTGGACTACTTTAGTCCATATAAAGCCTTTTTAAACAACATACCATCCATAGGTTTTCTCGACTCTGGTAGAACGCAGGCTGTTCCATCTAAATTTCTTCCGAAAGGTTTCTTTGTAGAAAAGGGGAAATTGTATCCATCTGTTTCACCTTAAGGTTTAATTTTGCTACAATTGCGAAAAGATATCGCAAAGAACTGTTTCGGACAACAGGTGAGTATGTGTCCTCATAGACCACCCCTTTTGCTGCGAGTATCCTTTTATGACCAACCTGGTATTGTAGTGATCAATTTGTCCGGTTAGATTACATTTTGTAGGAAATACGCATTTCGATTTTATCGCCTTTCGATTGTTTGGTAAGGCTTGAAGTGTCCATATATCATTTGCGAGTAGTGACTGCATCTCTTCTTCCATAGCCAGTTTCCATTGGTTCGCATAAGGTCTGGATAATGATTCTTCTGACGTCGCCGGGTCATCTTGGAAGTAATTCTGATACTATGCAGGTACTGAGAAACCTTCAAATGGTTCGATTTCATCTTTAGGAAAGGAAAAAGAAGAAGAATTATCTTTTTCTAGTAAAAAATCAGTATACTTGCCTTTTGCGCTCCCTTTTGTTGCGCCTCAACAACTGCTGTTAGAGTTGGATTGCTGAGGAAGCGCCAAAGAATCTGAATCAATTGATGCAACTGCATCTTGGAAACTGTCTTCGTATATTGCATCTTCTTGTTCGTTGCTAATAACGGCATCTTTGACAAGATATTTGTGATTGTTTTCAGCTTGACTTTGTTTGCTAATCTTGGGTGGTTGCATTTCATCTTGGTAGATGAGTTCAACTTTGTTACTTGTTACTGACTTCTTAAATGTTTCGGATGCAGAAACATAAGAGTCTTCATTATAAAAGTATACATCTCGATTTTTAAAAACAATTTTTAACTAGATTTTAAAGGCGGTGCTTTCATCATATCCGACCATAATACATTCGTTGGATTTTGGAGCCCATTTTTCCCCGGTTCACTTTCGGGATATGTGCCATGGCCATGGTTCTAAACACTCTGATATGCTCAAGGTCAGGTACCATTTGACTCCACGCTTGAACTGGTGTTGGGCTGGCTCCTTTCATTGGCGAACGGTTCTGCCCAAAATGTTTTCTACATTTTCGAGTCGGCAAGCATACATCTCGCCTTTTGCACGATTAGGTGATTGTAGCGTTCAACCAAGCCCTTCTGCTCTGGCGTGTGCACATTGGTGGTTTGGTTATGGATCCCATTTTTCCGAAGTGTAGCTTGAAATATGCCGTTCATAAACTCCTTGCCGTTATCAGAAAGTAAACGGTAAACGTCATGAAATCTTCAAAACAGGATAGAACTTCCCAATCCATTTTTGTTTCTAGGAAGTATACACTCGATTTGTCATCAACAAATGTTATATAATAACGCCTTCCACCAAGCGAACTGTGTTCCATGGATCCACATATGTCAGTGTGCACTAATTCAAGCAGCTCATTAGCTCTCCTGCCACACTTACTGAATGGCAACCTTTGTTGTTTGCCAATGACGCACAGCTTGCAGTCTTTCATCTGGAAGTCCAGCACGCAGTAGGGAGCCAACCCATTTCATTTATAGGAAATCCAATTCCGTTTAGGAATTAAGCTGTGATAATGATTTCAATTGCAAGTGACATTGTAATGAGCTTACGCAAAAGTGCTACTTGACGTGTTAAACTATCTTCGTATGCATTTGCTAGCTGCTGCCATAACTCCTTGGCTAATTTTGCACCCTATATACGGACATTGTCGTTGTCCAAATATTATCCAAATCTAAGAACGCCTGCCCAGCAATCTTCCATGTCAGGTAGTTTTCCCTACTGAGCAGTCTATCAACTCAAATGCTTCCAGCACTGTTTTCGGACTTAAACATTTTTTAACTTTTATGAAAATTCGACAAAAAGCGGAACGTTTTCAGAACTTCTATTTTTTCGCGAGAGGCCCATAACCTATTCGCAAAGAAGAAGGAAAGAAGGAGTGACATTTTATTTATAATAGGCTATGAAGTACATAAAAGATAAATCACAGTGTGACAATTAACATTCGGATTATAGGATGGCTATAACACGTTCATATAAAGATAACAAATTATTACGTCCCTAATGGAAAAACCTTTAGCTTATAGAAGATCAGTTCATGTCTCAACTAGCTGCCAGTTTGTTTTTTGATATTTGACTTCAAACCTTTTTTCATTGTTCTTTAGATAGTTATTTCCGTACCGCTGAATTTTTTTAATATCGGTTGAAAGGTTTGGTCACAACGAAAATAACAAATTTTTGCAGGTTTTTAGACATACTAGCGGCCAACATTTTGTTTCAGACGGTTCGACTTTGGAGTTTTTTTGTGAGATTCATCACACATGTCATTGAACCTTTGTACAAAATTTTGTCCAAATCGGAGCTTTACTTTGGTCAGAACAGAAATTTCGATTTTTTGTCTAAAATAGCCGCCATCTTGTTTTGGCCTGGTAAATTTAGCAGGTTTACAAAGTTAAACAAAGTTATTTACTATTATTTACTTTCATGAAAATTGAAACAAACCATATGCATGCATATAAATATAAATATAAATATAATATATATATATATATATATATATATATATATATATATATATATATATATATATATATATACATATATATATATATATATATATATAGTTACATGCACGAATAATTTTGCGAGTTCGCAATTATTTTCACAATCCTTAAGAAGATCATGATCAACAAAACGAACGTACTCGATAACCCATTAATCATGATCAACAAAACGAACGTACTCGAAAACCAAGTGAGTCACTGCTCCATTCATTACGCTGCTCGAATGTTCCCGCTAATTCGCCAATGTACGAGAACTGGGTTGAATGACTAGAGACCCTATATAAAGGTGAGCTGAATGAATGGGAGGATTCATTACAACCACGATAATAAAAACTGCGATAGAGTGGCGCAAGGTAAAGGCGATATTGATTGAGTGATTATGAAGCGATTTTAGAAGACAATTGCGATAGAAATTTATGGACAAGTGGAAGTTAGACTTTTAATATTGAAATTAAAAATTGTGCATTCTTTTAAATAAACTCGTTTTAATTTAATTTAAAAGACATTGCGTTTCACTTTCGCGGACCATTAAAATTATTGGCCGCGAACCATAACACGCGACAGTGTGTCGAGTAGTGAGAAAGAAAATTTTAATAGTGAAGAACTTTTAAAACTGGTGGAAAAAAACTAAATAAAATCCGAAATAATAAAAATAAATGAATTTACCATACCGGAGCTTAAGGGAGACGCAGAAACACCCAAAGCAATGGAACCAGAAAATGCGCTGATGCATATGTCTATGCTGATGCAGCAAGAGCTGCGAAAACAGTCATCTAATTTAACTGCGAAGCTGGACCAACAAGCAATTGAAATCAAAGCAGACATCACACAGAAGCTGGAGAAACAGTGAACCGAAATAAAAGCGGAGCACGGTCATCTGAACAAGCAAATTAAAGGCGTCGAGGAAAAGGTTGACCAGGTTGAGGAAAAGGTTTACCAGGTCGAGGAAAAGGTCAGCCAGGTCGAGGAAAAGTTTAGCCAGGTAGAGGAGAGAATCAACCATGAGATGGAAAACATGAAAAAGGAATTGGAAGCAGCGAAGGCAGTAGTAACCACTGCACCAGCTCCACTTATAACCGCAGCGCAATGCACATCCAGAAATGTGAAAGCACCAATATTCGACGGGCAAACGGTCTGAAGTATTTACAAGATCCAGTTTGAAGCAGCCGCTAGGATAAATCACTGGAATGAGCAGGAACGAGTAACTGCATTAATTCTTGCTCTAAAAGGCCCAGCTGCTGAGCTTTTGCAGACGATCCCCGTTGAGTTGCACTCAAACCCGGCTGCTATAATGAATGCACTCGACATGCGTTATGGAGACGATCATCTGAAGCAGATTTATCGGTCACAGCTACGGCATCGGATGCAGAAGTCTGGCGAAACTTTACAGCAGCTAGGCCAAGACATTGGGCGACTAGCACTTCTGGCCTACCCAGCGTACGATCCAGAACATCGAGACGACGCAGCAACAGAAGCATTCATCAGGGCATTAAAAGACCAGGAATTGCAACAAGCCGTGCGTTTAGCTCAAAAGCAAACGGTTAAGGACGCATTGGCTTATAGTCTGAAATTTGAGGCAGCGAAAAATGTGAGCCGTACCACTGCCCGGGTTCGCGAGGTAGTGACAGACGAGTGCAGGTGTGAGCGCGTGGAAATTGAGCGAGAAGCATGTAAATGGTGCGCCTAGATGCTGGAATCGCGGTGAGAAGGGGCACTTGCAAGGAGATTGCAAGAAGCGAAGAAAATTGAGCTATTGTCCAGGGTGTGCAGCTAGGAGGAGATCCAGACCAAGTCAGGAGCCCAGAATGGAAGCCCTTCAAACTGATGGGGTCAATTTCGTGAAGCAAAGGTTGGCTAGGAGGAGCGACGTCCCCAGCACTACCATCACCGTGTCAAGACTACATCGTAGAGGAGCGGACTTATGCCTTCCGGGTCAAGTTGACGGAGAACATTGCACCATAACAATCGACACTGGTGCATCCCGATCGATTTTCCGACCAGATCTAGACAGCAACAACTTCACAAGGGCAGAATGTTATCACTACGGACAGCTGCGGGAGAAACTGCACTTGTTCATGGAGAGGTCAACCTCAAGATACAGTTGGGAGACCTTTTGTTCCGACATAATTTTCTGGTCGCGAACATTATGGATGACTGTATTCTCGGAATGGATTTTCTGCGACCACATGGAATCACGTTGGATTTGGGCAAGCGGGTATTGAAATGGCAGAATGTTGAAGTACTGATGGAGGATCCCAGTGTCCGAATTCCCAAGATGAATATAGTAGTATATACCGACACTGATGTACCGAATTCTTCCGAAAGTATTGTATGGGCCAAGCTTGATGGTGATTCTCGAGACCACCGATCTTATCTGATATAGCCAACGAAGACGTCTGCATTGCGCAGTCTGATTGTAGGACGAAGCCTTGTAAGGTCTGTAAGGAACGGATATGTGCCGGTTAGAGTCCTTAACACCGCAGACTCGACCACGAGCATCAAAGCGGGAGAAGTCATCGGCAGCTGCCAGCCTGTTTCCACCATCACCTCTTTGGAAGCTACTCACGACCATCATTGGAAAAGGCGGCAAGACACAGACAAAGCCCAGGAATCCACGTCTGCAATATTGAAGCAGGTCAAATTGCCAGTGCAGCTATTCAAATGAGCCTCTGATCTTGTCACCAAGTACAGTGACATCTTCTCAACAAGCCCGGATGACCGAGGCCGAACGAGTATGGTAACTCACGTCATAGATACACAGGGAGCCAAGCCAATTCGACAAGCACCAAGACGTCTTCCTATAGCCAAACAAGGAGAAGTGAGCGCATTGATCTCGGACATGGAAAAACAAGGCGTTATCGAACCTGCTGTCAGTCCATGGGCCGCGCCAGTAGTTCTAGTAAAGAAAAAGGATGGTAGCACTCATTTTTGTGTCAACTATAGGCAGCTTAACGACGTCACTAAGAAAGATAGTTACCCGCTTCCACGCATCGATGACATCATGGACACTTTAGCCGACGCAAAATGGTTTTCTACACTCGATCTCAAGAGTGGCTACTGGCAAGTAGAAATCGACAAGATGGACCGAGAGAAGACCGCATTTTCAGTTGCCACTTTCGAACGCCTGATGGAATACGTGCTTCGAGGCCTAACCTGGAAAATCTGCTTGGTGTACCTAGATGACATCATTGTTATCGGGAGGACTTTCGAAGAGCATGTGCGGAACTTAGAAGAGGTTTTCTCCCGATTGTGACTGGCGAATTTGAAACTTAGTCCCGACAAGTTTACCCTTTTCGCAGCTGAAGTGAAATACCTGGGACACGTCGTATTAGCAAAAGGGGTCAAAATAGACCCTGAGAAAATTGAAGCCGTGAAAAGCTGGCCAACACCAAATAACAAGCGCCAACTACGAAGTTTTCTACTATCGAAGATTCGTCAAAGACCTTGCCAAAAAAGCTAAGTGTCTCCATCAGTTAACCATGAAAAATCGTCCGTATGTCTGGAGTGAACAATGTCAGGTAGTCTTTAAGGCCTTGAAGGAGAAGCTGTGTGAATCACCCATGCTGACTTATTCGAAACCCGGAAAAATGTTTGTAGTTGACACCGATGCGAGCAACGGCGGTATTGGAGCTGTACTCTCCCAGCAGATCGATGGCGAAGAAAGAGTGAGAGGAACTGCTGCGTAACCAGGAAGGAGCTATTGGCTATAATAGAGGCCACCAAGCAGTTCCACAAGTACCTATATGGCCAGAAATTTGTTCTTCGAACGGACCATACATCGCTGAGATGGCTGCTTAACTTCGGAAACCCTGAGGGGCAAGTTGCGAGATGGATCGAAAGATTGCAGTCATACGAATTAATAATTGTGCATTCTTTTAAATAAACTCTTTTTAATTTAATTTAAAAGACATTGCGTTTCACTTTTCCGAAACATTAAAATTATTGACCTAGTTCACGGTCAACACGCGACAACATATATATATATATATATATATATATATATATATATATATATATATATATATATATATATATATATATATATATATATGTATATATATATATATATATACATATATATAGATATATATATATATATATATATATATATATATATATATATATATATATATATATATATATATATATATATATGTATATCTAAAGTACTCTCCGCAATAGGTAAATTTACCTTAAAAGAAATAGCAAGCACACAACAATATCTGACTCAAGTCTGAGTTTTATTCGGAAAACATTTCCATTTTAGAAAGCTCGCAACTGTCGATTATTTTTCGCACATTAATGTAATATTTCACTAGAAACGCGCATTGGATTCGCGTTTATCAGTATTTATACATTTTTTATTGAATAATTTGTGAAAAACGCGATTCTTATACAAAATGAACCAGTTTGCCATAAAACAAATCATTCGCACATTATTAACACATTACGTGAGAATAAAATAATAGTATCAAGAAAATATTTCCTACATACGTATTTTGCTACTATTTTTGTGAGTATTATAGATTTTTAATATTTTTGTTGGTAAAATATTTTTTATAATAATTTGCCTTCTTTCTAGATTTTTCACTCTAAAACTTTTATTGCACGCAAGTTTCTATTTTCCTAGCATATTTTCATGCCCTTCAACGTTTCCTAAGAGATTAACCAGCACCCAAAATTAAAACATAAAAGCCTTCGATGCTTCTAAAAGAAATTCATCTTCAATTTTTTCATTAACATCTATCGAAACATCACATATTTCTATGCGTCATTAATGGGCAAAATATCCGTCTTACATTCCCATTCATTCAACTTATGGATGAGCCCAAGAAACTGAAAGCATAAATGCATCTCAAATGCATGCGATGAGCATGCTGTAGCAATCGAGCAGTCACACAAGCAAACTGCTCGGAAACCTTCATAGCACATCCGAAGTTTTAATTGCAGATTTGGAAAAAAAAATTCTATTACTTCCATTCATGGTTATAAATTATAAAATATTTTTAATTATTGTTCTTGAATGTAAATTTTATATCGTTTGCTTCTATATTAAATTTAAACGTTTCCTTTTAATTATATTCTTTATGATATTTAACTTTTTATTACTATTTAAAATCTTTTTAATTTTTGTTAATTTTTAAAATTCAAAACTGCAGGTAAAATATGGATATGGCAACTCTTTTCCTGCTGCACATTCACGTATTGCATTGGCGAAGGCAAGTGTGCAGCGGAATGAGTGCAAGGCCCGGTCCACTGCAGTTGCAAGGGTCCCGCAAGGCGACAACAAATAAGAAAAAACAACGGGGAAGCCGGTTTGAGAGAACTGCGCCGCAACGGGTTAAGTTTCATTCAAAAACAATCCAACTCGTATCAAAATGTATCTACAAGAATGCCAATTGCAAACAATCAGCACAAACACGATCTTCTGCCGAATGTGTATGGTAAACAACGCGGAACGTTAAAATTAACCATTCTTGAGATTCTGTTGAAGTCTAAGAGGACAATCGGGAGATGTGCGCGTTCGGCGATGAAAGAATTTTGTTGAGTTTGCTTTAAGTTGAAATTGGTGTTTCATTATTCCGAAGTGCATTTCTTCCAGCCTTGGTTTTTGCTGTCGATCGCTGCCACTAGTATTTGCAATGCAAGCATTTTGTGTGTAGAAAATTGATAGGCTGATAGTGTTTAAGCATAAAGTGGTTTCACTTGACAGTGAATTTTTGCTGTAGTTCGTGGAGTTAAAAAAAGAAATCAAATTGCTCGCGACTAGTGTACTAACCTATATCAAATAATTGTCGTAGCCCGCAAGTAAATCAAAATCGTACGCGAAAAGGAGTCTGCTTAAAATCGCCAACCAGCGCGGATGCCGCGAGAGATTAATGTCATTGATTTATAAAATTAAACTGGTGATCGTTGGAAAATTTTTGGTTCCAGTTAGTGAAGAAAAACATAATAAAGTGTGTGGTGCTTTTGTCAAAAAAAATTAAAGTGATCTATCTTGGGCCTCCAAAGAATCAAGACGTACTGAAAAATTGATATGTTTACGTACGCACGTTACGGTACTGAATACAAACAGATTGGAGAAAGAGTGCAATTTGAAAAAATTTAAAAGAAATGTGATTGAATCACTTGTGAATCAAAGCTTTACTTTTTTTCAGTTTAAAAAAATAATTAAACATGTCAAGATCTGACCCTTGAGGAGAAGCGAAGTCATAAACGTGGAGAAGTACAAAATTATTTTCTAAAAACCGTTTCGAAGTTAAACAATTTTAATTATTATTTGACACAAGTGTGGAACATATTCTCCAAACAAAAAAAAATAGAAGATTTTTTGGGGTCCTCTTTATTGCTGGGCCGTTTACTTCCTCCTCAAAGTCTTTCCACCAGGCATTTTAAATTTTTTTCGTGAAGCTTGACAGGGATCGAAAAGTTATAGCATATACTAAACTGCTGACATATATTTTGGGGTTGTTCGTGTCATTCGTTGAAAGGCTGGGTGTATTGTTGATAGTGATGTTGTCCACCGCACATTTTGCCGTCTGTCAAGGTTCATGTGAAGGTCCTTTTTCAATTATTCACGACCGCAAGAATTTGCATTATTCTCCAAAACGTTACCGATAAAGTTAAATCAGTTTGAGCTAGTCGACTTTGTGCTATGAATTTATGACGATATACAGACTATAAGTTATGATTTTGCACACAATTTGCTAGCGTTGAATTTCGACTGTGTCATTGAAATTATTTGAAATCCAAAAAGATTTGGAATTGAAAGTGCTAGGATAGTGCTATTGTTTTGCTGCTGAAGTAGTTTTTTAAATAGAATTGATAATAGTTTTCTTTTCACTTTACTAACCTCTACTGGAACAAAGCAAAAGTTAATATTTTTACTGCATGAATTTTGGAGTTCAAAAAAAAAATTTTTTGCAAATTGGTTTCAATCATCACCACAACGTCAACGAACCTCGTTGAGGATGCCGGTGAGTACCTTTTTTTCATTTTATACATTTCATACATTGTAAAAAAATTTTAGAAAAATATTTATATGTGATTTGTTTAGGTAAATCGAGATTTTATTGTAATAAATTTATTTAATATAAAAAAGCAAAAGGAGGAAGAAATAAATTTTACAATCGAATTTAATATTCTTGCGAAATTGGAAGATAAATAAACAAAAAAATGTTGAATTTGTAGAGAAACAAAACTCGGTCTTTCCATTCATTAAAACCTGACCGGGTATGGGACCCGGAACGATGGCAGGTCCCTCCACTGAAATAAGCTAGCCATCGGGCGTGCTCTTCCCATTTATTACGTTGTTGAGGCTCTTGCCCAGCAAGAGTGGCCCTCCGCTCACGTGCCCTTTTATGGCATAGTGTTGTGTGATTCCATAGTACTATAACATTAATTTGCCACGTTTATATTCCTCCTCTTTGCATGAGTTTTTCACTCAAATGGGAAATATATGGCCACGTCTAAGTTTGGATTCTGATCCAGTTGGGACAGTGCGAGGGGGCACCACTTCCACCTGGATGCCCCACTCTTATTTGTGGGCCATAAGTATCGTCGGTAATGATGAAGTCTCTCGAGTCCGTCCGTTTTATTTTTACAGGCTCGGTTTGTTCTTTGAACAAGCAATTTCAACACTTAGTAGGTTACCTCAGCCTCAACACCAGTCGATCGGCATTCGACGCTTTTTAATTCGTGAATGCGAAATTTTTTTGCAGTAGGTCCTTGTACTGGGTGAAGAACCCACCCCATGACACCACAACGCTAGCCTGCTAGCGCATTCACGCGTCCTCAGACAATGCGAACCTCGGCGGATGCTACCCTCCTCTTCTGCCGAGGCAGCAAACCATCGCTGCAGTCCTTCACAGACATTTGATCAACTCATATCACTACAATGCATACAAACATGAGACACGACCTCGTATTTATAAAAATATAAACAGAAATATATCTACTCAAATGATTATGATGAAGTTTCAAAGCTCTATTTATGCTTGGTTGTGTTTTTCGATAAGAATTTTTTCATATAATATACGCTATATACGACATCATCGTCATGAGCTTCCTGCTTGTATGCATGTAAACTCAACTGGAAAATAATGGAAAAACTATGTTTATAAATAGTTAAAAATATTCCGCCTTTAGTAGAACTTTCAAATAAAAAAATGAAAGAAAGTATATACCCTTTAATTCTACTATTTATTTTAAATTTCGTATACAATTGTTTCGTTTTCTACTTGAGAACTTCCTCAGTACTACTATTCCCTAAACTATAAGTATCCTAATATTTATACTAAACTCATTAACGTATTAATATGAATCTCTAATTACACCTAATCCCTCAAAGTACTTGATCCTTTACCATTCAAAAATATGTTTTTCCTTAATTACTACTTAACTACCTTCATTATTTTGTAAGCTTGAAAAGCCAGGTGTATCCGTTACCTGGGTCGCCGTTCCAAATGTCCTGCGTCTTCCGATTGAATATCTCCAAGCTTTCTGCTACATCAAGCTTCCATCCGTTTGTAACCGTTTTCAGCATGCTTACGTTGTCCGCAGTGATGTCATGTTTTTCAAGGACTATATGCTCTGCTACTTTTGATTTGAAGTTTTTTGCATCCTGCTTTTTGTTTTTGTTGACTGCTTCCCTTAAGTGTTCATTCCATCTGACACCTAGTGATCTCCTCGTTTGTCCAATGTAACATCCATTACATTTCGTACACGATACCTTGTAGACTCCACTGCGCTCCATTTTGGGAATGGGGTCCTTGGTTGATCCAAGCAAGTTCTGTATTTTTGTGGCCCGGCTCGTATAAACTAGGTCGATGTCTACGTTCTTCATAGCCCTCTTCATTGTTTCCGTCCTTGAGTCAAACGTTACAACCAACCTCTTCCGTTGCTCGACTTCCGCAGTTAGCGTTGTGAACTTTTTATTGAAGATCTCCTTCGTTCGTTTGGCTATCAATTTGGTAACTTCATCCGTAGGGTATCCATTCCACTCGGCTAGCTTATAAATGTGGGACGTTTCTTTTTTCAGGCCTTTCTTATTCAATGGAAGCGTGAGCATTCGATTCACAAGCCAGCTAAATGTCGCCCATTTTTGCTGTTGGCAATGGTTCGAAGTGAAAGGAATTATCCGCATGGTGTCCGTTGGTTTGCGGTATATTTCGAATTCCAATCCATTAGCTCCTCTACATACCATTACGTCAAGGAATGGTAGCCGCCCCTCCGACTCCAGCTCGTGGGTGAAACTGACGTTGTTGTGTATTGAGTTGATCGCCGTGAGAATTTGCTGGACCTGATCCTCTTTGATGATCGTGAAGATATCGTCTACTCATATTAATCGAAATGTTAAGTTTCCTCTATATTAAACCGGGGGATGTTGTTACAAATGAATTTATATAGTGTCACTAGTTTAAAAATGGTCGGACGTTGCGGGAAATTGGTTAAAACTGTATCTTTATTGGGTCATAATTTTAGTTTTCTATCCGATCCTTTACGAGTACTCTGTGGAGCATCCTTCAGTAGTTTGTGAAATGCGCGATATTTGCTGATCAAAAATACTTTTTCTCGCGTCATTTGTTTCGTAAGGGATTTTCCAATATTTAATAAGGCAGTTCCAACTCGACATTTTTCACGAGCTGCGGTTCTTTTGACGAGACACATCTTGGGCATGATTGAGGAAAAACGATAGCATCCTTCGACTTGTTCTTCTTCCACGCCAAGAAGGCTGAATAGGCAGTGTTCAACGTTGGAGATAGATTTTACATGCATCATGTACCGCTATACATACGAAAATTCCGTTCCGACTAGTTGGGGGCCTTATACCAACGAACACCTGTCAAATCAGATCGTGATAAAAAAAATGAAAATCCGATTTCAAGAAAACTCTTCAAATAGTAAAATAATGTTGAATCGTCGGGTATCCAATACTGTATTTAAAGTAAGAGGGCAATAGATTAAAATAATTAATCAAGCACGAAACCGAAATCAAAATTTTCAAAAGCTGTTGTAAACGTTAAATAGCGCTGTTAGATGAGTCTTAGGTGAGGAAAATATTTTTATTTATAAACCGTATTGAAAACGACCTACATAAATTTTATTATCGTTGTTCGCTTAGTTTTCCCGTTAAGTAATTCCTTTTCGTTAAACGTAAAAAGTGTATAGTTAGAACTCGTGGAAGAAAGTTTGTGAACCGCGAAAATCAAAATCATAGAACACCCAAATTTTAGTCAACCAAATGAGTAAGGCCCAGTGTTTGGCGTTAATCAAATTTCATCAAAATAATGAAGAATTTTAGAGGATTACTGCATCGTCGTCGAGCGCTCGAAGGACAATGCGGGTAAGTACCCCTTTTGTTTCAAATTTTCTGCATTCTTTTTACATTTTTCTTTTACAGCAACACAAGCACTGAAACAGCAATAGGTTATAGAAAGATTGAGAATTGTATGATCTAGTAAGGTTTTTAATTCATTTGATTTGTAGCGATAGTTAACATTTGTTCAATTTAACGGAGAATATCATAATGGTAATGTGTATCTATTTTAATATAATTCTTAATTTAAATACAATAATGTTCTAATTTCTTGCACAAACTCGGTCTTTCTATTTTGTTTACTTTTGACCGGGTATAGGACCCGGTACGGTGGCAGGCTTTCCCCATAAAACATGAGCCAGCCGCCAGGTACTCACTAACATTCTTTGTTTCAGGTGACGGCGTGGGTTGAGTGGCCCGAGCAAGGTGCCTCTTTATGACATATGATTATGTAATCGAATTGCATAATTCTATGGCATAAATTGGTCACCGGGGTACTTCTCTTCTGATGGGAAGGCTCATTCAAGTTAAGTTGTATGAGTTTTCCACTCAGAAGAGGAATACCTGGTCACTGCAACAATTATGGATTTTAATCCGGTTGGGTGGGTGCGCGGGGGCTCCATCACCACCCGGTTGCCCCTCTCTCATTTGTGGGCCATGAGCCTATCCGGGTAAGGACGAAGTTACCCTGCTTCCACTTCTTTTTACATGTTTCTCTTGTTCCATGAACAAGTCAGTTGCCCCTGGTGTAGTTGCCTACGATTTTTGCGACTTCGGTCGCCTTGCTTTTCTCGACCCCAGAAATTCGTGAATGCGAAATTCTTTGTAGTGGGTCCTTGTGCTGGAGGAATGAACCCACCCCACGACACCGCAATGCTAGCCTGCCAGCGCATTCACGCGTCCCTAGACAAGGGCATTCTCGGCAGATACTGACACCTTCTTCTGCCGAGGCAGCAGACCGTCGCTGCAGTCCTTCACGGACATTTGAATCTACTTAATCACTACAAATGTATGGCTTCTTACGTGCTATGCGTCAGCGATATCCACCTCTCTTTAGTATTTTTCGTATGTTATGTTCGTGGAGAACCTTGCTAAAAGAGTTTTTTTATATTTGCAACAATTTGGGAAGCAGTTGCTCGAGAATTCTTTTGAACTGTCTACAAAACGTTTCTTTTTTCGCGTTCAGTCAGTATGGACGACCACAACGAAGCTTGGACATAATTGAACCAGTTGTATTAAATGTTTTCACCACATATAGGACAGAGGAGTGAATTCTGGCCACTATTTGATCGATTTCGTGGTAAATTTTCCCTTCACTCTTAAGTTTCAGCATAATTTTCCTCTCCTCAGCACTGATTTCGCTAATTTTGAGCGTCATCTTGTATTCTAGTGCACAAAATATTTTAAAAAACTGCATTCACTTATAAACCTATCACAAATGAAAGTAGAACTATTATCGGACCTAAAAACATTAATATGCATCTGCATATGTCATCGCGTAACACGGGGAATCCCCCGGTTTGTTCGGTACGGATACTTTTTCTGGTCTATTATGTTGCCATAAATTGATTTTGTTTGAGTTCCAAGTATTTCTTAAATAGTAAGTATAATGAAACGTACTGGGAATCATGCAAAAGTGTAGATTTTATGATATTGTAAAAGGAAGCATTCAAATTAAGTGGGCATATGCTTTTTAATACAAATATTTTTTTTTTTCCTGCATGTACGGATACTTTTTCTGGCAAGTATACATACTAATATATATATATATATATATATATATATATATATATATATATATATATATATATAGTGTCCCAATAATGTCTTCGTACAGTACCTATTTGAAACTTAAATGATAAAAAACAATAAGATGTAGTATGAAATTTGAAAACGAGTGAATGCAGATTTATTCATTAAGCATTTTTATTTAATTTAAAAACAAAATCGAATCCATTTAAATTATTTATTACTAAATTATTAACTAAAAATTAAACAAAGTCCAAAATTTACTTCCAATAAAGACTTCGTACACTTACAAAACAACTCATGAAAAATCTTAAAAACTATAGATAAGCATATGTATGTAAATTTTTTTAGTATTTTGTTGGATAGCCTTTATTTTTAATCACAGCTTTAAGACGTTGTGGCATAGATTCAACAAGTTTTTTGGTATAGCTTGGGTCTATTTTCACCCATTCCTCCTGAAGAGCCTGTTTCAACTTAGCTTTCGATGTAATATGATGAGTCCTGATCCTTTTTTCCAGCATGTTCCACACGTGCTCAATGGGATTGAGGTCAGGACTTTGCGGTGGTGTCTTGAGCAAATGTGGAGTTTTGTACGCCAAGAAAAGCCTAGTATTATGAGCCATGTGCTTAGGATCATTGTCTTGTTGAAAGTAATAATCCTCTGATACACCCAACTTTTCAGCACTTGGCACCAAATTTTTTTTTTGAGAATTTCAATATATGTTCGATGATCCATGATACCTTCAATTATTTCCATGTTTCCAACACCGCTGGCAGCCATACAGCCCCATACCATTACGCCGCCGCCGCCGTGCTTTACAGTTTTGATGGTGTTCCGTGGGTTGTAAGCTTCTCCTGGCTTTCTCCAGACTCTAAGCCTCCCATCAGACCCAAAAATGTTATATTTGGACTAATCAGAAAATATAACATTGCGCCAGAACTCGAGAGATGCATTGTGGTATTGCCGAGCGAAGTTCAAACGTTTTCTGCGATTTACTTCATTTACAAGTGACTTCCTGCGCGGTGTACGAGATTTGAATCCAGCATCAATCACAGCTTTTCGTGCTGTTTCTGGATGAACTTCCTTTTGATTGAATTGAAGAAGCTGTGCACTAATTTTTGGTGCACTTAAGAACGGATCCTTGGCAATCATACGCTTGTTTTGCAGCCGATCTGCATCAGTGAGAATTGCAGGACGTCCTGATTTTGGCTTATTATCTACGCGGCCTTCATATTTAAATTACAGACTGGATAGTCGAACGGCTCCGGGACAGTAGTTTGGCAATTTCCGTGTATGATTTTTGCTCCTTTATGTGTGAATTCAATATGAGCTTACGCTCTTCCAGCGACAAGTATTTACCAGGCATAATAACGACTTAGACTGAGCAAAATCAGCAAAACTTATACAAATCCCTTTGTTTACATTACTAGAAACCGTTATGAGTGGAAAATGTGTGATTGTGATCGAAAACTATCAGCAAAGAGACCGAAGGGCTAGCGAAAGCGAAAGTGTACGAAGACATTATTGGAGGGAAACTTGGGACTTTGTTTAATTTTTAGTTAATAATTTAGTAATAAATAATTTAAATGGATTAGGTTTTGTTTCTAAATTATAGAAAAATGTTTAATGAATGCATCTGCATTAAACCTTTTTCAAATTTCTTGCAACAATTTATTGGTTTTTATCACTTAAGTTTCAAATTGGTACTGTACGAAGACATTATTGGGACACTATATATATATATATATATATATATATATATATATATATATATATATATATATATATATATATATATATATATATATTAATGTATATATATAGATATACAGGGTTATCCATTTCGTGGTAGGAAAGTACATATAACCCTGCCATTTGCCATCTGTCAGAATTAAATGTCATCCAAAGCGTTTCTTTTTTAGTTGAAGGTTTGCCATTTAGAAATATGGATCGTTTAGCAGTCGAAGAACGCATTAAAATTATTAAATTTCATCATAAAAATGGTGATTCTGCTGTATCAACATTCAGGGCTTTACGAGCCGATTACGGTCGACATAATCGACCTACACAGCAAACAACCCAGTGAGAAAATTTGAAAAGACTGGATCAGTTATTGATATTGCAAGGCCTGTGCATCATCGCAATATTCGTTCTGCTGAAAATACCGCTGTCGTTGCACAAAGTATGGAGGAAGACCCGAATTTATCGATTTCTCGACCTGCTCAACATTTGGGCTTGGCTTACGGCTCATTATGGCGGATTTTGAGTTGGATTTGTATCTCCATCCGTACAAAATCCAATCACTCAAGAACTTAAGCCTCAAGACCATACACAACGCAGAATGTATGCGAATTGGGTGATTGAACAACAAGCCATTGATAACGATTTTTCGAACAAAATTTTCTGTAGTGATGAGGCTCATTTTCCGCTCAGTTGTGTAAATAAACAGAATTGCCGCATATGGGGCTCTCAAAATCCTCAGGTGATCGCAGAAAGGCCTTTGCATCCGGAAAAAGTGACCGTTTGGTGTGCATTATGGCCTGGTGGTGTTATTGGCCCGTATTTTTTTGAAAACGATCAAGGAAGAGCCATTAGAGTCAATTCTGACCGCTATGGACGGATGTTAACCGATTATTTTTGGAGAGAAATTGAAGATTATGATCTGGAGAACATGTAGTTCCAACAGGACGAAGCCACACAAAACAAGCTAATCGAGCACTTTTGCAAGAGAAATTTCCAGGACGCGTAATTTCGAGATTGAGTGATGTCAATTGGACCGTAAGATCCAGCAACCTAACACCTTTGGGTTTTTTTATGGGTCTATGCGAAAGATCGTTTTTACGCGAACAATCCTCAAAATCTTGAGCAATTGAAAACCAACATTAGTGAAATTATGGCCGAGATATTGCCGGAAATGTGCCGAAATGTCATTGAAAATTACCTCAAAAGGATTGAGGTCCCGTGGAGGACATTTGAATGATGTCACGTATAATGGCAAGCTTCAATCTTTATAATGAATAAAAAATTTTGTATCCATCTGAATATTTTATGTGTTTTCTTTAGCTTTACTTTCCCAAGCGTAAAATGGATAACCCTATATTTACAAGGAAAATATTAAAACTCAAATAGCGAAATGAATAATTTGGATGTGGTTTTCATCTGGGGTGAAACTTGATTCAAATTGTTGTATTGGCTAATGTTGTCTTTTTGTTGGACATTTGGAATACCGTTGAATGTCAATCGTAGCCGATGACAGCCCGCGGTATAATTTGACAGTAGACAGAAGAAATGGCGTTAAACGTCAGGTGAAGCGAAGTGGGTGTTGTATGTTAGCTGCTCTCTTCCAAACAGTTGCTGGCATTTTACTAGTTTTATTTGTGGTTCACTACATTTATTATATAATAAGAGCCATAACAAATTGCAATATGCAAACAGATGACGCCAAGTACATCAAGAAGTATTCATCAATTTTACTACTGCATGGTTGGTGTCGTAATTTACAAAACAATTTTTCTCTTTGCAGAAGATGGAAGGGTGGAACCATTGAACCTCATCCGACAGACAAGGCACTTATTGTCAACTATCAGCTTGAAGCTGCTGTGTTTGGTGAACCAGAAAATCCAATGCTGGAGGAAAAAAAGGTACGTTATCCTTAAAAGTGCCTCCACAAACAACACCTCCCACGCAAAAGCTATTGATTTTTCTAGAGTTGTTACATGTGAGTCATTCTAGAGAGCGACTTCCATTGTCGTCGCTGCCTTGGTTTCATTTGGACGCCCCAGCTTTTATAAATCTACTTACCATATGTTAATGGCGCTTAATAAGATATTGCCCCGTTAAAAACTTACCTTGCAAAATAATGAGGTAATCGATGAGGCCACAAGTATTGAAATGGTGAGCAAAAATCGTGAAAATCGAATATATTTATTCTAAAAAGTACAACGTCATGTATTGTGCTAAATTGATTCCTATTTATATTGAATTGCCTTATATATCCTGTTCATATACTACTTCCATTTATTTCTCTGTGAATTCTGCATAGCAAAAACCTATCTGCCTTCTTTACTTGAAAAAAACTATTGATTAAAGTTACCATCATCTTAACTTGTTAACGCAAAATATAAGCTTTAGCAAAATATACATATATGATATGGCAAATTTCCCGCAGAGCTATAAAACTGAATACCACAAAAATCTAGACCTTGCCCATTTATTAGACCACATAAGCAAAAGTCACTATGGACCAGGGGAGCTTGTCACGATTGAAACTTTACAATGGTATGTTCGCAAAGATGAAACGTATACCATTGCAAGGTATTGAATCGTGATAAAAAAAAATTTATTTCAATGTTCATATATTTTGTATACACCCTTGCACATAACTCATAAGCGAATGTTATAATTGAATATAGTTTTCGCTAAACGGAAACTACAATTGTCAAGCGGGAAACTAGCATGATAATGTTTAACCCTCTAACCCCCGGATTGTAAATTGAAGTGGTAGAATTGTCGGAATTTTTTTTTGGGTCTAATTTTGCTCCAATAATTCGAATATAACGTAGTTTTTGTGATTTTTGTTCCGTGCTGACCTTTAATCCCAGAAAAAGGAAGCCCGCCCTGAGGCGGGTATACGGGTTCTCAATAAAAAAATTTTGTTCACAAAGATATTCAAAGACTGATTTTATGAAGATGTTTCTTGGCAAAATAATTTGTTTTATTAATTTTAGGTTTTCCAAATATTTTCTTATGAACTAGTTACAAGACATCCTGTTAGTTATTTACTGATATTTTTAAGTGAATGGTATTCATGAAAACAGTTTTTGAGAGTCGAACAACACAAATGAACTTCACATTTCTGATAAAAATACTGCGTTTCAGATGTTTTGCATAATTTGCACGCTTTCTTGCCACCCACCTTAGATAGCCATATGCCAGGATGATATGAATCATCTAGCCGAACAGAATCAGGTGGATGCACTGTTTTGTGATCTCTAAATAAATTTTTATTTGCTTCAGGCCTAGCTGGTTCTGACATTGCAGCATTTGGACGACCAACTGACCGTTTGTGCTTATATGCACATAAAGCTGCGGCTATTTCATCGCGAGATTGTGGTAACGTATAATTTCTGTAGTCTGGTGCATCTTGTGCAGAAGAGTTCTTTCTTTTATATAGAATATAAGCATTCACTACCGCCATATCTAAAAAATGGTAGAAAAGCCTGGTTACTGCATCTCTTGTCTTCATACGGATATGCTATCGACCCATAAGTCCGTTCATGAGGTCGATCCCAACCATGTGATTGTTAGACTCCCGTATTATTTGTGGACAATCAATTTCTTCATGAGTCTTTTCTTTTCTGTTGTATCGAAAGACTTTTTTTGGTTATTCTGTAGAATTCGACTTGGCAAACGGTTTGACACCAACATATGTTGATGCCAAACGTACACATTTGTTGTCTTTCCATAAGACCGTATTTATGTCGATACCATATGCAGATCCCATATATTCTGTGGAAAATCCACGTGATGCTTTCAATATTTGCTTGTCTTTAGCAGAAGGTAGTTTACATGAGGGTATTCCGTTTACGCGGATGGTTCCAAGAGAATAGATTCCTCCTGCACGTAAATAAACAAGCAAAGGCAGTGACGTATAAAAATTGTCAAATGGTTCTTAAAATCGGGAATAGTTTGGGATAGACGAACGACAACGTTGCTTGTAGCTCCTAAGTCAGGGCAGTTGGGTAGAACTACATTATCACCAGCACCATGGTAAATTTCAAATGCGTATGCATACCCTGTCGAATCACATTGTAATGTGACGCCTACGCCCGGGAATCGAAGTGATTCCGATCCCGAACCCTGGCAACCGGCCAGATATGTATGACTTCGAAGTGCAAGCAGACTTCATCTTTCGTGCGGATATCATTGCGCAGAAAATATTTTTTTTTTTTTTTTCTTTTCCAAATATTTTTATCTGTGGATATAAATATTTGAAAAATAATAATTAATTAACCATCCGATACATTTCGAAGCATATCTATCTGGCAATGCCCCCCACAGTTGCCATCATAACATCGAATAGATAGAAACGTGGAAACTGGGTGGAAGTGTCATTCGTCACATAACCTTCAAGGTGTCAGGCTAACACAAGACGGGAGCCGGTAAATTTTATTTAAGCAGTGGGAATCTGAATTATTTATTTTTTTGCTTTAAGGGCGGAAGCGACCTTCCTTCGTGGGCCGACGGAATTTTTAGTGGAGTCATCCACTCCACTGCTGGAAATTCGACGGAAGTTAGTCAACAGAGCACTTACTAGCACGATCGTGCCTACCCACAGTCGGAAGTGCAAACGCAACAACGCCCCTGTTAAATAATAAATTGGTCATACTACGTATTCCCTTTTAAGGAATATTTCTGCAGTTTGTGCAAACACGGCTCCCAAAAGCAGGAGTTTCCATCATAACCAGCATCAGTCTGCTTCATCTGTTTCGCAACTGAGTCGGCAGCATAGCGTAACCGATTCACGAAGTACGAGCAACCGGAGACGAGCGTTGAGCAGCACGGCCGTAAGTAGCAATGATCATGCAGACAAAGAAAGTTCCCATGAAGATTGATCACAGGTAGGTGCTCATATGGTAGATTTCGCGCATACAACATTTGTGCCAAAGAATGGTGCAGACTTTATCGCACCGGCTACAGTAACAACCGTTCACCAAGGGCCAGGCAGTGATTTCTTGACTGGGATCGATAGTTTGAATAGACTCCTAGCAGAAATTCTTCCCGAGGAGATACTAAGCGTAAACTAAAGATCAACGTCAGATACAAACAAATGAGGATAGGCAGTCTAGGGAGAGAAAATTTAATAAAGCAGATTGAATAAAATGAAATTAAACAGGAAGTTTATAAAGATCTATACTGAATGATGTGTGTAAAAGCGAGAAGGCAAGGCAGAATACAAATAATAAGTCTCTTATCAAAACAACAAGGATATCTCTTCCTTTTATTTTAAGATGCTCTAAATCCAATTTTGAGACGGGAAAATCCGCTTCCTTTCAACTCGGCTGATTAATTCAACCCTGTTTCGGTCCCTTGTCTTTCCATCAACTGTGTGTGCATTGTATTCGTGATTGTGATAATACAAAGATTGTATGGGCGATTGAGTGAAATTGGGAGTGAGTATGTGAGCCGTATCTGGGATTCTATGTTTATCAACCGTTCGTTCACTTTACCGTTTATCGGCCCTTGGTTTACCTCTACCTGTTTTGTCTTTGCGAAATTTCTAGTCGGAGTTAATCTTTTCTAAAGTGTTTTTCTATATACATAAAATAAAACGGTATTAGAATTGTAAAACAATTCAGTATTTGCGATGCAACAAACCGAATTAGTTTTCGAAATACAGATGCTAGAATAAACAAAAATCAAATAAACACAAAACAGAAAACGTAATAAAGAAATATTTAAAATTTTTCTTCAGATGTAGTAAACAGAGAAATATTACACCGAAGGTAAAGACGAAAACCTCAATAAAATAATTGAGAAATTGATGAAAACCAAATTCAATATTTTTGCGCGTCTTTTCTTTTTAAACTACTACAAAATAAAGTAGTGTGTTTCAACTTTTTCTATTTGAAGATTTCCAGCCAGTGGCTCATTTAAAATTTCAAATTAGGTCCTCCTTTACATACATTTCAAAAAGAAAGTGTCATTACGCGTAATTTACATTCAAAGTAATATTTAAAAGAGAAACGGAAACATTATATCTGAGGTATAGGAACGTACATGAAATGATTTTCTACATCTTCTGCATTGAACGAGTATAGTAATATTTCACAAGGCTGGATTTAGGGGGAGAACATTGTTTTATTGGAGGAATTATTTTTTTGATTATTCACCAGAAACATTTGATCAAATTAGAAGAAAAAGCGAAAAGCCTTGATTAAACTAACTGTTTATGCCTTTTTTAAACCTTTGACTACCAGTGTCGATATATTATAGGATTAGAGCTAATCTATTGGACATTAAGGGAAAATTTTGGTAATTACAGAACAAGATTTTTACATCTTTTAGCATACATATTTACATTTTCTCAGAGCTAGAACATATGTCATTATAATGCAAAGTCCACAATGGTAAAATGCTCATACTCGCAAATCTGTTTCAATATATTTGTTTACGAATTGAACTCAGTATTGTAATTCGAAACTATACATCGGTAGTTTTAGACTTTGAAGTTTGTCGATCAGCTTAGAACGTCATAATAATGGTGTTTACTTTTCAAAACAAATAATTCAGAAAGCATAAAAATCAGTCTTGCAGTCTTTTACATTCTGATTTCTTGCGGCATTGGAATATTCCGTCCTTGTCACTTAGATCAAATTTTCACAGTGGGGGTATTAACATAATTAAAAGGTTTAATAGAGTATTCAATGTATCTTTTGTTAGGATTTTCGTGTTTCAAATTGGAGTATTAATCTAAAACTAGACTTTGTTGCACCAGAATTCAAATAACAAGCCTTGAACACACGCTTTTGCAATTGTCGACTGATTGTCCTTAATACCATATGCATCAACACACAAAGAATGTATAACTTGAATCACAAAAAAAAAAAAATAACTAACGAGGGCAATAATTACTAAACCGGTTATGTAATTCAGTAACAGTAGTGAAGATTAGAACTCGTTAAACAAGTCAAAAAAAATTTATATGTTTCAACAATAGTACTTTTACAATATTAATTAATATACAAAGAAAAATTCTCTTAAAATTATCTTCTTTTCCATTATTCTAACAATGGATAAATTGTGGAAGAATCTATTGAATGTTGAATAATTAATTTCCTGTATTTAAATATTCAAAGTAAATTACGTCAAGATTGTGTGCGATCTCGTTAAAATTGCATTAAAAATATATATATATATAGGAAAATTTATATTATACAAACACGTCTTATTTGTTGCAAGTACTCATGAGAATGAAATAATTTTTAGTTCAAAAAAAAGAAAGAAAATAATAGAAATTTTTGGAAATGATTTCGGCTTGATTATGATTATTTCCTATCTATTAATATGTAACTTATCACCATGTAGATTTTACTATTCTCCATAGTTAATTATAAATAAATGGTAAGGTTCTCATTTATGAATAAAATTTTAGTTAGTAATCAGCGATCAGAAAATATCTGTAAGGTTTTTACTATTGGAATGTGCCTTAGAATGAATTAAAATGAATTGCTAAACTTAACCACGACTTTCCTTTTCAGTGGTTCTTCTTTTTTCAGCGGGAAAGGAAGTGCAGGGTAGGTATGCCGTCGCGAGGGTAGGGTTTAGAAAAATCCGCGGAGGTCGGTTTCGCGTCGTGCGCGGTACGCGGTACCTTTGTTGTTTTGTCATTTTATTAGAGTAGCTTTCGTCGGGATGAGTTAACGTAGTATACTTTTCGGTACCGCGTCGGGAATTCGGGAACGCGAAATAAAAATTAGATTTTGTTCTTTTGACTGGTCATGAGAAGAAATACGGAGTAACGTAGAATAGGTTTCCTCTCCGTATGGTTTTGTTTGTAACGCGTTTGAAAACGGGCGTGTATAGGTGGCTGAATTATGTAAATGAGCGTAACCCATTCGGAGACCCGCGACTGAAATCCTCTCCGAAATAGCTGGCCGACAAGCAGCCACCGCGTGAATGGGTTACGGTGCACGGATTGGTTGACCGGTTGGTACCGTCCGTTGGCACTACTCAGACTTAACGTCTAGAACCGATGAGAGGTCGGTTCCGCGTTCGGACCTAAAAAGGTAAAAATCATTACAACATAATACAAAAGGTTTTATGCCCCATTTGTGGGGTTTATTTGGCATATACTGTCGTAAATGGTATTGAATTTTAGTAGAGCATATCTGCTCATCTACACACAGTCTAGCTGGCTTTGGAACGGAATTGAAGCGCTCATTGAGGATGTCTGCTACTTTCCTTATCCGAAAAATTTTATCGCAGCCAGGTTCACCGCTTTTTGGTCGATTGGATTCAGCTTGGAAACTTAAAAACTGCTTTATGCGTTCAAATAGCAGACATTGTATTTTTTACAGCGGGAAATCCTCGCTTGCCCCAGTAGCTTTCCATGTTGGGATACTGGTAGATTGACATAAAAATAAGGATGCCAATGTAATGATGCAAGCTGTCGATGTCAGTAGTGAAGGTTGCATTTGAATTACATGCCGCTTCATTAGTGTGATCTACAATCATGCTTACCAGGTCATCCGTGAAAAAGTATTTGAAAAACTCTATAGGTGTATTCAGTTTTTCAACGGTGGTTGGTAACTCTATGCTTCATTGACATGAAGTTGCATGTTTTGTATCTTCCATGTGATTTTGGCGAATTCCGTAGAACCGGTATAAATAGAATTTAATGATTCGCTGTTGAACCCACCGGAACTAGGAACTGATATTGGACCGTCACCTTCGATGGAAGGCATAGGTGATCGTGGCCTCTTCGGTTTCCTAAAAGGCGATGAATTTTGCATTGAAGTAGGTCGTGCTGTTGTCAAGGTGGAAGCAAGCCCACATTGTTCTTTTTCTAGCGGTTCTTCCGTCGGTTAGCTTATGTTTGAATAATTTTTGGAAGCACGAGTTTTGCCATTTTGAACGAGTTCTTTCATATACTCGTTATACTCAGAACATATTTTATTTTCATGTTGTTCATCTGGTATGTTGTTTGGATCGTGTAGGCTATTATCACTATAAATATCGTCATCATCACTTACTGAGCTCATGAACTCCTCAAGTTGCATTTCCGACGTTTGGCTTAGATGCCATTTTCGCATCGCTCTGCTTCGGTCATATCAAGCAACCTTTTTCGAACCAATTTCAACATTGGCGAAGGCTTTGGTTGTGAAATTGAAGTATTCATTTCTTTAAAATAAAAATCAATATGTTGAAGATAACAATAAAATTAAATATGTATATACAAACTTCAAAACTGAAGCAAAATAAAATAAAAAATGATATGAGCAACTTCCCATCAAAATTTCCTCTATCCCGTATACCCGCCCTGAGGCGGTTATCGCTATTTGATGGCAAATGCTCGTTTTTCAAACTCAAACGAAATAATAAAGAAATCATAATTCAAAGAGCACACTTACTTATGCTTTCAAAAATTCTAAGTAAATTTCGCAAATTCTAAGCACTGTTTTTTCACTGTTCACCACACTAATTTTCAGAAATAATTTCCGCGACTATTACTTGTGAAAATCAACACAAAAATGATGGCAAAAGACAAATGAATGCATTCATGTAGGTGAAAATAGTCGCAAAATAGATGTTTGTTTGCTCATTATTGATGTGCGTAAACAGCTCCAAGAAAAAACAGTTATAAGACCAATAAAATTATGATTTTCCAATACCCGCCTCAAGGCGGGTATTCGGGTTAGAGGGTTAACTATTAAAACAAATGCAAATTGCGTGATTTACAGGACCTAGGACCTGATACACCGGCGAAAACTATACGTTTGCCCTATGTGCGAGAAACGCTTCACGCAGAGCAGCTATATCGCAATGCAGATGCAATTCCCCACGGCTGAGAAGCCTTACATGTGCAAAGAATGTAGGAAGCGTTTTGAAGGTTCAAACACGCTACACATGCACAATAAAACGCACACGGGAGAAAGGCCTTACTGCTGCAATATTTGCGGAAAGACATTCGCTGGGCTGGAAACCGCCACCGTCCATCAACGCACCCACACTGGCGAGAAGCCGCATTACTGCAACTTCTGCAATCGCCCTTTTATAAGTTCTAGTTATTTTTGCACCCACAAGCTGACTCATATAATCAGCAATATCTACGATTGCTGGAAATGCAATTCGAGTTTCTAGGCAGCCACAGTCTGAAGACCCATGTCCGATCGCAATGCGCTGTAATGCCTCCAAGCCATTTTTCTACCGAAGAAGGGACGTCCGGCGCTCAAGTCTGACACGAGGCAATTCTCGCCAACAGAAAGGAATATCGAAAGAATGAAGAAGCTTGTGCGATTCGATTACGCTTTCCAACCAACACATTATATGCTGATGACACAGTTCTACTTTATTCAGTACGAGACAAAACTGCCATTGAGAACACTATCAACGACGATCTAGGAAAATTCCATCAGTGGTTAATTGGAAACAAACTAGTATTGAACACATCAACGACAAAATATATTGTTTTTAAGCAAAAGAACAAAGGAGACATAGATGTCGAACTAAATATTAACGGCGAAAAATTGCAAAGAGTGCTAGAAATGAAATATCTTGGTCTTATCATAGACCATCGTATAACCTGGTTACCACACATAAATAGCTTAAGAAGGCAATTAGCCCCAATAATAGGATTGTTAAGAAGATATGAGGATTTTCCAATGCACATCAAGAAACTTGTTCTAAATGCGTTTGTCCTGGCGAAATTGCATTATGGAGTACTTATTTGGAGTCAATCAGCGAAGCAACATTTAAACAGTATATCCAGGCTGCTGACCAAAGCGTATAAAAACATTCTGAAGCTGCCAATGCTTACTCAAACTAGTTTGGTTTACCAATTGGCAAAATCATTAACCTTTAGTCAAATTATTATTATGGAGAAAGCGAAGTTTATCTACAGAAATTTAAAAACTAATGGATCGGAACGAGCGCCATTAATTAGGGTATCACAGATCAACCCATATAATGCGAGGAATGCAAATCAATTCGTAATACCTTTTGCCAGAACGGATCGACTAAAGAACGATGCAACGAATGATGCTCTGCGTATATATAACAATCTACCAGAAATTGTTAAGGAAGCAAACTCACTTTTGGTATTTAAGAAAAGACTAAGGGAGCATTTAATGACTACTGATTGAAGCGTGGACCTGTAATTCTGCTTTTATGAGCCCAGTATCTTAGGGCGTTCTTTTTGACCCTATCGGCGAGATACTGAAGTGACAGTTACTCAGAGTTTTTTTTGAATGCGTCGTATGATATTGAATTTTTTTTTATCTCTGAGAGCTGATCATGATTTTTTGGACTAGATGTTCACGAAAAGGACTAGTTCACATTATATTGTGTGCCCCCTTATACCGATGTGTTAAACATTGTCTGGGTGGCACAAAGGACCAAGCGACGTAATGTGAATGCAGATCGCACGAGCTTTGTGCGACGAAGAAAGAGTGATGGAGAGAGTGGTAGGAAATGGAGGTAATTAAAAAAAAAAACCAAAATTTCAATTATTGTTGATAGACATGCCCGCGATTATGAACTGCCCTATTTGAGCAACAGGAAGTTTCTGGTACCTCAGGAAATAATACGAAATCGATTGATACTCGTAAGTCATAATAAAGAATTATTTCTGCTTGTTAAAAACCGCGCATTTGTGTCAATGAGTAAAAACATCACAAAAATTTATGAGCAATACGTAAGTGACGGTAGATTCAATGATATGACTTATACATCGTAGGAAGCGTTTGGATGGCAGTTAAAATAAATCACCACTAAAATTCAGTTCCGATTTGTTTCATACTTATTTTATAATTAGAGGTAAATAATACATCGTCCATAAACTTTATAGAACTGTTCAATTTGCAAATGAAATGCCGCGAGCTGTCAAAGTTGAGAAAGGTAGTCCGGAGCCGGCAAAATAAGTTCCAAAAAAGAACAACCACCGTTACCACCGAGAACGAATGTCCGCGACATGAAGACTGGTTTGACCGGTTAGGAGAGAGGGTGAGTCCAACGAGTTTGAGCTTGAGAAAATTATTTGGAGGAAGGAAAATCTTGCCGCGAAACGAGTACGGTGAGAAAAAAGGGAGCTTGGGATGAACCGTAATCAAGGAGAGTTGAGTACAGGTGGCGAGAGCTCAACGATAATCAGTAAGTTGCGAAACACTTAAGACATCAAAGCATCCTGAAAGTGGTGAATTTTGTATTTATTTTTTATAATTCGAGTGAAAAATAATTGAATGAAGTGCAACCGAGATTTGGTTGCAGAATCGATTTTAGTATATAGAACGTCAGTTTTAACATAATTATACCACTACAAACTTGGGTGAAACTGAAGATTGGCCATGGTATTTGTGCGAAACTTGGGTGCGTGGTGAAAAATTCTTCTTCGTAGCACTACAGACCCTCTCGGGTCTTCGCTTCCTGCAACAAGCGCCTCAAACTGTCTCGATCCATTGAACGCGTCCTCCAATTTTGAAATCCGAGCAGCGATGAACCGTCTTCGTCGACCGAGTAAGACCAGCATTTCCTCGGTTTCCCCACTGGTCTTCCGCCTTCAGTTTTCCCAACGATTACCTTTTTTGGTATCCGTTGTTCGTCCATACGATTCATGTGGCCTACCCATTGCAGCTTCCGCATTCTTACAATCGTTGAGACCTGCGGCTCGTAAAAAAATTTCATACAGCTCATGGTTGTATCGAATTCGCCGTTGGTCTCCGTCTAAATTAGCTCTGATTATAACCGGTCACGAAACATGTGATAAACTGCCTTACCTATACATTTAATACCAGGTTTTTCATGTAATGGTGCGTTCCTTCATGTGCATTACATTGCTCTCTTACCAATGATTATCACATAAAGAAACTATATGGCCACTTTTATGAGCATTAATTGTATTTAATGTCGTTGCATCATTGCAAACAAAGGGGAACGTGCCCGGGAATCGGACGGAGTGAGCGGGAAGTTCTTTGCGTTGACCGCGCGATTGCTGTGCCGTTAGCGAACAAAAAGAAATAGTTTTAGCGGAAGCAATTTATGTTTTGTACATTCACTTTTTTTTTCATTTTTATTTGCGGAATTAGAAACAATCACCATTGAAAGTCTTTCGACATGCTAAAAAAATCCTGAGAAGAAATCACGAGAATTTTTGATTGCGAACAGCAGCCTGTAGTGAATTTAGAAGTTTCAAAATGTCCGTAAAGGACTGCAGCGATGTTCTGCTGCCTCGGCAGAAGAAGATGGAGATATCTGCCGAGAATGCCCTCGTCTGGGGACGCGTGAATGCGCTGGCAGGCTAGCATTGCGGTGTCGTGGGGCGGGTTCATTTCCCCAGCACGAGGACCCACTACAAAAAATTTCGCACTCACGAATTTCTCCTGGTCAAACTAAAACGAGACGACCGAAGTCGCAAAAAGTGTAGGTAACTACACCAAGAGAAAAAAGACTTGTTCCGAGAACAAGTGGAACATGTAAAAAGGGGCGGACTTAGGGTAACTTCGTCGTTACCCGACGAAGCCCATGGCCCACAAATGAGAGAAGGGCAACCGGGTGGTGATGGAGCCCCTTCGCACCCACCCAACCGGATTTAAATCCATATTTGTTGCAGTGGCCAGGTATTCCTCTTCTGAGTGGAAAACTCATACACTTGACTTGTATAAACTTTCCCATCAGAAGAGGAGTACCCCGGTGATCAATTTATGCCATAGAATTATGCAATTCGATTGCATAACTCTATGTCATCAAGAGGCACTCTGCTTGGGCCACTCAACCCGCGACGTCACCTGAAACAGAAGAAGGATTAAAGAGTACTTGGCGGCTGGCTCATGTTTTGAGGTGGAAGCCTGCCACCGTACCGGGTCCTATACCCGGTCAGAGTTCCAAGAAATGAAAAGACCGAAGGTTTTTAGATTTTAGCGATTCATTATTTTCATTTTGTTCTTATAATCTATAATTTAAATAATTTTTTAAACTTCAAGGGAAAATCTCAATATAATTGAAGCAAAGAAAGTTGGTTAGTTCAATATACTAATATTTTTACAAAAAAATCAGTTGCTACAAAAATAGAAAAAATACTAACTTAAAAAGGTCAAAATTATGAAACGAAAGCAATTTAAAAAAAAAACATGAGGCAAAAATTTGAAATATATATGAAAGAAAAATTAAATACAAAATTTGAAATATACATGAAAAAAATAATTAAATGCAAAATTTGAAATATACATGAAAAAAAGAATTAAACGCAATATTTGAAATATATATGAAAAAAAATTAAATACAAAATTTGAAATATACATGAAAAAAAAAAAATTAAATGCAAAATTTGAAATATATATGAAAAATTACGGCAATAAAAGGGTACTTACCCCACATGGTCCGTCGAGCGCTCGATGACGATGCGGGTGCTTTTCTCCTATATGAATACAAACTGTAACAGAATCTTGCTTCATATGAACATTTACAAAGGCAATATAATCTTTCTTTGACATCTGATTTTCAAAGGACTTGGATATTTCCATACAAGTTCGCTTATTTAGGGGGATACACAGAATTTCACTCGTAGCAACGTCCAATACTGATTGTGTACTCGGCTAACCTGAATCCGTTCTATTTCTACTTTTTATTTTCTTTTATCCCAGCTTATAATTTGTCACGTCCTTGACTTGAGCGTACGCACCAAATCCCAACTGGCGTTCATCGTTTAGCACAGGCCGTTGTTACGCAATGAAGTCCAATCCAACAAATTGCCAAGCAGACAATCAAATACACCAAAGTCCTTGCTGAATGAGAAAGAACCGATCGAGTGTCCCAAGGCTGCGAAAGCAAGCATAGGGCGTATTGTAGGCACTGAGAAAGAAAAAGTGGTTGCAACATCCATGCGAACTTCACGAAATGTGTATGGCTAATAAAGCACAAAGTGCGTGGAGATGATTTTTCTACATTAATTGGCAACAAAACAGCCACAAGCGGAGCGTATACTTGGAAACCTCGCAATTTCCACACACAAAACAGGCGAGCACCACAAAACACAGAATTGCATCTTTCACTTTGCAAGCAAGCTATACCATCTTATTTCGTCGGGCTTTGCAAGCGTTTCGGGCAAAAATAATGCAACCGCTATTCACACAAACGTTGTTTTTTTTTTCCTCAAACATCACCGCAATAGAGCATTTGTAATGAGCCCGTTGTGTTTGGTGATCGCTGTACTTTCACCAATGCCGTATTAATCACTGCATGCGCGCTAACAAGTGGTTTACATATTCAGTAATTCACTTTGCATGTAGTTTCGATATTTAATGCGATTATTAGCACTTTTCACGTAAAAATATATAGGCGCGAATGACTAAGAATGCGCTATTTCTACTCCAATATTTCTACCGTTCTTTTCTTTCTTCCTCTACGCGGCGTCCGCGCTGTGTCGCGGTTTCGAGCAGACTCCTCGAAATCTCTCGGCGACAGCACCAGCAGCACCAACCGGTCATACCGCCGCTACCGCCACCGCTCTTCCTTCGCTCAATCGCTGATTGTGTCGGAATTTGTAATTTATCATTTACACGGCATAGGCTATTTGGATTTTGTTTAAAGTATTTTTCTCCTGCTTTTACAATTAACTGCGTATTATTATTCTCGAGTTTGCTATAACTTGAATTTAGTGTTTGGAAATGAGAAGGTCGCGGTGATGATATAGATGCATGTTCACTATTGTTATCAATAGTATTTTCAATAATTTCTATTTTATCTTGACTTTTCTTCTCTTTCATTCTATATCATTAACATTAAGACCTATGTTCGTTATTTTTTTTTTTTTTTTTTTTTTGTAAAAATGAGGACTGTTTTTATTTTAATTCATAGATTTTTTGAAAAGAATTCACTATACAAGACCAACTGAATATTTTACTAATGCTACTGTGTTGTTATAAACAATGAATTCATGAAATTCCTGATCTTGTTCCACGCGAATTGTATTAAGATATTTAATACTAAACGTAGGCTGAAAATAGAAAGCGAAAACGCGCGATGTACATTTAAATGAGGGAATGTTTAAATAAACTAAATCGTAATGGAAGGAGAGTTACGCAAAATAGAAGAAATGTTTTTTTTTTTTCGCTAGTTGTTTACTAAAATAATACGCATATGTATGTATATTTACTTGATTTGGTACATACATATAAATATTACTTTGCGGTTTTTTTCAACTTATTCCCTAAACTTACTAAGAGTACATACTGCTGCATAATTTTTTCACATTTTCCTTTTTATATTTTCCTTGTTATGTTAAATAACTTGCATTGGATAATCACCATTAGAATTAAGTTAAAGTTCTTTTACTACTCTACTCTGATATTTTAAATTTACAGCGCAATCTCCATTCAGTTTATTAGTTAATAGTTCTAAATCCATTATTGATGAAAATGATATTTAAAAATTAAGTGCATCACACGATACCAACCATCCGGGGCTCTGTTTTCTTTTTCGAGAACGTGCTCAATTACTACAACAAGTTGTGCCGATGATGCCGCTATGTCTTCCTTTACAGTTGATCTAAGTCCTAATAAGATAAAAGGAAAAATTCCAGATCTATAAGGAGTGTTATGTGCCATGATAGCAGCCTTTAGACCTCTGTGTGCCAGCGCTCTATAATGCCGCTAGATTGGGGATGATATACTAAATAAATAAATATATATATATTGTTACATGTACAAATAATTCTGCGAGCTACTGTCGCAATTGTTTTCACAACAATGAAGAACATCAACAAAACGAATTTACTCGAAACCACGAGAACCCAACAAGCATGAACAACATCTGAAAGTGAGTCACTGCTCCATTTATTAACTGCTGGAATGTTCCCGCTAATTCACCAATGTACGAGAACTGAGTTGAATGATTAGAGACCCTATATAAAGGCGAGCTGAATGAATGGGGGAATCATTCATTCGACCGCGATAAGAACTGCGATAGTGTGTGGGAAGCGATATTGTTCGAGTAATAAAAAAAGTGATTTTCGTAATAGTGAAGTGATTTAGAAGACAATTGCGATAAGAAATTTATGGACAAGTGTTAGATTTTTTAATAGTGAAAATTAAAATTAGTGAAAGTGCATTTTTGTAATTAAATAAGCTCTTTTAACTTAAATTAAAATACATTGCGTTTTCACTTTCCCGGAACATTAAAATTATTGGCCGCGAACCAAAAACATGCGACAATATATATATATATATATATATATATATATATATATATATATATATATATATATATATATATATATATATATATATATATTGTCGCGTGTTATGGTTCGCGGCCAATAATTTTAATGTTCCGGGAAAGTGAAAACGCACTGCCTTTTAAATTAAGTTAAAACAGTTTATTTACTAAGAAAAATGCATAATCATTAAGGTAACTTTCACTAATTTCATATATCGCATTTAAATCTAATTTTTACTTGTCTCTTAACTTTCTATTTCAACTGTCTTAACTAAAACTCACTTCACAATCAAACAATCAATATCGCCTTTATTTCGCGCTCCACTATATCGCAGTTTACTATCGCGGTTGTAAATAATCCCCTCATTCATTCAGCTCGCCTTTATATAGGGTCTCTACTCATTCAATCCATTTCTCGTACATTGGCGAACTAGCTGGAATATTCAAGCAGCTTAATGAATGGGCAGTGATGTTGATCATGCTTGGCGGGTTTTCGAGCACATTCGTTTGTTGATGTTCTTAACGGTTGTGAAAACAATTGCGACAGTAGCTCGCAGAATTATTCGTACATGGAACACTGCCCCCACCTCTGTTCTTTTCGCCCCGAAAACATGTGTCGCCAGTTTTAGTCAATTCTCCCTGGATATAATATGGGGCAAGATGGTCCAGGTGCTCGATTTTCAGTTTGGCTCTTGGCTTACGGTATTCCTGTATGCAGTACACAACGTCGTTGATTCGCTTTGTAACTCGGTATGGTCCCTCCCAATTATGCTGCAACTTTGGAGACCTACCCTTTCGCCGTTGTGGTTTATAAAGCCACACTAAGTCATCTTGCTGGAAGCCAGTGGAATTTGCCTTTAGATCATACCTGGTCTTCATGCAGTCAGTAGCCGATTCGAGATCGTTTGGGCTTTGTCAGGGGGTGTTCCGAACTTTATATCAGCTGGCAGACGAATAGTCTTTCCAAAAATGACTTTGGCTGGGGTTTGGCAGTCGATGCATGTTCGGCAGCTCTGTACGCCATCAAAAATAGTGGGATATGTCGGTCCCAGTCCCTTTGGTTTTCGTCAACCATCTTGGCCAGGTGTTTATTGAGCGTGCCGTTGAAACGTTCGACCATTCCATCGGATTGGGGATGCAGCGGTGTTGTCCTCGTTTTCCGTATTCCCAGCAGTTCGCACATTTCGCCAAAAGCTAGTGACTCAAAGTTTCGGCCTTGATCCGAATGTAGTTCGCAAGGTACGCCCTACCTACTGACCTAATTTAATACTAGCTGTTCGGCTACAGTAGTTGCTTCCTGGTTGGAAATAGACCTCGGGCCACTTGCTGAAATAATCGGCCACAACCAGCGTGTATCGATTTCCCCATTCGGATTCAGGAAAGGGTCCTGCGATGTCAACAGCAATCCGATGACCAATCTTCATCGAATTCAGCCGTCATCAATCGCAGATCAACGGGCGGTTCCTTTTCCTCAATCCGTCGGCAATGCTTGCAGTTAGCTGGACATGGACGACGAGATAGGGCGTCAGCATTTCCATGAACTCCGCCCTTCCGATGAACAATTTCGTAGTCGTGTGACTGCAATCTTTCAATCCATCTCGCAACTTGTCCCTCGAGGTTTTTGAAGTTAAGCAGCCATCTCAGCGATGCATGGTCCGTTCGAAGAACAAATTTCTGGCCATATAGGTACTTGTGGAACTGCTTGGTGGCCTCTATTATAGCCAATAGCTCCTTCCTAGTCACGCAGTAGTTCCTCTCACTTTTTGAGAGAACTCGACTGTAATACGAGATGACTCTTTCTTCGCCATCGATCTGCTGGGAGAGTACAGCTCCAATACCGCCGTTGCTCGCATCGGTGTCAACTACAAACATTTTTCCGGGTTTCGGATATGCCAGCACGGGTGATTCACACAGTTTCTCCTTCAAGGTCTCAAAGGCTACCTGACATTGTTCATTCCAGACATACGGACGATTTTTCTCGGTTAGCTGATGGAGACACTTAGCTATTTTGGCAAAGTCTTCGACGAATCTTCGATAGTAGGTTGCCAGACCCAGAAAACTTCGTAGTTGGCGCTTGTTGTTTGGTGTTGGCCAGCTTTTCACGGCTTCAATTTTCTCAGGGTCTGTTTTAACTCCTTCTGGTGATACGATGTGTCCCAGGTATTTTACTTCAGCTGCGAAAATGGTACACTTGTCGGGACTAAGTTTCAAATTCGCCAGTCGCAATCGGGAGAAAACCTCTTCTAAGTTCTGCACATGCTCTTCGAACGTTCTCCCGATAACAATGATGTCATGTAGGTACACCAAGCAGGTTTTCCAGGTTAGGCCACGTAGCGCGTACTCCATCAGGCGTTCGAAAGTGGCTGGAGCATTATAAAGCCCAAATGGCATCACCACGAATTGCCACAATCCGGTCCCAACTGAAAATGCGGTCTTCTCTCGGTCCATCTTGTCGATTTCTACCTGCCAGTAGCCACTCTTGAGATCGAGTGTAGAAAACCATTTTGCGTCGGCTAAAGTGTCCATGATGTCGTTGATGTGTGGAAGCGGGTAACTATCTTTCTTAGTGACGTCGTTAAGCTGCCTATAGTCGACACAGAAACGAGTGCTACCATCCTTTTTCTTTACTAGAACTACTGGTGCAGCCCATGGGCTGACAGAAGGCTCAATAACATCTTGTTTTTCCATGTCCAAGATCAGTGCGCTCACTTCTCCTTGTTTGGCTATAGGGAGACGTCTCGGTGCTTGTCGAATTGGCTTAGCTCCCTGTGTATCTATGACGTGAGTTATCATACTCGTTCGGCCTTGGTCATCCAGGCTTGTTGAGAAGATGTCACTGTACTTGGTGACTAGATCAGAGGCTCGCTTGAATAGCTGCACTGGTAAACTGACCTACTTCAATATTGCAGACGTGGATTCCCGGGCTTTGTCTGCGTCTTGCCTCCTTTTCCAATGATGGTCGTGAGTAGCTTCCAAAGAGGTGATGGTGGAAACAGGCTGGCAGCTGCCGATGACTTCTCCCGCATTTATGCTCGTGGTTGAGTTTGCGGTGTTAAGGACTCTAACCGGCACGTATCCGTTCTTTATAGATCCTACAAGGCTTCGTCCTACAGTCAGCCTGCGCAATGCAGACGTCTTCGTTCGGTGGTCTCCAGAATCACCATCGAGCTTGGCCCATACAATGCTTTCGGAAGAATTCGGTACATCAGTGTCGGTACATACTACTACATTCATCTTGGGAATTTGGACGCTGGGATCCTCCATCAGTACTTCGACATTCTGCCAGTTCAATACCCGTTTGCCCAAATCCAACGTGATTCCATGTCGTCGCAGAAAATCCATTCCGAGAATGCAGTCAATGTTCGCCACCAGAAAATTATGTCGGAACACAAGGTCTCCCAACTGTATCTGGAGGTTGACCTCTCCATGAACAAGTGCAGTTTCTCCCGTAGCTGTCCGTAGTGAGAAAATTCTGCCCTTGTGAAGTTGTTGCTGTCTCACTAGGTCTGGTCAGAAAATCGATCGGGTTGCACCAGTGTCGATTGTCATGGTGCAATGTTCTCCGTCAAATTGACCCGGAAGGCATAAGTCCGCTTCTCCACGATGTAGTCTTGACACGGTGATGGTAGTGCTGGGAACGTCGCTTCTCCTAGCCAACCTTTGCCTCACGAAGTTGACCCCGTCAGTTTGAAGGGCTTCCATTCTGGGGCTCCCTCTTGTAAAGTTTCGCCAGACTTCTGTATCCGATGCCGTAACTGTGACCGATAAATCTGCTTCAGATGATCGTCTCCATAACGCATGTTGAACGCATTCATTATAGCAGCCGGGTTTGAGTGTAACTCAACGGAGATCGTCTGCGAAACCTCGGCAGCTGGGCATCTTAGGGCAAGAATTAATGCAGTTGCTCGTTCCTGCTCATTCCAGTGATTTGCCTTAGCGGCGGCTTCAAACTGGGTTTTGTAAATGCTCCAGACCGTTTGCCCGTCGAATATTGGTGCTTTCACATTTCTGGATGAGCTTTCCACTGCGGTTATAAGCGGGGCTGGTGAGGTGGTTACTACTGCCTTCGCTGCTTCCAAGTCCTTTTTCAGTTTTTCCATCCCCTGGCTCATTCTCTCCTCGATCTGGCTGATCTCAAGGTTGATTCTCTCCTCGACCTGGTATACCTTTTCCTCGACGCATTTAATTTGGTTGTTGGGACTACTGAGCTCCACTTTTATTTCGGTTGACTGTTTCTCCAGCTTCTGTGTGATGTCTGCCTTGATTTCAAGCGCTTGTTGGTCTAGCTTCGCTGATTGTTCACTTAGCTTCGCTGATTGTTCATCTAGCTTCGCCGTTAGACTAAATGAATGTTCATTTAGCTTCGCTGTTTGTTCATGTAGCTTCGCAGTTAGACTGGATCATCAACATTAACATTTGCATCAGTACATCTTCTGATTTCTTTGATTTTGGCGTACCTGCGTCTCCCTTAAGCTCCGGTATGGTAAATTCATTTATTTTTATTATTCGGCTTTTATTTTTTTCTCCACCAGTTTCCACGTTACATTTCACTATTGTCCTTTTTTTATGTTAAAAAGTTTTTCACTTTCAAAATTTTCTTTCTCACTTCTCGACACCACTGTCGCGTGTTATGGTTCGCGGCCAATAATTTTAATGTTCCGGGAAAGTGAAAACGCACTGTCTTTTAAATTAAGTTAAATGAGTTTATTTACTAAGAAAAATGTACACTAATTTTATATATCGCATTTAAATCTAATTTTTACTTGTTTCTCAACTTTCTATTTCAACTGTCTTAACTAAAACTCACTTCACAATCAAACAATCAATATCGCCTTTATTTCGCGCTCCACTATATCGCAGTTTACTATCGCGGTTGTAAATAATCCCCTCATTCATTCAGCTCGCCTTTATATAGGGTCTCTACTCATTCAATCCATTTCTCGTACATTGGCGAACTAGCTGGAATATTCGAGCAGCTTAATGAATGGGCAGTGATGTTGATCATGCTTGGCGGGTTTTCGAGTACATTCCTTTGTTGATGTTCTTAATGGTTGTGAAAACAATTGCGACAGTAGCTCGCAGAATTATTCGTACATGTAACAATTTATATATATATATATATATATATATATATATATATATATATATACGAGTATATATATATATATATATATATATATATATATATATATATATATATATATATTTATTTATTTATTTATTTATATTTATATTTACATGTATAATATATATATATATATATATATATATATATATATATATATATATATATATATATATATATATATATATATATATATATTTACAGAGGTGGTCAAAAGTGATCGGACAATACAAGAAACAAGCAATAAAATACTTTTACGAGCATAAGCTTTGAAATGAAATAAAAATTTTTCCCTTATATAAAAGTTACTTGTATTCTCAATTAATTGCACAAAAAAATAAAACAGAAATAAAAAGATTTTCACAAGAAAATTAACAACTAATTCAAATTCACATTGCATCAAGTGGACAAAAGTAATCGGACATTTTGAAAAGTGTGAAATTAGTCATTGAAGTTTGGAGCAATTCTTTTCTTTTCATTTCCGAGTTTCAAAGGGAATTCCCCTAATTATATGTTGATATGTGTTTTTCTGATATCAGTCATTTACTTGTCAGTTTTAAGTGAAGAAAGTTAAACATGGCTAAGAATCGCAAAGAAACCTGTATACATGAAAGAAAAGTTATAATAAAGTTGTATAAAGAGAATAAATCCTTTTCTGAAATATCAAAAATAATTGGAAGAAGTCGTTCGACAGTTTTCGATATCGTGAAACGGTTCAGAAAAAATAATCAGGTGGAAAACGAAATTAGGAGTGGTCGACCATGTAAACTAACAGAGACAGACGCACGAAAAATCTTAAGAATTGTTAAAAAGAATCCGACTACAACGTCCAGAAGTATTAGGGATCAATTAGCAGATGTAAATGGTACCAATGTTAGTGCCCGGACTATTCGTAGAGCTCTCAGCCGTGCTGGTTATCAAGCGAGAGTACCTCGAAAGAAACCACTAATTAGCAAAGTTAATAAGAAGAAAAGATTATGCTTTGCAAAAGAATTTAAAAGCAAGCCGCTCGACTTTTGGACTCGTATAATATTCTCTGATGAGAGTAAGTTTAATATCTACCACTCCGACGGCAGGTTGTTGGTGTGGAGAACTCAAAATAGGGAGCTTCATCCCAAAAACATTCAACATACAGTAAAACACGGAGGTGGCTGTGTAATGGTCTGGGGTTGCATGGCTGCCAACGGTGTAGGAGAACTTGTTTTCATTGACGAACCTATGGACAAACTAGGTTACTTGTCGATTTTGAAAGAAAATTTGAAAAAAAGTGCACAAAAATTGGGTCTTGATGGTCATTATTTGTTCCAGCAAGATAATGACCCAAAGCATACAGCTCATAATGTTCGTATGTGGCTCCTATTCAACACTCCTGGTCAATTAAAAACACCACCGCAATCCCCAGACCTAAATCCCATCGAACATCTTTGGGATCATCTGGATAAAAAAATAAGGAACCATCACATTACTAATAAAAGTCAACTGAAGACGGTGTTATTAGAAGAATGGGACAACATTACTCCGGACGTTACCCGTAAGTTGGTACAGTCTATGCCCAATAGGTTAACAGAAGTTATAAAACAAAAAGGATACGCAACTAGATATTAAAAGCCTATGTTCTAATGGAATCATCAGAAAGAAAAGTATTACAATTGAACGTCCGATTACTTTTGTCCACTTGATGCAATGTGAATTTGAATTAGTTGTTAATTTTCTTGTGAAATTCTTTTTATTTCTGTTTTATTTTTTTGTGCAATTAATTGAGAATACAAGTGACTTTTATATAAGGGAAAAATTTTTATTTCATTTCAAAGCTTATGCTCGTAAAAGTATTTTATTGCTTGTTTCTTGTATTGTCCGATCACTTTTGGCCATCTCTGTATATGTATATGTATATGTGTGTATGTGTGCATATATATATATATATATATATATATATATATATATATATATATATATATATATATATATATATATATATAAACTAGTCAGAAAAAGTTTGCGTACCAACTGTGCTCATTTTTAATTTATATAAAAAACAATTTTTCGAAACACAAATTCGAACTTTATTTATAATTTGCTATTTAGTCTTTGTTTAAGTAAATTTTTGGCAGCTTTTAAAACAAATTTAAGATAATCGCAACAACAAAATAAGATATAAACGAAAATTACTTTAGAAAAGATTGGGTACAAACAAACAAAAATGTATCCAAATTTTATTTAATTTAAAAATTGTATTTATTAATAACTAGTCGTGCTAAAACGTTTGAAAGAGATTATTCACCATAAAGGATGGTGAATAATCTCTTTCAAACGTTTTAGCATTGAATTGATGAGATTTCATGTCTTCTCCAGTTGAAATTTTACTCAATTCTTCAAGCATTACATTTTTTAGCATCTGCAGCATTCTCGGGGCCATTGTTATGTTAAAAAAAAAGCTTTGGTGCACTTTGCTCTAACTTCGCCTTAAATATATCTAGATAAACTCTCGTGTCCATTGTTGATTCGATAAACACAATACTACCTACCCCAATACTAGCCAAACACCCCTAGACCATGACACAAGCACCACCATGTTTCACTGTTGGCGCGAGATTTTTTTATTGAATGCAGTACCCGCTTTTCCCCATACCAACTTATATCATTTTATTCCAAATATGCTTTCGTCCGAAAATAACCTGCTTCCAGAATTCCAGTGTGTAGCGAAATAGGTATAGTTTAAATGTCTGTTCAGGACTGCAGCAATGGTCTGCAGCCTCGGCGGAAGAGGATGTTCAGATCCGCCGAGATTAACCTTGTCTGGGGACGCGTGAATGCGCTGGCAAGCTAGCGTTGCGGTGTCGTGGGACGGGTTCTTTCCCCTAGCACGAGGGCCCACTACGAAAAAAATTTTGTATTCACGAATTACGGGGTCAAACAAATGTCGACCGAAGTCGAGAAGGAGATAACCTACTAAAAGTCAAAGAGTATTGCTGATTCAGAAGGCAAACTGGACCTGGGGAAAACAGACGAACTTAAGATGACTTCGTCGTTACCGACGAGACTTATGGCCAGCAAATAAGAGTGGGGCATCCAGATGGTAGTGATGCCCCCTCGCACCCTCCCAACCGGGTCAAGATCCAAACGTAGACGTGGCCATGTATTTCCCATTTGAGTGGAAAACTCATACAAAAGTACTATTTATGTTATAGCGCTATGCGATAGAATCACATAACTCTATACCATAAAAGGGTACGCGAGCGGAAGGCCGCTCTACCCGGCTAGAGCCCCTGTTAATAAGAGAAACGGGGGAGCGCGCTCAATGGCTAGCCCATTCTAGTAGAGGAGCCTGCCACCGATGCGGGTCCTATACCCGGTCAGGTTGAACGAAATGAAAAGACCGAAGATATTATATTAATGTATTTTTTCATCGCAATTAATATTAACAAGAAGATCTACAATTTTGCGTTATTGGACCTGACCTGACCTGACATTAAATTGTGTGAATGTGAAATGTAAACACTATTTTGATGGTCAAGAAAAACGTACAGGCTTTGCTAATATTTAACAATAACTATTCATTCACATATGAGTGCATGAGTTTTTAATTCTTTTATTCTCCTTGCTCTTTTAGAATCTCGGGAATATATCCGCCAACAAGTCGAATATTTTCTTATTTCTTTTTTTAACCGTATTTTTCAATTTATTTCAAACGAAACGGCTTAACATAATAGTATTATCGTGCTGTTTCTTTAATACTGTATACAAACTAGTAGCTTAAATAGAGTTTACCCTGGTTAAAAAATTTACATTTACAAATGAATACTTAGAGCAGATGAAAGAAACATCGAACGATTCTAAAAAAATCTCATGAGCAAAATAGTGACTTCATTGCGTAATACGAATCCATAAAATTAATCAAGAATGATCCTATTGACGTATTGGAAAGGTAATTATTAACACTTATTTTTGTATGATCATATGTGACGTGATTAATATTTCTGTTTTTGTATTTACTTGCTTCAAAAGATTTAATTGAAGTTGTTCTTAAATTCGCTGGAGTGTGAGTCCCAACTTCTTCGCTTTTAGTTCTGCCAAATGAAATGTCGTTGGCAAGAAGTGATTGTAGCGCATGTTCGAGCAAGGATGATTTTGATAGGAAGAGTAGGAACTTAAGACCCTATGGAAGCTTGAGCAAGAATTTTCACACGGCGCCGGATGGTTTTTAGTAATACCTTTGTGGGTTTCGTTTTGTTTCCTATATCATTGAATATTTATCTCCGTCGATCCTCTCATGCCGTGATAGACAAAAGAAAACACAAATATTCGAATGTATGATTAGCGATTCACTGCCTGAGAGTTAACTTTTACCAATTTGAAATATAAATGTTCGCAATCCGTGGTCTTAACGCCATTCGTTTCATTTAAAAATAAGTCTATTCGGGCACCGTCATCTATACGCAGATGCACGCTTCCGGAATCTGAAGACTGAGTAACCACGCATTACCGAAATCACAATGGTTTTGTAATAAAATTTCAAAGCTAGTTATAGTGATGAACTCCAGCAAATGCTTCGCTCATAATACATGCACTTGGCAAGGTTATATAAGTATGATTGACTACTCCCTTCTCACTAATTGCGTTGCTGTGCTTTGCTTGATTTTGAGAAGACTATATCCTCAGCCAAAACTATAATACGAACCATTCATCGCAATGCAAGAAACTGAAGTGAGTTTGGGCTACGGTCGTGAAAAATCCACGGGACGTTGGTACCGATTTATTTCCTTAGTCAAGCTTGCCAATCCAATCACGTTGATATTAATAAAACGCAGTGCGCTTCCGGATTGACGATTTCGAATATGAACGTTTTCGGCTAAGAACTCCTCCCAATGATATCCGAATTTGAAGAGTTATTTGTAAGGAAACTTTATATGGTTGCATCCAAAGTTTCTAATGAATTTGCCCCGCAGTCCTGTCGACTCGAACACCTCAATTTCTTTATTCATGTCTCAATCGCAGCAACCACAGTGCAGCATTCTGTTCATTAAATTGAAAAGATAACACTGCTATACGCTTCTACTAGAAAGACGACACATCCACTAATACTCAAGTAAGTTTCAGTCTACGGAAAAGATATTATTTGCAGTTTTTTTTTTGTTTTTTTTTTTGTATACAAATCCACATTTGATTTAAAAAATAAAGCAGGAATCACGAAAATAACGTATGTACTCAAAATGAGAGTTTAAACCGAACCAGAATCATGTCGGGCGCAGCACTGATTAAAATTGGAGATTTCTGTGACGCTTGATTAGAAAATGTCATATAACAATTTAAAAAGGTTAACCAAAACACTTGGATTTTATAATGTTTCCCATTTACTTGTAATATAATACCGCCCGGTTGCAGCTGTCCCATGGACCATGCAGCCTGACGTGGAAATAGGCGATAAATTCGTATAAGTTTTGGGAATGGTGCGTTCAAATCGACTCCGTCTGATATTGAAAGTCCTAGGCCACGCGGATCTTTGGTGATTTTCACGGGGAAGGTACAGTTAGATGACTGTGTGTGTCGTCCAGTTAATCCTTTTACAGAATTTCGGGAGACATTTGATCCCCTATTACTGCCATCAACTAATAAATTATCTTCGCTTACCTTACTGGTGATTGTTCAGTCCACAAAAGTCTACAGGTCGAAATTGATTAGCGATAACTTGGGAATGCACAAAGCAGACGTAGAGCAAAGTACAGAGATAACATTTTTCTTCTCCACCCAAATTTCCACCAATTGCGAACTTTCATGGGCGAATCCTAATAAGAAAAGGGGCACAGTGGTTCTCGTTGTTGGCTCACACTTCACGGTGAAAATACCGAAATCAGTACGGATTGATTAACAAGAAGCGACCGCGATTGCTGAAGAAACGAAAAACATTCGTTCGAAATGGAAAACTGGAGCCCGCACATAGGGTTTGGTGAAATTTCGGAAACTTTCACACACTTTTTGCACGATTGTTACACGCCCGAAAGTTAAATACTTGCTTTGTCAATGATTTACTATTACGACGACGACCATGAAGATGGATAATGACGAGGAAGGCAAGTCTGTTCACACATTTTCAATCGTTCGCGCGTTCTACTCTATCGCACTTTCCATTTTAATACTTTTCCTATTCCCAGTTGCTCCACAAAACTCGCGCTGAGAATTCGATATTAAACAAAGTTTTCTTCGCGATTCCTTATTGATTTCGCCCCGTGGCAGAACACGATTCGCTTATAAACCTTAATTACTGCTGCAGATTTGTTGACTGCCCAAATTCAAACCGTGACAAGCGGAGTTTTACAATATCTTCCGATCAAGCGCAAGCACTGTTGACGGCAGTGGCGGCGTCGGGCAGTCACTCACGTCCTAGCAACCCCACACAAAATATTTCCACCACGGCCAATTGCATAAATTGTATTCGTACAATTAATCATTGCCAAAAACTATAACGATCACTTGTTACTGATTTTTTAAGCAAACACAGCACGTACAAACGATAATACGCTTTGCTCAAATGTAATCTGTCACCAAAAACCGCGAACCACGTACTCGTCATGTTTTCATTATTCTCATAGCCAGAATCTTTATGTTCAGAACTCTATCTTGTATCCGAATATTAGATAATACACAATACGCGAAATCAAAACATCGGTCGGAACTAGGGTTTCTGAATTCCCGGCCTTTTCTTCTTCCCGGGAAATTCCGGGAAATCCCGGGAAAGTAAAAGTCATTCCAGAGATTCCCGGGAAAGTAAAAAATTTGAAAATAATAGCTACCAGTAACCCGGAAACCGGAAATATATCGAAATGGAAAAACAGTCATTCCTTTTCATAAATTTAATTTTCTGAAGATTATAAAACTACAATATTATATTATGTACATATGTATGTGTGTATATTTATGCATAAAATTATGAAAAATTAAATTAAAATAAGCTATACACAGTGCTATGAATGATAATATTTTAAATAAAAATATATAAAAAATGTAATGTTTTTCATATGTACGAGTATGTATATTTAATGACGTTAAAGCAAATAAAATGAAAATAATTAGACATTTTGCAAATACGACTTCAGGAAACATAAGCGATCTATACTTTTATCACTAAGTCTCGTTCTAAGTTTTGATACAAACAATCCTGCCGCAGAAAAGGCTCTTTCAGCTTCTATTGATGTTGGCAGTATAGTTTTCAGAGCTTCACTCAATTTAATTATGTTAGAGGATTGATTTTCGGTAGCATCAAACAACATAAATTCTTGCTTTATAATCTTGCTGAAGCTGGAGCTACTTTTGATATTGCCAGAACGTTGAATTCTTGTTTTTGACTGAATAGCCTTCTCCAATCTTTCGCTCAGAGTTAGTGTTACTTCATTTTCTGAGCTCTCTTCTTCGGAAAATGAAGAGTTTGATGATGGTTCACCCTCCACGCAAAAAAGCCTCGTTATTATTTTTTTACCTTGTTGAATCAACGCGCTTTTAGTTGGTAAACATGGCAGATCAACAATTGCAGTAGCATTGTATTTTTTGCCACAATTTAGATACTGCATTAACCCAACTAAGCTTTTCGGGCGCCTTTCATTTATTCAACGTTTATAATTCTTCATGAGTCTAAGTCATGGGCACTTTGATATCAATTAACGCCTTAGAAATTGCTGATCTTATATCTAAAAATCGTTCAAGCATATCTAACAAGCTATTCCAACGTGTTTTAGTATCTAAGTAAACCATATTTTCATGCCCAAACTGTGCTTCGACATAGTTTTGTAAAATATCATTCTTCAGAGGCGATTTTCGAAAGAATTTTACAATAACTCTTACTTTATTTACAGCTTCATTAATATCAATTTTAAAAGTTATTTCTTTATAAGCTATATTACATATGCCTTCCATTGATAGACCCGCGTCAAATTCTATATTAATGGCCTTATCTAAATCTTCAATTAGCTCATCGCTTTCATCCCTATCTTCTTCTATCTGTGATATATTTATTTCATTAGGAGTCTCTTCAAAATCTACTCTTTTTTTATAAAGAACATCACACACAGCCAGATGTATAGCGTGAGCATAGCATAAGTGATACTCGCAGTTCATAATTTTTCCGAACTTCACCAGTAACACATGCAACTATATGGGTTTCAATAGAAATTTCGAATTCCTTCAACTTATTCCTCACCATATCAACACAATTTTCCGACGAAAAGGATCCACTTATTTAGTTCATTAAAATGGACGTTTACATTTAAATATCATCGGTTTTTGAGCGATGTATATTCGTCCAGCGTCAAACTACAACGTTGTCCTGCGTTTAATTTTGAACAAATTTCGATTATTACTTGACTTTTCATTAGGTCATATTGTTTGTATATAAGCTTCATTACGTCGCTAGGGTTTTGAGGTAATGCAAATCCTTTGTCACGTAACGAATTCCTTATGAAGTTACTTTTTGTAATTGCATTCACCGTGAATCCATCGAGGCAAACGAGCTTACTAACTATTTCCCCCAGTGTTTCTCTATGAGCGGGAAGGAAATATGTAAGGAGTGACTTTTTTTGTTTAGTGCATTTAGTTTTATCATCACTATCTTTCTTTCTTTTATTGGTTTCACTACAACCTGATGTTGAAAAATCAGATTGAGTACCTTTTGTTACATTATGTTTTACATGTAAATGTCGAAGCAAGCCACTTGTTGACCAACCTCTACACTTTAATATGCTCTTGCATTTAATATATTTTGCAGTTTCATCGTTTTCTTTTATGAAATGCTGCCAAACGAAGGACTTCGAAGTAGAGTCATGCATGGCTATATTTATAATTTACACCTGAAATAATATTGAAATACAAACATAGAGAACAATTTTATTTGCAAAATGTCAATTTGAAAAGGTGGAGCTTTGAAACAATAGTAACTCAATTCATCCACAATAAGTCGTAAGTCTTCTTCGTCTGATTGGCTTGAATTACACGACGGTGAAAATGCACAAACTGACGACAGTTTCACTTACCAAAATAATTTTTTAAAGTATCTGATCCAAGAACAAATTGACCACAGATCACACAACTATCCTTATTGAAGAACACTTTTGGAAGCAAACCATATCACACTTTTTACTAAAAAGAATGAAGTGACTGATTTTTCTACAGAAGGTAGTGTTTACATATATTAAAATGTTTACATTCTAAGTTCTTTTTCAACGAATTAAACATTGGACAGAAGGTCCATAAAGGCAAAGAGAAATTTTGCCATAGGGTGAAAAAATATTTTTTTTATTATGGATTCTAATAGCAATAATAAATTGTCAAGTGGGACTTATGGGATGAAATATTATGGCAATCATTTAGTCGTTTGGTTGCACTGTATTAACTTAAACAAAGGTCTGAAGTTAGTTCATATATGTAACCATTTGATACATTTTTCTTACTACTAGAAGTCAACAGAAAAGTATTTTTTACAACATACTAAAGTGACCCACCCTATCCCATATACATATCATGGTACAAAGGGCCACGCGCGCCTGCAATTTTATTCCTTTAGCATGGCATTATGTAAACAATAAATATTAGAAGTTTGACTCGCAAACAGTGCATCCATTGGGCGAGTTTAGACGATTCAGCCTGCTGCCGGCCGCAAACAGGTTAATCAAGTTTTCTTGGACAAGAAGGACGCGACGTCGAGAGAAGGCAATCACGACGTCGCGTCCTTCTTGTCCAAGAAAACTTTATTAACCTGTTTGCGGCCGGCAGCAGGCTGAATCGTCTGAACTCACCCATTGAATTCATAAAAAAGGTGCACGGTTTTTACGAACCTGACGAAATGGCACGACGCTTGAGCCGGGATACTGAATATTATTCATACAAATTTACGATTTAGGGAGAAGTCAATCTGTGACCGTGAACTAGATACGAGCTGCTGCTGAAAAATCTAGGTCAGATACATGTTGTGAATATAATTCATCCAATTACTAAGTGGCCCGTTTTATTTCCATCATGCCAAAATATACCCATAAGCAATACTGTTCAAGCTCCCTCTTAGCTCTCGATTGAAAGCCATCCATACATAAATTTGTGTGCGTCGAAACGAGACGTCAAATGCAATTATTTATTGTAGGCCAAGTGGAGACAGCATCAAGTTGTTTGGTGGGGCAATTAAAGGTTCTCCTTCTCGCAGCAGTTTAACGATAAATTTACTTTCCACGATCACACTGGACAACTTCGAGAAAGCAAATCTTTCAAAACAACAACAAAAAAATGCGACGGATATATGCTCATCCGCTACTAAAACTGAGAACGACTACTATATCTGAATCACGCTTTCAAGATTGGGAGGTGGACGACGACTCTTGGAACTTGAATTCCTTGTTGCCTTCTGGGGCCCGATTGCGATTTGCAACAACATGAGGTGGTTAGGTTTTAAAGCAACTGCGGAGTTTTGCGCGTCTCCTCACTCCTTGTTCCGGCGTCTATTTTTCGATCGGGTCATGTTCCACGGACTGTATGGTGGGTAGTCGTGGATTTGCGTATTGGGCGACGATATTAAATTTAATCACACACAACACAATCGTGGGATGCCCTGCGCTGCTTTTCACGGTTTCCGAGCAAGGGAAATGCGAGCGGGCGGTCCGGTGTCGAGCTGGGACGATTCTCGTTGGGTTGGAGACAAACTCGAGCTCGAATTGATCATTGCACCCTTTTCACATCAATTTAATGTAAATCTATACGATAATTTTTTGCTCTACAGTGAGCTTTTATTGCTTTGTGTAGATATCGATCTCGTTTTTGGATGATTCCGATAGCTTGCAATTACTTATGAAAATTGTTTGTGTGTAGCTACATGATTGAATTGCTTATTTAATAATTTTTTCTAAAAAATGATTAAAGGAGAAAAATGTTGGAAGAAAGTGATTTCGACGTGTGTACTAATTCTCTTCGGCCCATCTCTCTTATTAGTTACACACAGGTGATGGCGACCACCATGCTTAGAGGTGAGAGAGTTATTTTAAATTTTCCTACTTATGCGAACTCAATATTTTTTTGTAACTACGAATTATGTTCAGGTTAAACTTCACACACAAAGAATTTTCATAAGTAATTTCAAGCTATCGGAGCCATCCGAAAACGAGATCGATATCCGCATGAAGCAATAAAAGCTCACTGTAGAGCCAAAAATTTTCGTATAGACTTACATTAAATTGATTGAAAAATTTATTTTAAATTTAGCAAAGACAAGTATTTACAGAAGGAAATTTAACCTGAACATAATTCGTAGTTACAAAAACATATTGAGTTCGCATAAGCAGGAAAATTTAAAATAACTCTCGCACCTCTAAGCATGGTGGTCGCCATCACCGGTGTGTATCTAATAAGAGTGATGGCCCGAAGAGAATTAGTACACACGTCGAAATCACCTTCTTCTAACATTTTTCTTCTCTAATAATTTTCCAGAAAGAATTATTAAATAAGAACTCAATCATGTAGCTACATACACAGAATTTTCATAAGAAATGTTTAGTTTGTTTGTGAGAGGCATAACGGTTTCTTTTTGCGGTTGGGAGGCGAATGCCTTTTACGCAGAGTGTGGGACTCCCATGCTCGCAAGAAGACGATTGGACTACCCACTAAACACCTCCTCTGTCAACCTGAGAACCTAGCCTGGGACCGTTTGACACATTACTTTGAGCCAAGTCTTATTTTGTTATGCCGTGAAGTGCCTTCAAGCTGGGGATCCCTCTTCTAGCGCGAGGGGAAGTGGAAGTGCCAGATAATGGACCCTCATAATGTGCCACCTGGTTCCATTTGTCAACCGATTCGAGCATCACCGCGACTATATTATCCGGGGTGAGCTCTCCCGTCTCCCTGTAGAGGTCCCTTCGCAGGCTGTCCCATTTTGTGCCCGCAAAAAATGTGTGACAGGCATTGTCTTCCTCTCCTGGGCTATAGGGACAATCGGGGGACCGTGACTTACTAATCTTGTGCAGGTAAGACTGAAAACATCCATGCCCGCTCAAAAGCTGGGTCAGATAGAAGTCAGCCTCATCATGCCTTCGATTTGGCCACGGTCTCACATGATGAGGCGCGCAGTCCACCTTCACTTCGTGCAATTCATTCAAGACTGCTGCCAATCGTTAAGTGAGCGCTGTCTCTCCTCCCGGACAACCATCTCCCTCGCATCCTCAGTCCGACGCAGGTAAATAGCGCGGCGCTTACTAGCAAGGAGGACGACAGATATCACGCCTACAATAACTCTCACCTCCGAATCAGAGACTGTTGGCTATGAAAATGCAATCCTCAGTGCGTTTTGGTATACCTCCTTGCTGAGAGCGTCGCCCCATACTTCTGCTCCGGACAGTAGCACTGAGCCTACAGCACTCATCAAGAGGCGTCTTTTTGATGGGCTGGGTCCCCCTACGTTGGTCATAAGTCGACTCAGAGCCGATACTCCCGAAGCAGCCTTCTCAGCAGTTGCCCTGATTTGGTCAGAGAAGCTCATCTTAGAGTCGATCAGTAGCCCCAGCTACTTTACCGCTGGCTTCGATTCGATTTGTATGTCTCTAATACTGATCATCCTTACTCTAAGGATTCTCTTTTTTGTCAAGATGACCACTTCGGCTTTCTCCAGTGCTAAACTGGACCTACGAGCAGTTATCTAGTCTCTCACTCGGCGTATTAGCCTACATAGCCTAAGTTGCGCTTGTTCTCTAGTCTCAATAGCCCGTCGTAAGACACATTCCACAGGTCGGGACCAAAGATAGATCCCTGGGCAACACCCGATGTAACTTCTATCCTTCGTTGGTTCTGTGTCGTGTCGTAGAGCAGGCTTCGGTCCCTCAAGAGCCGCATTAGATATTATAGAACTTGAAAAGGGTTTTCCAGCGTATCCAGAATACCCACCCATCTAGCTGAGTTGAAGGCGTTCCTGACGTCGAGTGTCACCAACAGGATCCATCGCTTGGCGAGGCATAACGGTTAGAATTATTTTGCGTGCTCGGGGATTTTTTGCTATCGAAAAATATGGATCAAAGATCAAGCATTTTTTGACCAAAAACAACACTGCAATCATGCCTCAGCCACCATATTCATCGGATTTGGCCCCATGCGACTTTTTGTTGTTCCCAAAACTGAAGGGACCTATGAAAGGAATGAAATTTGCAACGATTGAGGAGATAAAGACTGTATCGCTGGAAGAGCTCAGGGCTATACCAAAAAGTGCTTCGAGGATTGGAAAAAGCGTTGACACAAGTGTATTGATTACTTTGAAGGGGACAAGATAAATATTGACGAATAAATAAATATTTTTTCCTAAAAATACAAAGTCACCTTACTTTTTGAACACACTTCGTATAGGATATAACGAAATTTGTGCCTTGCGGTCGCAATTTTGCTTCGATATTTCGACTAGTTTTGTTAATCATTTAAATTGGTTAAGCGAAAACAAAATAGAAGCTGTTTTAGATTACCCCTGATTTCTGTTTTGACCAAAGTATAGCTCCGATTTGTACCAAAATTGGTACAAAAACCTTTAGAAAAAAAAGAAACCCTTTAGATATGAAATTTTTGTAGCGGGCTGGTCTTCGCCCAATATGCCGTTGACATACGACATCGATAGGTTAATTTGATCAAGTAATGACCTGAGTTACGATTGGCTCCTCGGTATGTGCGGGCATCAAGTATGCTCGAGGCCCAACGTTGTTGGATCAGAATATGGTCGATCTGGTTTTGTGAGTTACCATCCGGTGTTACCCAGGTCATTTTATGAATGCGTCAAAGTGGAAAGCAAGTCGAACATATGACTATGCTACATGCAAAGTCAATCAGGCGCTGGCCATTGTCATTTATTTCTACGTGGAGGCTTTATCCTCCAGTCGTTCCCCGATGAGATAGCTCATTGCCAACCTTACCGTTGAAATCACCCAGAATTATTTTTGTGTCGTTTGTGGGCAATGAGTCGACTAGTCTTTCCAGGTGATTATAGAACGTTTCCTTCGTTTCTTCGTCCTTTTCTTCGGTCGGGGCGTGAATATTTATCAGCCAGATTTTGAAGAATTTCGCTTTTATACGAATCGCAAATAACCGTTCATTGATTGCCTTAAAATCAATAACGTGCGATTTGAACTCCCTATCCACAATGAAGGCCACCCCGAATTCTCGTTTACCAGTAGGCTTCCCACTTTTGAATATTGTGTGGCGTCTCATGTCGTGAATATTATTTCCAGTCCAGTTCGTTTCCTGGATTGCCAGTATTTTTAATTGATATTGACTGGCCTGTTGTAAAAGGTCCTTAACAGCGCCAGGGTAATTGAGTGATCTGACATTCCAGGATCCAATGCCATAGTCCTTTTTCCATTTGCGAGGCCGTTGTCGTGAGTCCAATCCACTCCGAGGCCCTTTTGCAGGTTTCGAAACATTTTAAGGTTTTCCAGGAATGGGGAGTTAGCCCGTCGCCCAACCTCCATTTCGGCGGCATGGTTATTATTTCGATCCCGTTATCAGGCACTGAAGATTCGCTTTCACCCTCTTACATCCCCAAGTGATTTAGTAGCTGAGCTGCAGATGTATTTACAGTTATTAGCATTTCTCGGCATTTAATGTCGCATTATTGGGGAACCAGTAAACCCAATGTATGACCCCGAAAGCCTTTACTACCACTTAATTGGGGGGTTTGGGATGGGGAATCATAGAAGCTGTGGGTTGGGGAAACAAGGGGTCCCCTCCTCCTTTATCAAAAGGACTTGACACCATCTACGGCGGAGTTTCTTAAGAAATATACTGTTCACTTTTGTGAACACTGTAGTGAATTAAGAAATTTCAAAATCCGTAAAGGACTGCAGCGATGGTCTGCTGCCTCGGCAGAGGAAGGTGAAGATATCCGCCGAGAATGCCCTTGTCTGGGGACGCATGAATGCGCTGGCAGGCTAGCATTGCGGTGTCGTGGGGCGAGTTCATTCCCCCAGCCCAAGGACCCACTACAAAAAAATTTCGCATTCACGAATTTCTGGGGTCACAAAAAGAAAGGCGACCGAAGTCGCAAAAATTGTAGGCAACCATTCAGAGAGAAAATTACTTGTTCAGAGAAAAAGTGAAACTAGTAAAAATGGGCGAGGGTAACTTCGTCTTTAGCCGACGAGGCTCATGTACCACAAATAAGAGAGGAGCAACCGGGCGGTGATGGAGCCCCCGCGCACCCGCCCAACCGGATCAAAATCCATAAATGTTGCAGTGGCCAGGTATTTCTCTTCTGAGTGGAAAACTCATACAACATAACTTGCATGAGCCTTCCCATCAGAGGAGAAGTACCCCGGTGAACAATTTATGTCATAGAGTTATGCAATTCGATCACATAACCCTATGCCATAAAGAGGCACCTTGCTCGGGCCGCTCAACCCGCGAAGTCCCTGAAACAAAAGTAGGTTAATCGGTGCCCGATGGCTGGCTCATTTCTGGCGTGGAGAGCCTACCATCGTACCGGGTCCTATACCCGGTCAGAGCGGAAGGAAAGGAAAGACTGGGATATTAGTTCAATTCAACATTCCTTTATTCTCATTTACTTCTAACATGCCGACTGCTATCGTTTAATTTCAAATTGTAACATTTTTCGCTTTAAATAATGTATTCGAGGGATTTTTTTTGTTTTTTCTAAGTTAGAACAGACATAATCAATTTCTAATGCTCTATTGATATCATTTAAGGGAGATAAATATGGATATTTAAAAAAATATATGATGAAACGCTAACAAAAATGAGAATATACCAAAAAAATCATACACAAAGAAACTATAAAAAAATTTACATAAGAAATGATTTGCAAAGAAACTAAAATAAAATTTACATAAAAAATGATTAGGAAAGAAAATATACAAAAGGGTACTTACCCACATCCCCACGAGCGCTCGAGAACGATGTAGCTATCCTAACAACTGGAAGGATATAAATTAATTTAACTGGCTTATTATTTCCGTTCGGCTATTGGAAAAAAACAACAACACCAAAAAGTATAATATTAATTAAAAATTATTTCTCCTCCCGGCATCTTCACATTCGATGCATTTTGCGTTTTGTCGATTTTGTATTTTGTTGTAGACCTTAGTTTCTTTACAACCAACATTTAAAGGGTAAAACTTTGTAGATGTTTTCTTTCACTTTTAATTTTTTTGTTTTTAAATAAATTATTGTCGTCCAAGTTTTGTCACACGATCGATTAAGTCGAGCAATCGGAAGACTTTACAAGATCGAGTTTATCCGCAACCTGATTTTCACGAAGTATGGGAATCTGTGATTCGAAATTGGAATGAGAAAAATAATTCTGGCATGGGGAGAAAGCTGAATCCATTGCCACCCGTTGCAATCTCTTCAAGCACACACGTTTGACATTTTGATCGCACATTCACTACACATTGCTATTCTTGCAAACTGTAATCCACGGCCCGGTTAATACAAGATACGATTAGATTTTTCTTCGAGCGTTTCATAACGCTTTCCACATGGAAAATATAATTAACCTGACATTCTCATTTTTCACTCTTCGATTCCTATTCATCGAACAACTTATTAGTCATATATATAAACGTATATAAACCTTGCGCGTGCTTGAAACTGTGTGCGGACGAACAGAACAGACGTGGCTAAGTATCTATCGGCGCAGGTCTTTTGCGTGGTATATCCCAACTTCTTTTCCCGATGGGTCCGTTATCAGATAACGATTAGGTCCTACTACCTTCTGTATACGGCTTTTCAAGAAGCGCCGGTCCAGCTTGGCATTCTAATGCCCAGCGGCATCACTTTGGCGGAAATTGGCCGGAAAACCTCATCTCCTTCTTTAAAATTGGAAGGTCGTGACCTCAGGTTGTACTGCGCCTCATTTGCACGTCCCGCGGCCTTAATCTTCCGTCCGATTTGTTGGCGGAGGTCTCCTAAACGCTCGTGGGGTTCCAGCGCAACGACGGGGTCTCCCGAACACTTTAATGATAAGATGATCGCAGAGCGCATGTGATGGCGGACAATCTGCGGTCCCAATCTTTCCGAGATGGGTGAACGTAAGAACGGATCGCGGCTAACAGTGTGCGATTCAACCGTTCAGAGGCTAGAAAACCGTAATTCCCGCTATATCAATTGTCATGTGCCACTATATTCCCGTTGACCACGTTGCATCCAAGAGACCAATTAGCGGAGCACTCTCATTCCACATACAATTGAACATTAACCGCCATACACTTTCCCAACAACCACTCAACGCATTCAATTTCACCGTTTTTCAGACTCCAGCACGTAAAAACTCCGTCAACAACCAAAAACGCAAGCAGTGACGAACCCGCACTCTTTTCCATCTATCTCGTACGAACTGTGGTCCGCTATCCTTCTACACCTCATTTGGAACCGCTCATTCCTGTTCCGTCTTCTTCTGTTGTCCGATCCCAACTCCCCGTCAGATCTCATCCCGCGCGCAAATTCCCTCCGGTCGCGCGAGGAAACCAAACATCATTCTTCCATTCTGCCCATTTACATTCTCGTTCATCGCACGAGAGTCTCTTCTTCACGCAATCTATCTACCATCGTCACTTGCACTCTATCCCGCAACAAATCGAATTCCCCTTTGTCTCGATCAGCAACAGAACTCGTTCTTGTCTTGCCTATGCGATTTACTTCGAATTGCTGCTGCTCTTGGGTTTGTTGTTGCTGTTGTGGATTTGAGTGGAGACGTCGCCGTGCAATTGAATCCCAAAAGAAGTTAGATGTGCACACTAGTAATGCTTTCTCCCACTTTGTATGTAATTTGTAGCAATGTAGATTTGATTTTCAAAGGCTCATTTACTTATTTTGGATTTGCGCAAAGTTTTTGTTTGGAAAGTGATAGGTGAGAAGAGGGAAAAGGTGTTTGGGCGATTTGTTGGTAAATTTGAATTCATTTTCAACGTGAAGGTACAATAATGAATAATGCGTTGTAATATATCAAAAATTTTTTTTTTGTTTTTTGGAATATCACGTTGATTTGAAACAAAATTGATATGCAAGATGTTTATTAGTTATTGATTATTTTAAAGAAGACATTGGATATTTAAAAAAAAATTCTAAACTGCATAATCATTAATGTCTACTTGATTGCCATGCTGTAGGGATGAAGGAGATAGGAAAGTTTTAGAGCAGTTTGATAGGGTAACTGCTCTATTACTACAGGGCAGCTAATTTTCTCGCGATCCCAAGGCGACGAGGATTGCGAAAAAGGAGCTGAAGGATCTTTCATTATAGCATGGGTTGTCTTTGGCGTCGGAATATGGAGTGACAATTAATAAAAGAAAACACAATTGACAGACGGACAGACTGATACGTATGTTTGTGTTTTGCCGTAAGTATATAAACCTTGCGCGTGCTTGAAACTGTGTGCGGACGAACAGAACAGACGTGGCTAAGTATCTATCGGCGCAGGTCTTTTGCGTGGTATATCCCAACTTCTTTTCCCGATGGGTCTGTTATCAGATAACGATTGGGTCCTACTACCTTCTGTATACGGCTTTTCAAGAAGCGCCGGTCCAGCTTGGCATTGTAATGCCCAGCGGCATCACTTTGGCGGAAATTGCGCCGGAAAACCTCATCTCCTTCTTTAAAATTGGAAGGTCGTGACCTCAGGTTGTACTGCGCCTCATTTGCACGTCCCGCGGCCTTAATCTTCCGTCCGATTTGTTGGCGGAGGTCTCCTAAACGCTCGTGGGGTTCCAGCGCAACGACGGGGTCTCCCGAACACTTTAATGATAAGATGATCGCAGAGCGCATGTGATGGCGGACAATCTGCGGTCCCAATCTTTCCGAGATGGGTGAACGTAAGAACGGATCGCGGCTAACAGTGTGCGATTCAACCGTTCAGAGGCTAGAAAACCGTAATTCCCGCTATATCAATTGTCATGTGCCACTATATTCCCGTTGACCACGTTGCATCCAAGAGACCAATTAGCGGAGCACTCTCATTCCACATACAATTGAACATTAACCGCCATACACTTTCCCAACAACCACTCAACGCATTCAATTTCACCGTTTTTCAGACTCCAGCACGTAAAAACTCCGTCAACAACCAAAAACGCAAGCAGTGACGAACCCGCACTCTTTTCCATCTATCTCGTACGAACTGTGGTCCGCTATCCTTCTACACCTCATTTGGAACCGCTCATTCCTGTTCCGTCTTCTTCTGTTGTCCGATCCCAACTCCCCGTCAGATCTCATCCCGCGCGCAAATTCCCTCCGGTCGCGCGAGGAAACCAAACATCATTCTTCCATTCTGCCCATTTACATTCTCGTTCATCGCACGAGAGTCTCTTCTTCACGCAATCTATCTACCATCGTCACTTGCACTCTATCCCGCAACAAATCGAATTCCCCTTTGTCTCGATCAGCAACAGAACTCGTTCTTGTCTTGCCTATGCGATTTACTTCGAATTGCTGCTGCTCTTGGGTTTGTTGTTGCTGTTGTGGATTTGAGTGGAGACGTCGCCGTGCAATTGAATCCCAAAAGAAGTTAGATGTGCACACTAGTAATGCTTTCTCCCACTTTGTATGTAATTTGTAGCAATGTAGATTTGATTTTCAAAGGCTCATTTACTTATTTTGGATTTGCGCAAAGTTTTTGTTTGGAAAGTGATAGGTGAGAAGAGGGAAAAGGTGTTTGGGCGATTTGTTGGTAAATTTGAATTCATTTTCAACGTGAAGGTACAATAATGAATAATGCGTTGTAATATATCAAAAATTTTTTTTTTGTTTTTTGGAATATCACGTTGATTTGAAACAAAATTGATATGCAAGATGTTTATTAGTTATTGATTATTTTAAAGAAGACATTGGATATTTAAAAAAAAATTCTAAACTGCATAATCATTAATGTCTACTTGATTGCCATGCTGTAGGGATGAAGGAGATAGGAAAGTTTTAGAGCAGTTTGATAGGGTAACTGCTCTATTACTACAGGGCAGCTAATTTTCTCGCGATCCCAAGGCGACGAGGATTGCGAAAAAGGAGCTGAAGGATCTTTCATTATAGCATGGGTTGTCTTTGGCGTCGGAATATGGAGTGACAATTAATAAAAGAAAACACAATTGACAGACGGACAGACTGATACGTATGTTTGTGTTTTGCCGTAAGTATATAAACCTTGCGCGTGCTTGAAACTGTGTGCGGACGAACAGAACAGACGTGGCTAAGTATCTATCGGCGCAGGTCTTTTGCGTGGTATATCCCAACTTCTTTTCCCGATGGGTCTGTTATCAGATAACGATTGGGTCCTACTACCTTCTGTATACGGCTTTTCAAGAAGCGCCGGTCCAGCTTGGCATTGTAATGCCCAGCGGCATCACTTTGGCGGAAATTGCGCCGGAAAACCTCATCTCCTTCTTTAAAATTGGAAGGTCGTGACCTCAGGTTGTACTGCGCCTCATTTGCACGTCCCGCGGCCTTAATCTTCCGTCCGATTTGTTGGCGGAGGTCTCCTACACGCTCGTGGGGTTCCAGCGCAACGACGGGGTCTCCCAAACACTTTAATTGCCGTAACAGCCGGTATGATTTACCATGGCAAATCATGTGCTGTCCGAAGGCGGCAAAGTAAGGTGCGACACCGGTGACGGAATGATAAGATGATCGCAGAGCGCATGTGATGGCGGACAATCTGCGGTCCCAATCTTTCTGAGATGGGTGAACGTAAGAACGGATCGCGGCTAACAGTGTGCGATTCAACCGTTCAGAGGCGTTAGACTGAGGATAGTATATGGGCGTCAGTTGGTGTTCGACGCCATACTGTTCGAGCAGGCCCTTAAACTGCCGAGACCTGAACTGTACTCCGTTGTCCGAGTACACACTCTCTGGAACCCCGAACACGTGGAATACCCGGCTCTCTAGAAATTTCACGATGGATGGAGTCGTGAACTTACGAATAGGTTCCACCAGTGGGAATTTCGAGAGCTGGTCTAGAACAACTATAGCTCCGATGTGTCCCATAGATGATCGAGGATATGGACCGAGTAGATCTATGTATAGACGTTGGAATACGCGTTCTGGGATGTTGAGTTGACCCATAGGAGGCGTGCTTGAAACTGTGTGCGGACGAACAGAACAGACGTGGCTAAGTATCTATCGGCGCAGGTCTTTTGCGTTGTATATCCCAACTTTTTTTCCCGATGGGTCCGTTATCAGATAACGATTGGGTCTTCTTCACGCAATCTATCTACCATCGTCACTTGCACTCTATCCCGCAACAAATCGAATTCCCCTTTGTCTCGATCAGCAACAGAACTCGTTCTTGTCTTGCCTATGCGATTTACTTCGAATTGCTGCTGCTCTTGGGTTTGTTGTTGCTGTTGTGGATTTGAGTGGAGACGTCGCCGTGCAATTGAATCCCAAAAGAAGTTAGATGTGCACACTAGTAATGCTTTCTCCCACTTTGTATGTAATTTGTAGCAATGTAGATTTGATTTTCAAAGGCTCATTTACTTATTTTGGATTTGCGCAAAGTTTTTGTTTGGAAAGTGATAGGTGAGAAGAGGGAAAAGGTGTTTGGGCGATTTGTTGGTAAATTTGAATTCATTTTCAACGTGAAGATACAATAATGAATAATGCGTTGTAATATATCAAAATTTTTTTTTTTTTGTTTTTTGGAATATCACGTTGATTTGAAACAAAATTGATATGCAAGGTGTTTATTAGTTATTGATTATTTTAAAGAAGACATTGGATATTTAAAAAAAAATTCTAAACTGCATAATCATTAATGTCTACTTGATTACCATGCTGTAGGGATGAAGGAGATAGGAAAGTTTTAGAGCAGTTTGATAAGGTAACTGCTCTATTACTACAGGGCAGCTAATTTTCTCGCGATCCCAAGGCGACGAGGATTGCGAAAAAGGAGCTGAAGGATCTTTCATTATAGCATGGGTTGTCTTTGGCGTCGGAATATGGAGTGACAATTAATAAAAGAAAACACAATTGACAGACGGACAGACTGATACGTATGTTTGTGTTTTGCCGTAAGTATACAAACCTTGCGCGTGCTTGAAACTGTGTGCGGACGAACAGAACAGACGTGGCTAAGTATCTATCGGCGCAGGTCTTTTGCGTGGTATATCCCAACTTCTTTTCCCGATGGGTCTGTTATCAGATAACGATTGGGTCCTACTACCTTCTGTATACGGCTTTTCAAGAAGCGCCGGTCCAGCTTGGCATTGTAATGCCCAGCGGCATCACTTTGGCGGAAATTGCGCCGGAAAACCTCATCTCCTTCTTTAAAATTGAAAGGTCGTGACCTCAGGTTGTACTGTGCCTCATTTGCACGTCCCGCGGCCTTAATCTTCCGTCCGATTTGTTGGCCGAGGTCTCCTAAACGCTCGTGGGGTTCCAGCGCAACGACGGGGTCTCCCAAACACTTTAATTGCCGTAACAGCCGGTATGATTTACCATGGCAAATCATGTGCTGTCCGAAGGCGGCAAAGTAAGGTGCGACACCGGTGACGGAATGATAAGATGATCGCAGAGCGCATGTGATGGCGGACAATCGGCGGTCCCAATCTTTCTGAGATGGGTGAACGTAAGAACGGATCGCGGCTAACAGTGTGCGATTCAACCGTTCAGAGGCGTTAGACTGAGGAGAGTATATGGGCGTCAGTTGGTGTTCGACGCCATACTGTTTGAGCAGGCCCTTAAACTGCCGAGACCTTAACTTACTCCGTTGTCCGAGTATACACTCTCTGGAACCCCGAACACTTGGAATACCCGGCTCTCTAGAAATTTCACGATGGATGGAGTCGTGAACTTACGAATAGGTTCCACCAGTGGGAATTTCGAGAGCTGGTCTAGAACAACTATAGCTCCGATGTGTCCCATAGATGATCGAGGATATGGACCGAGTAGATCTATGTATAGACGTTGGAATACGCGTTCTGTGACGTTGAGTTGACCCATAGGAGGTCGAAGGGGCTGGTTGGGCGCTTTAGTGCCTTTACAGGTCTCACAGGCGCTCACGTAGTTTTTGATCTGGGATGCCATTTTAGGCCAAAAGAAGTATTTCTTGAGTCGCCGTAACGTCCGACCGTAACCTCCGTGGGCACTTAAAGGATGGTCATGTGCGCGGAGGATCAGATGTTGTGTCATTTCCTCCGGTATTCAGAGTTTCCAGGACTCTTCTTCCTGCCATGGATCACCGGTGGCGTATTCATTTCGTCTATACACGTAGCCGTCTATCACTTTCAAATCAGGCAGCTGTGATTGTTGGGTCACGATGGTTTGCCTCAACTCTTTGTAGCTGTCTGATTCGAAATGTGGGCTGTCCAAATCTATTTCGATGGGGTCCTCGTCATTTACTGTCAATTCGGCTCCCTCTGGTGAAAACATTCGCGAGAGAGTGTCGGGTACGATGTTCTGGGTCCCTTTCCGATGTTTGATGGAAAACTTAAACCCTTGCAGTTTAAGAGCCCATCTGGCTAGGCGTCCATGTAAGTCTGCTTGGTTCATCAACCATTGTAGCGAAGCGTGGTCCGTGATGATCTCGAACTGGTGGCCTTCGATACAGGCTCGGAATTTCTTCACAGCCACCACCGCTGCCAAACATTCCTGCTCGGACACAGTATAGTTCCTTTGGGCCGAGTTCAGCTTATTGGACGTGAAGGCGATGGGAGCTTCCTCCCCCTCTTCGGTCAATTGCACCAACACGGCTCCAACTGCATGTTGACTTGCGTCACAATGAATGGAGAATGGCTTCGTAAAGTCGGGGCTGTGCAAGACCGGAGCTGATGTTAGGGCTTGTTTTAGCTTTTCAAATGCCTTTCGGCTGAGCTCGGTCCAAATGAATTTCCCTTTCCGCAGCATGTCCGACAGGGGCGCTGAAACTGTTGCATAATTCCGAACAAACCTTCGGTACCAACCGCACACACCAAGGAAACGTCGTAGCTGCTTAACTGTTTTTGGTAAGGGGAACTCATCAATCGCACTAGTTTTGTCTGGATCCGTTTTGATAGTGCCATGTCCGATGACATGTCCTAGGTATCGGACTTCGTTCATGACATACTTACTTTTTTGTACGTTGATGGTGAGTCCCGCCTTACTGATGTGCAGGGCTACTTCTTGCAGGAGTAGGAGGTGTTTTTGGTAAGGGGAACTCATCAATCGCACTAGTTTTTGTCTGGATCCGTTTTGATAGTGCCATGTCTGATGACATGTCCTAGGTATCGGACTTCGTTCATGACAAACTTACTTTTTTGTACGTTGATGGTGAGTCCCGCCTTACTGCTGTGCAGGGCTACTTCTTGCAGGAGTAGGAGGTGTTGGTCGAACGTTTCCCTGATGAGTAAAAGATCATCCAGGTACACGAACTGTTGGTGTTTCAGATGAGGTGGGATGACTTTGTCCATCAGCCGGGTCATCGTTTGCGGCGCGTTACACAGGCCAAAGGGCATTGTGACGAACTGATATAAGGGTCGTCCAGGCACTATGAAGGCGGTCTTATCCCTCGACCCCTCATCGAGTGGAATTTGCCAGAAGGCGTCTTATCCCTCGACCCCTCATCGAGTGGAATTTGCCAGAAGGCGTCTTACCTTACGTTTACTTTACGGGCATATAGACAAAGACGGACTTTACCTGGCTTCACCACCAAGGTTACCGGTGAGGATGTAGTGAATAGATATTTCAAAAAGTCCGTGAAAGACTGCAGCGATGGTCTGCTGCCTCGGCAGATGAAGATGTAAGTATCGACCGCGAATGCCCTTGTCTGAGGACGCGTGAATGCGCTGGCAGGCTAGCATTGCGGTGTCGTGGGGCGGGTTCATTCTCCCAGCACAAGGACGCACTGCAAAAGAATTTCGCATTCACGAATTTCTGGGGTCGAACAAAAGCAAGGCGACCGAAGCCGCAAAAATTGTAGGTACCCATACCGAGAAGAAAAGACTTGTTCAGAGAACAAGTGAAACAAGTAAAAATGGGCGGAATTAGGGTAACTTCGTCTTTACCCGAAGAGGCTGATGGCCCACAAATGAGAGAGGGGCAACCGGGTGGTGATGGAGCCCCCGCGCACCCGCCCAACCGGATCAAAATCCATAATTGTTGTACTGGCCAGTAATTCCTCTTCTGAGTGGAAAACTCCTACAACTTAACTTGCATGAGCCTTCTGTAATGAATCATGCGACGCGCTGGTGACCACTACCAACACACTTTGCTGCTAGGTGGCTTGTCATTTTACGTTGGTTGCGACCAGTGCGCATCCCACGTCTATTTTATCGTGGGATGCCAACAGAATTTTGACAGCCACATGGTAGCAGGTGTGTGGTTAGTGGTCACCATCGAGAGGAATTGCTTTTATCGCAGCGGGATTTTTGTGTGCAAATTCTACTGTGAGTTTTGTGGATAAAGTGAAGATTCTGTGGTACAACATAAACCCAAACGTAAACATTTCAGGTAAATATGCTTCTGGACGAGGTTAACTGGTGATGTAACTTAGTTCTTAATTCTCGCTAGGCCGATAAAATCAGTGCGCCGCTAATGCTTAGCCATTTTGCAAGTGGTCGTGTATAAAAAGGCGATAAATGTGTGATGCTTTCGCCAATCCGTCATCTGAAATTCATACGCTCGACACATGTCTGCCACGATTGCAAGGAGGATTCACCCCTAGAGTGTCTCAAGTCAGCATTGACGATTCGTTATGCAAGCACGGTCTATCTATCCCAAGAATCTTGTTAAGGTTATGTGATGGAGAACAATCACGATGGAGCATGAATGCTTACTAGCTTCTACATGATTGATCGTTGCCATGTTACCGGGGTAAGAGGCAAAGCAAAGGTCAGTTTTAAAGCTACAATTAGTATAACTACCAGCAAGGATCTTGCATCCAAATAAACAACTCTAACAAATTGTTATTGTTTAAGTTGACATGATAATGTTATGTTTGTAAGTGGAATGTTTTTCTTTATAATGTTACACATTTCGTTGTGTAAATCGCTTGCTGGTCAATTTTAGTGATTGACGTTCTCCATATTATACTTCTATCAGCTACAAAAATATATTTGGTTAAAACGATCATTTATACAATGTGCGCTACAACTCTCCATCGAAAGCTAAAGGAAATTGACACTCGAGTTAAATTAAAAGTTACCGTATGTATAAAAAATACATTTGCAGAAGGAATGACAAATCTGCAATAATATAGCTGATTTCGATGAAAATTCAAATATTCTGTCAGGAGAGTAGCAGCCTGAATTTGATGATGTTAGAATTTTACTTACGGAAAATTAAGTTCTGTGATTTAATTACTCTTAGAAAACATAAAGAAACGAGAAAACATGTAGCGCTTTCCAAATAGCGAAACGAAATCCCAATAATAATTCATTTTCCATAAAATTCAATAAATAATCTAGTGCGTACTTACAATAGCGCCTCAACTCAAAAGTAAAAAAAAATTAACAGCAAAGTAGATAACACTTTTTAATTAGAACTGCAACTGAAAAGAGCGCTAACCAACCAATAATTTTCCTTTGCGCTTTACTCATTATACACACACTCACGAATCATAAATAAACCCACAAACTTCGCTTAGCATCTTTTCGTAATGTAACCAAATATAATTGAACAATACGCTTAAAATTAGTGAAATATAAATACTTAGAGTATTTAATCAACCTAGTAGGTTCGAAAATGAAAAAAAATGAAGAAGCTGCGAGATATCCCCTAAAATCAAACTGTACGTTAAAGTTAATAATTAGAAATAAGCCTTATTGGGTAGTTATGAGGTGTGCACACCTTATATGAAAAAAAAGAAAAAAAAATGTTATATTATATATATTTTGCATAAATATAGCTCGCTATTCGTGGTGATCAGTCATACCTATGCTACAACTACAAAAGATCACTGAAACATAGTCATGAATTTCATTACAAATAAAAACAAAACTAAACAAATATTTTCTTGAGATATAAAACAAATGCAGTTTTACAGATATCGAATATGTCTGTGCGAATATAAAATCAAGCCAGCTTGCTCCTAGATTTATCTAGATTTATTACACGCAATATAAATAAGCTAATACATAAATTCTATATTTAAAATAAATCAAAGAAGAGGATCGGTTCACATCCAAACAGTTTAAAGTTAATCATAACATTTCAGTAAATTAAACGGTTATATCACGCACAACGTAATTGTTGGGAAAATTTAGAAAATACTTGACATTAGCATGTGGAGATTCTTTTGTAGCGTTTAACATGATTTTAAAATGCTCTAAAGTTTGTACTACTAATAGACACTACGATTCAGCTCCCTGAGAAGAGGAATCCTAGTTGAAAATTTATTGTCATTAAGCCAAAACATTTATTTACATGTAGTTAAGTTAGTTAGTAAATAAAGAAACCATATATCTTTCAAATATAATATGATGGATAGGAATAATAATATTTTTTGATTATATCTCACAAGTTAGAATAAAACAACATGAATTGCTAACAAAAAAATAGACTTTCCTTTCCAGTGGTTCTGCTTTTCAGCGGGAAATGAGGTGTAGGGTAAGTATGCCGTCGCGAGGGTAGGGTTTGAGAAAATCCGCTGAAGTCGGTTTCGCGTCGCGCGCGGTACGCGGTACCTGTGTTGTTTTGCCGTTTTATTAGAGTAGCTTTCGTCGGGATGAGTTAACGTAGTATACTTTTCGGTACCGCATCGGAAATTCGGGAACGCGAAGTAAAAATTAGATTTTGTTCTTTGACTGGTTGATGAAGAAATACGGAGTAACGTAGAATAGGTTTCCTCTCCGTATGGTTTTGTTTTGTAACGCGTTTGAAAACGGGCGTGTATAGGTGGCTGAATATTGTAAGTGAGCGTAACCCATTCGGAGACCCGCGACCGAAATCCTCTCCGATCTAGCTGGCCGACAAGCAGCCGCCGCGTGAATGGGTTACGGTGCACGGATTGGTTGACCGGTTGGCACTTCTCAGACTTAACGTCTAGAACCGATGAGAGGTCGGTTCCGCGTTCGTACGTAGACGTAAAATCATTACACTTCCCATCAGAGGAGAAGTACCCCGGTGACCAATTTATGCCATAGAATTATGCAATTCGATTACATAACCCTATGCCATAAAGAGGCACCTTGCTCGGGCCACTCAACCCGCGAAATCACCTGAAACAAAGGAGGTTAGTGTGTACCCGGCGGCTGGCTCATGTTTGGTGGTGAGAGCCTGCCACCGTACCGGGTCTTATACCCGGTCAAAAGAGCAAAAATGGAAAGACCGCTGTTATACGTTTAACACTTCATTTTATTCATGTTTTTTAAAAAAAAGACATCAATCAATCAAAAAAAAAAAATACTAATATTTTCTCTTTCTGCAAATTCTTTGCCGTCTAAAAATGCAAATAAAATAAATCTAAATTATAAAATATTTGTATTTATCTAGTCTTTTGGTTTCCATGAACAAAATTGTTTAATTTTTTTGTTTTCTAATTTTTCAATTGTCAGTTTCTGTCCTGTCTCTGTCCTTTCTTTTGAATAGCGTTTGTTATGTTATACTATCGTCATGTTTAGGAACTGAGTGACAATATTTTTTTGTTGTCTATTAACTTTTTCGATCAAGTTTCAACCAGGTTATTGATATCTAGGAAATTTCTGCTGGATTGATAATTTTTCTACTATTTAAAGGAATGATTTGCGCAAAGGATAGTTGAAAATTGATAGAATTGATTGATAGATTAAAGAATTTAAAAAAAAAAATTACTCTTTTATGGTTTTACTCGTTAAGCTATAAAAATATATTCTATTCTCTATACGCCTTTTCCATTTCTGATTTTTTTCTGTTTTCATGCCTTAAAGTTGAAATGAAGTTTAAGTAGATATTTAGATAAGCGTATCAATTAATAAATTTTACGGAAGAGAAAGTTCATCAGCCGAGATTTAGTTAATTTAAAATGTTCATCATTTTAAAATTGTCGAATCACATTCATACAAAAATAGCGACTTTGCTAGAACGGAATCAATTTCAATCGTTGTTTTTAGTGTGCCATCAGCATTTCACGTTATTTATTCTTTCAAATAAAATATTACAAGAATTGACTTCCAGTGGTTTTCATTTCAATTTTTAAGAGGGCGTTGCGGATTTTTGAATATCAAACAGAATCCAATACAATCAATTAGAGTCAAAGTTGTAAGAGAGAAAAGCCTACTGGAAGAAAAATGCATATCTTAGATGATTGCACCCATAATAAATATAACGGAATTTCTGTTTAACCTTACGCCAGTTTCATCTCCCATTTGGCGCACTTCCAGCTAGCACAATGAAACTTTTAATAAATCAAACCAATTTCCAGAAAATTGGCAGCTAATTTCTCCACTAACATCCCTCATAATGGATACTCATTCCTGATAGAATTAATAATTAAATCGCTAGTTTTCCTACGTTTTACGAATTATTTTACAATATTTTTTATATTTCTCAAATTGATTTCTACGCACCGTTTCTATTTGGTTGCTCTAAAAACGTTTTATATTTCGACCGTTTCTATAAAATGTTGTTTAATTTTGACTTTAGTAAATTTCGACAACTCTTTCTTTTCACCTTGAATTTGTTTTTCATATCATTAAAGTTGGTCTCAATGAATTTATTCTTTTCTTTTCCAGTCATTACACTTTGTAATTATCGTATTTTCTTCTAACATTTTCTTTTCAAACTCATTGTATTTATATAAAGGAGAAAAAGCGATAACTACTGTTTAAATCTGAATTTAAAAGGAAAAGAAAAAAATAAAACATTATTATTTATATTTATATATATAGAATTTCTGCTTATAATAAAATTATGTAAATTAAACTAATCAGATTCATCTTCTCGATCGTCGAATCCTGTTAGATCGGCTGATTGTAACATACCTCGCGAGACGGCATATTCAATTAATGCTAAATGACAAAATACATATTGATCGGGCATTTGTAGTGAGTAAGCACGCTGTGAACGAATTTTTTCCACGGTACCCTTAATATCAGCGGTACCAACATCTTCCAGTTCGTATATGCATATGTCGAGGGTGATAAATGTGCCTGTTCGGCCTATTCCTGCGCTACAATGTACAACTACTGGTGGTCCTTTTGGATGTCCCTATATTGCCGTTCCCGGCTATATCTTCCGTCCTATATACTAAACGGTAAACAAAACTATATTTTCCCACACAACGTGTTTCGTTCACTGTGTTTATAGAGGACCACTACACACGCGCGCTCAACGTACATAGCCAATCTACACAAGCTCTTTAGGGGAAATGCTGCCTTTTACTTGATTTTCACACCAAGCTAAACAAAGGAAACACACTCGCACTTGCCTATGTGTTCAATTTTCGAAAAATTTTACATTTCCTCATTTCGTGTGAGGGAAATTTCTGTTTCACTTTCTTATCTTTTAACTATCCGTTGACTTCCAACAAATATCACGGTTTACTATGAGCATAACCAAATGCATTCGATTTTCAATCACTAAACAATTCGCACTTGAATCTATACATAAATTGCTTGGCTATCCACCGAAAATTGACAGCAATTTTGCCGGGAACGTATCATTATTGCTCAGCACTGCGGTTTGGTCAAGAATTTAGACGACTATCCGCAAAATCGCAAACAATTTCGCGGCGCTAGTTGATAACGCTAAATACGTAGCTTAGGCGAGTTTGTGAAGGAATTTCTTAAATTTATTTCCGCGTTCCGCGTTCATTCGCGAGTTCAAGCAGACTCCCCCTGTGCATCCGCGGATGGGATCCATGGAATCCCAAGTTGCGTTGAGTAGATTGTTTACCGATAAGAGCTGTTACTCACAATTCGATGAGTGTAAATGTATATTTTGTATGTCTATGTTTACGATGAGCGGGATGCGAGAATGTGTACTTTATATACTCTCGAGTCATCGTAGGATTTTCTATATGGAACTCGTTTGCTGGTTGTGTAGTGATTTAGTAGATCTGCTCTATATTGTGCATGAATTTTCTTTAACCCTTTGCCTGCGCCGAATTCGAATCGAGCATTTTTATTTATATTTAATATATAAAATATATAAATTTGACATAAAAATAAACTTTAAATTTTATATAAAATTATTAAATAATTTAAATATAAAATAATAAATTTAATAAACTGCTCTATTACTACAAGGACCAGGCACTTTGGGACTCCTCTATAACCCCCAACTCGAGCATCCTATCCAGCTCCGCATACACCAACTTCTCCATGGCCGGTGTGATGGCATAGTGTCTCTGCTTAATTGGCTTACTATTGCCAACGTCGATGACGTGTGAGACTAGGGTGGTGCGGCCAAGCCCTTGGGTAGCGTAAGATGGAAAAGCAGCGATGGATGCTTCCAGGCGTTGCCGTTAGTTAGGCGTCAGTTCATGCCTATCGGGTATAGAAGCGAGTTCGGTGACATATCTGGTATTTAAAGACAAATCTGTGAATAAATCGGAGGCCAATCCAAAACGACGCCAAGGTACACGTTCTGAGTCAGTGATGGGATAATTTAGAAAGTAATATCCTTCGTCTGAGCTCTGAACATCACGGGTGTTGTCAGTCTACCTTGTATAGGATGTTTGGTGCCATCAGCTGTACTGATTTCAGTGCGCCAGGGCTTAATCAAGGTAGGATATTCCTTCGAGCCAAGGCTCGAGGCAACACAACTGATACTGGCACCCGTGTTAATCAATGCAAACGCGATTTCGCCCAACACTTTAATTGGGTGGTAAGGTCTGATATCATTCTCAGGAACCTCCGAGATGTTACACAAGTTTAATGTTTGACGGCAGGTGCGCACTCTTTTGCGGAAGCTCCGCCAACGACGGGTTGACCATTTTGTCTTTCGCGAGCGAGAAGTGACTTCTTCGGAAGCAAATATTCGCTCTCGAGCCACCCGATATTCCTGCAGTCGAACATGATAAGGTTTTAGTATGTATATTTGAGGCTGCCGAGGTTCTTCAGGCAGTGACTGCGGTGTTCGCTTCAATACTGTCGTTGGCGAGGCCTCCGGAAGAGAGTGAACATCCTCAGTCATAGTGGTCATGGCTGGTGGGTTATCGTCAGGGTGTTGGGGTGAGCAGCTGGCTGGGGAACTACTGCGGGGTTTCCGAGTACCGCTGAGGTGGTCGGGTACTCGTTCGTCCGTTTTTTTGGAGTGGCACCGTCTGGTAGTCCGGAACACAGGTGTTCGACTCCGTGTTTTCTTCCAGATCTGTGTTGTTACAATTTGGTGCCACTTCTGCGATTCCACGTCGCGGACCCGTCCTCGCTTGCAGGTAAGGCCGTGCTTGGAGGTCTTTCTCAGCCCCCTCCAGTCGACTCACGACCCTCAGCAGTGATTCCATGTTTTGCGGGTCTGAGTTTGCGACGTGGTGACGAAGTTCCGGCTTTAGATTGCGTTTCAAGACCCGCAGCAGTTGGGTGGATGACATTGGCTCTGACAGCTGGTCGTTCAGCCGAAGGATGTCGGCCCGGTACTGGTGAAAGGGCTCGACGGACGTTGCCATCTGGCATGGATCTTGTCCAGGACCCTCTCATCCATGTTGACCGTCGGGTACTCAATGCGGAGTACCTCCTTCAACCGCGACCAGCGGATTCATGGTGGGGCCGAATGTATCCTCCAGTAGGTCTCGAGGGCTGTCCCCCTAAGCAGCATCGGCAAGTATCTCGCCAGCGCCGTCTGGTCACCTGCCAACATTTCTGCGACCAAGGACTCCACCCGACCAATGAACAGTTCTACGTTCAGGGTGTTTGGCTCCCCGCTGAAATACAGATTCCAGCCCTGGACGATGCTGGGAATATGCTTCGGCTTCAGCATATAGGGTTGCTCCTGCGGAGCCACTGGACCTAGAGTCGGTGGTGGTATTTGGTTGAGTCGTGGCAGAAGATCCCAGGAGTTCCAAGGCTGGTATCGAAATGGTTGATCCGGATCCTCAGACGGATGGTAATCAGTTCTCCGAATCTTGGTTGGCTGGTTCCTGAGGACGTCGTGCCAATCTGAGTCGTTGTAGTGCTGTCTCGATCTCTTTGCAGCGACGTATGAAGGAGTACATCCGTTCCACCTCCGTGTAACAATCACCACAGATTTGGTCTGGTGAGCCATCTTCAAAAACAATATTAATCTTGATGTACTCCTTCAGTAAGCTAAAGACACCAATTCTCATCGCTTCATCGACGAAACTATCACACAGCCAATCGCCAATCCGCAGGCAACAGGAACTAGCTAAAGGACCGAAGCCTGCTCTACGACACGACACAGGGCCAACGAAGGATGGAAATTACATCGGGTGTTGCCCAGGGATCTATCCTTGGTCCGGACCTGTGGAACGTGTCTTACGACGGGCTACTGAGACTTGAGATGCCAGATGAGTCGCGCTTGGTCGGCTATGCGGATGATGTTGCGGCTCTGGTCGCCGGACGCACCGTTGAACAAGCGCAACTTAGGCTAGGTATGCTAATGCGCCGAGTGAGGGACTGGATGACTGCTCGCGGGCTCAGTTTAGCACTGGAGAAAACCGAAGTGGTCATCTTGACAAAAAAGAGAATCCCTAGAGTAAGGATGATCAGTATTGGAGATATACAGATCGAATCGAAGCCAGCGGTGAAGTACCCGGGGCTACTGATCGACTCGAAGATGAGTTTCTCTGAGCAAATCAGGGCAACGGCTGAGAAGGCTGCTTCGGGAATATCGGCCCTGAGTTGACTTATGGCCAACGTAGGGGGACCCAGCCCATCAAGAAGACGCCTCTTGATGAGTGCTGTAGGGTCAGTGCTACTGTACGGAGCAGAGGTATGGGGCGACGCTCTCAGCAAGGAGGTATACCGAAAACGATTGGCACAGGTACAGAGAAGAGGAGCACTGAGAATTGCATCTTCGTATCCAACAGTCTCCGACTCGGCGGTGAGAGTGATTGCAGGCGTGATACCTGTCGCCCTCCTTGCTAGAGAGCGCCGCGCTATTTACCTGCGCCGAAACGAGGATGCGAGGGAGATCGTTGTTCGCGAGGAGAGACAACGCTCGCTCAACGATTGGCAGCAGTCTTGGAGGAATTGCACGAAGGGAAGGTGGACTGCGTGCCTCATCCCGGATGTGAGACCGTGGCTAAATCGAAGGCATGGTGAGACTGACTTCTATCTGACCCAGCTTTTGAGCGGGCACGGGTGTTTTCAGTCTTACCTGCACAAGATCGGCAAGTCACGGTCTCCCGATTGTCGGTTTTGCCCAGGAGAGGAGGACAATGCCTGTCACACATTTTTTGCGTGTACCAAATGGGCCAGGCTGCGAAGGGAACTCTACAGGGAGACGGGAGAGCTCACCCCGGATAATATAGTTGCGGTGATGCTCGAATCGGTTGACAAATGGAACCAGGTGGCACATTATGCTCGGGCAATCCTAAAATATAAAAGGGACTCACAGCAGCCGAAGGCACTGGAGCTGGGGGATCGCTCTTCTGGCAATTCCTCTTCCCCCCTCCCCTCCCGCTAGGAAAGGGACTCCCCAGCTTGAAGGCGCCCCACGGCGTAACAAAATGAGACCTGGCCCGAAGTAATGTGTCAAACGGTTCCAGGCTAGGTTCTCAGATTGACAGGGGAGGTGTTTAGTGGGTAGTCCAAAGGTATCCTCCATGGGAGTCCCACACTGCCAGGCTCGGCGGGCATAAATGCCTTCACCTCCCTACCACAAAAAAAAAAAAAAAAAAAAAAAAAAAATCCGCAGGCAAAGTCGACATGTGCTTGAAATGTCCATTACGCTATCCTAAAAATTGGACTCTACTAAATAATAAATAGAATAATAGAAATACTGGTGGAATAATCGAAGTATGTTAACTAGATGCTAAAATTGAATTCGACTATTACGAAAACAAGACAATCACAAGTGGCCGAAAGTGGCGAACTATAAAAACTCCTCAAAAAAAACAAAAGCTATGGAAAAAAGTTTAATTGGTTATCAAAATTTACGTTATCCAAAAAAAATAATCGGTCTTTCCATTCCGTCCTTCTTCCCAAATACGGACACCAATGGCACACTTCTGAGGCGTAACAAGGACTACCCTCTTGCGACACCATGAGAATCAGGATTCAGAAGTGCTCCCTCATGCGCAAGTTTTTACAAGTTACAACTTGTCAGCCCAGGGTTGAATTCTGACCCACAAGCAGCGCGTGTCTTGTCATGGATAGTCATGGATTAGCTACTCAGCGAATCACATGAAATCAAAATCCATGTAGTGTAAGACACTCCGGCACCGCTTGGTTTGGGGAGCAGATCAGAATCCTCCGCAACTTAGATGTTGGAATAATAACTTCCGAATACAAATAGGGACTCTAATATAATTTGGCCTTACTAGTCATACAATGGTGGTAAACCACCAAAGTATAAATCAGAAGCAGGACCAAACGATATTGATGTCCAAAGAAACACACGGCCGGAAGTTACTAAGTTGCTGGGGCACGATTAGTGCAAAAGCCCTCAGTAGTTACCAACCCGCCAATAATTTGGACACCTGGTAGGGACACCTAGAGACGATGGACTGTCTCGTGCACACGACTGATGATACAGCCGGGCATTACGGGCCCCACGTTGGGCGCCATTTGTAGTGAATTAAGTAATTTCAAAATCCTTAAAGGACTGCAGCGATGGTCTGCTGCCTCGGCAGAAGAAGGTGAAGATATCCGCCGAGAATGCCCTTGTCTGGGGACGCGTGAATGCGCTGGCAGGCTAGCATTGCGGTGTTGTGGGGCGGGTTCATTCCCCCAGCACAAGGACCCACTACAAAAAAAATTTCGCATTCACGAATTTCTGGGGTCACAAAAAGAAAGGCGACCGAAGTCGCAAAAATTGTAGGCAACCATTCAGAGAGAAAATGACTTGTTCAGAGAACAAGTGAAACAAGTAAAAATGGGCGGACTTAGGGTAACTTCGTCTTTACCCGACGAGGCTCATGGCCCACAAATGAGAGAGAGGCAACCGGGTGGTTATGGAGCCCCCGCGCGCCCGCCCAACCGGATCAAAATCCATAAATGTTGCAGTGGCCAGGTATTTCTCTTCTGAGTGGAAAACTCATACAACATAACTTGCATGAGCCTTCCCATCAGAGGAGAAGTACCCCGGTGAACAATTTATGTCATAGAGTTATGCAATTCGATCACATAACCCTATGCCATAAAGAGGCACCTTGCTCGGGCCGCTCAACCCGCGAAGTCACCTGAAACAAAAGAAGGTTATGGCTGGCTCATTTCTGGCGTGGAGAGCCTACCATCGTACCGGGTCCTACACCCGGTCAGAGCAGAAGGAAAGGAAAGACCGGGATATTAGTTCAATTCAACATTCCTTTATTCTCATTTACTTCTAACATGCCGACTGCTATCGTTTAATTTCAAATTGTAACATTTTTCGCTATAAGTAATGTATTCGAGGGATTTTTTTTTTGTTTTTTCTCAGTTAGAACAGAGATAATCAAATTCTAATGCTCTATTGATATCATTTAAGGGAGATATATATGGATATTTAAAAAAATATATGATGAAACGGTAACAAAAATGAGAATATACCAAAAAAACTCATACACAAAGAAACTATAAAAAAAATTTACATAAGAAATGATTTGCAAAGAAACTAAAATAAAATTTACATAAAAAATGATTAGGAAAGAAAATATACAACAGGGTACTTACCCACATCCCCACGAGCGCTCGAGAACGATGTAGCTATCCTAACAACTGGAAGGATATAAATTACTTTAACTAGCTTATTATTTCCGTTCGGCTATTGGAAAAAAACAACAACACCGAAAAGTATAATATTAATTAAAAATTATTTCTCCTCCCGGCATCTTCACATTCGGTGCATTTTGCGTTTTGTCGATTTTGTATTTTGTTGTAGACCTTAGTTTCCTGACAACCAACATTTAAAGGGTAAAACTTTGTAGATGTTTTCTTTCACTTTTAATTTTTTTGTTTTTAAATAAATTATTGTCGTCCAAGTTTTGTCACACGATCGATTAAGTCGAGCAATCGGAAGACTTTACAAGATCGAGTTTATCCGCAACCTGATTTTCACGAAGTATGGGAATCTGTGATTCGAAATTGGAATGAGAAAAATAATTCTGGCATGGGGAGAAAGCTGAATCCATTGCCACCCGTTGCAATCTCTTCAAGCACACACGTTTGACATTTTGAGCGCACATTCACTACACATTGCTATTCTTGCAAACTGTAATCCACGGCCCGGTTAATACAAGATACGATTAGATTTTTCTTCGAGCGTTTCATAACGCTGTCCACATGACACATTGCTATTCTTGCAAACCGTAATCCACGGCCCGGTTAATACAAGATACGATTAGATTTTTCTTCGAGCGTTTCATAACGCTTTCCACATGGAAAATATAATTAACCTGACATTCTCGTTTTGCACTCTTCGATTCCTATTCATCAAACAACTTATTAGTCATATTCTGCGAAATTTGTTTAAAAGCCATCAACTCTGCTCTAGAGAAAACCCCCCCACCGGCTAGAAAACCGTAATTCCCGCTATATCAATTGTCATGTGCCACTATATTCCCGTTGACCACGTTGCATCCAAGAGACCAATTAGCGGAGCACTCTCATTCCACATACAATTGAACATTAACCGCCATACACTTTCCCAACAACCACCCAACGCATTCAATTTCACCGTTTTTCAGACTCGAGCACGTAAAAATTCAGTCAACAACCAAAAACGCAAACAGTGACGAGCCCGCACTCTTTTCCATCGTACGAACTGTGGTCCGCTATCCTTCTACACCTCATTTGGAACCGCTCATTCCTGTTCCGTCTTCTTCTGTTGTCCGATCCCAACTCCCCGTCAGATCTCCTCCCGCGCGCAAATTCCCTTCGGTCGCGAGAGGAAACCATTTATTTTTACTTCGAATTGCTGCTGCTCTTGGGTTTGCTGTTGCTGTTGTGGATTTGAGTGGAGACGTCGCCGTGCGATTGAATCCCAAACAAGTTAGGTTTGCACACTAGTAATGCTTTCTCCCACTTTGCATGTAATTTGTAGCAATGTAGATTTGATTTTCAAAGGCTCGTTTACTTATTTTGGATTTGCGCAAAGTTTTTGTTTGGAAAGTGATATTTGAGAAGAGGGAAAAGGTGTGTAATGAATCATGCGACGCCGCTGGCGACCACTGCTAACACACCTTGCTGCTAGGTGGCTTGTCATTTCACGTTGGTTGCGACGAGCGCACATGCCACGTCAATTTTGTCGTGGGATGTCAAGAGGATTTGACAGCCACATGGCAGTGAAGTGTGTACGTAGTGGCCGCCACCCAAGAAGAGAAGTGATAGTCCGGGGAAAAGAAAAAACGTGGTAGCGGGTTGGCGATCTCCGATTAGTTGTCAGGTTAGAAATCTTACAGTGTATATACGAAGTGTAATCGATAGAATGACTGAGTGGAGAGGAATTTGAGTTCGAGGGTAAGTTATGAAGGTGTTTTTGATCAAATTGGGAACAATGAGGCAGAAGTAGGTGCGTATAATGCTACATATTGTGTTATTTTCCTGCTATTAAAAGCGTCAAATTCTTTCGTTGATAAAATTCTTCTGTGGCGTAGCACTCATTGTACTCGTATTCGTTTATTATTTCTTCTGGGTTTTGGGGCTGCTGTGTATGCCGATTGAAGAAGATCATTGGATTCACGGTCTGTTCCCGCCTCTGCAATATGCGTTCGCAATCCCGGCAGCCTTTGGGGTTATCTTCGTCGGAGGCTTGTCAATTTTTACATTGGTGAAGATACGCAATTATACTTGAAAGATCACGTTATGAAGCGGTCCTAATTGTGATTTTGCACAAACGACTTCACGAAGGTAATGAAAAGCAAACTGGTTGAAATAACGACTGTGATGGTGGATATATGTGTCCTGCAGAGCGACTGCGGTCAAACAATCAATAGCAGCCCTCGTCAAACGTCGCTTGCTTAAACTGCGAAACTGGTGCAGTGGGTGGTTAATCATCGGCATAACTTGTGGCCCCAATACTACGCTCGCTGCCGGGCTGTAAAACTTCTTCACCAGCAACCGAAACAAAGGCATCCTCAACACGAATCTCGTTGTGGGCGAAACGTTCGTGCCGTGCTTAACCAAGACAACTATTCCCTCGCTAAAGACCACCCCGACACAAATGGGAACCGAACTAAACATATCAATTCGGAAATCATGTGTACATTGAATGTCGGACCCATTTTGTGAGTACAAGATTTATAAAGTTCTATGAACTGATAAGAAGTACACCTAATTAATGCTGCTCAAATGAAGGACAAGCAAAAAAAAATGATTTATAAGCTAGTTACCTTTAAGTTTCTGATTCGATCTTACAAAAAGCAATTTTTACTCTAAAATTACATTTACATAATTTTAACTTACAACTTCACTTCGCAAGATTTTTTAATGAGTTGAAAATATCATAATTCCATTCCAATTAACTTTTAATTCGATTTCATAAGAATTGTAATTTTTAGAATTAGTTTTATAATAGTCACCACTGAAGATGACCCAAAGGAGTCGAAACGCGTCTGCTCACACAGCAAAGCAAGGCCCGAAGGCTTTTCAAGGAAAATAACTTTATAATGAGGTTCAGCCCTTCTAACAACCTAAACCCAACTTTATATTCGTGCTCATATCATTACTTACCATAGAATTTACATTACTAGTTAGCTCAAGATGTGATAATAGTAGTATTTGATTCTAAATTCAAGCTTTTTATTGGGCTTTTTCATTAGCAATAAGAAAGCAATGTTTTTGCGGGCTTCTGATGTGCTTTTGCTATTAAAATATAATTTTAACGAAAAATTTGGTACAGGCAAAAGGCTGCGATTATTTGGTTTAATTTGTCGTTACCTTATACTCAGCAGTATTATTAATTTAGAGATTATATAAATCTTTTTGGATTTATAAGTTAATAAGTTGATCACAACAATGTTTAGAAAATTTTGTTTGCAATTCATAAATTTGTAGTGCGAATGTCTATTACATTGGTTCACACAGTCAATCCTTCAAATTCCTTTTTAATTATTTTAAATAATTTGCAGCTTCTTACAAGTACTGCTGAAGAAAAAAAGAATAACTATTTTATGTTATTTACAGAGGCCTACAATATAAAACAAACGACAAAAAATAATTAACGTAAATAAAAGAAGATACGTAAAAAAAATAAATGAATCTTACCTGCAAAATCTATAATCAACAAATAAAACAAGTACATAAGATTATCTAAATATAATATTGATCAGTATTATAATATTTATTTAAATGAATTTAATCTGGGTATTACAATATGTAACCTTCCAGATCTCCATTCCATTTGTTGATTTTATGATAATAAAATCTTTGTAGGTTTAAACAGTTTTATATAATTTTTCCTGCGTATATTGAGTGCAAAAATGAAGTTCTAGTTTTTTTTGACAGAACAATTATTTCCATTAGGCACATAGCATAGGAGTCAAAGTAGACCCACATTCAATAAATATGCGTAATAATTTAGAAGAGGGCTAACTATGGTTACTTTAACATTACTATGAATTAGATAATTGCAGATTATTTAAACTACTCTTAAGTTGAATTAAACACTTTATATTGATACTCGTAGCACAAAAAAAAACATTAAAATATAACATGAATTGCTAACTCTAACAACGACTTTCCTTTCCAGTGGTCCTTCCTTTCAGCGGGAAAAAGAGTGCAGGGTAAGTATGCCGTCGCAAGGGTAAGGTTTGAGAAAATCCGCTGAGGTCGGTTTCGTGTCGCGCGCGCTACGCGGTACCTTTGTTGGTTTTGCCTTTTTATTAACGTAGCTTTCGTCGGGTTTAAGTTAGCGTAGTGTGCTTTTCGGTACCGCGTCGGTTAGATTCGGGAACGCGAAATGGAGATTAGATTTTTGTTCTTTGACTGGTTGTATGAAGAAATACGGAGTAACGTAAAGTAGGTTTCCTCTCCATATGGTTTTGTTTTGGTGACGCGTTTGAAAACGGGCATTTATTGGTGGCTGAAAATTGTAGAGGAGCGTAATCCATTTGGAGACCCGCGACCGACATCCTCTCCGATCTAGCTGGCCGACAAGCAGCCACCGCGAAAATGGATTACGGTGCACGGATTGGTTGACCGGTGGGTACCATCCGTTGGCACTACTCAGACTTAACGTCTAGAACCGATGAGAGGTCGGTTCCTCGTCCGGACTTAGACATTAAAATCATTACAGGTGCTTGGGCGATTTGTTGGTAAATTTGAATTCATTTTCAACGTGAAGATACAATAATGAATAATGCGTAGTAATATATCGAAATTTTTTTTGTTTTTGTTTTTTGGAATATCACGTTGATTTGAAACAAAATTGATATGCAATGTGTTTATTAGTTATTGATTATTTTAAAGAAGACATTGGTTATTAAAAAAAAAAATCTAAACTGCATAATCATTAATGTCTACTTGATTACCATGCTGTAGGGATGAAGGAGATAGGAAAGTTTTAGAGCAGTTTGATAGAGTAACTGCTCTATTACTACAACACGCCGTCAGCATCCTATGGGCTTATACCCCTCAATTTACTCACCCATTGGTTGCTGACTTCACTCCTGTAGTATGAACGGATTAAGTTCCGGACATTCTTAAGGTGTTATTTGAACAAAACCAACGAGGAATGGTTGTAGTCCTGAAATCGAAGATAACTATTGTTGACACGTGTGAGAAGCAGGCTTTTCAATCTTTTCAACCTTGTGATTGTTGGTCTTTTATATCCTTCCATATTGTTTCGATATTTAATCTTGGGAACTACTTTCTCAATCGTTTCCAATACCAACTTCTGGAAGTCCGACAAATATATATATATATATATATATATATATATATATATATATATATATATATATATATATATATATATATATATATATATATACGTATAATCGTTAGACTCCTGTCATTAGAAACCATTGGGCAAGAGTTACCGCCATCAGAAGGTGAACATTACTTCTGGTATTTCGGATTAAACTTCCTGTTAAACTTTTCCCCAATCTGTATTTCTGAAAAATAAGCCGTTGACTTTGATTTTGAACTGGAATGAAAAAGAAATCATCCCTTTGGTGATTTACTACCATTACAATGGCAAAACGGTCGCTATCATAAGGCAGCTCCAGCAGTTTCCGTTGAGGATTAGTAAATCTGGACTCAAGTCTTGCGTTAGCAATGCAAAGGTTCAATGAATTTGTCCTAGGGTATGTTGGGAACTCCAACCCACATAGATTGCACCTGTGCTCATTTTGATTCTCTGTTATCCACGGTTTCAGGAATACACCTGTTGGATTAAGATCACCGGCAAGAATATAATAATTGTGAAGTCTGTTCAATTCGAGTATTTCAAATAAGGAATCGAACTCCTCCTTAAATTTGAGATTGCATAGGCCGAGGTAACGAAAAGGTTATCCTCACCTGGCAGTGAAATTTTTATGACGGACACTTCAGGAAATTCAAAGTTTTTGAATTCGAATTTATCGATATGTTGGAAACTAATATGTGGATACTACTTCCCACATCACCGTTTACTCTATCGTTTCTTACGTATTCAAAATCCTTGAAGGTCATTGAGTGCCATCAATTGATGTGGGTTTCAGTAAGAAGCATGATGTCAGGCTTTTGCTTAACGACGACTCCAAGGAGATAGTTACGTTAATGTAGAGTAAAAATGGAATTGACGTTGATCGAGATCATACGAAGCCCATCCATGGGAATGCGAGTGAATGGCAAGTTATTTTGAGACATTTGAAAGATCTAAATGTTGAAAAACAAAGCTAATTTTTGAATCCTGCTTGTTGATTCTTTCCGATAAGGAAGTAAGTTGTTGGTAAATTTTAAGAAGCATCTTAATATCGGGGACATCCTCGATATGATGCTCGATGATCAAATACACCGCAGTTGACGCAGTAGTATGATTTTTCCTTAGGCTCCGTCTGGGCCAATTTGCACTCACCGGGGGCACGAATTTCTTTGCATTTAACGCACCCGTAGCGCATAGCGCAATTAGCAGTCAAATGGCCAAATCTTTGGTAATGGTTACCCCCCTACTTCTCTTTTCTTTTTTCACCACTCTGAAATTCGAGTACCTTTCCTGTTGAAGGGCACTTGGGCTGTTGTTATTAGAAATTCGTCCCAAATAATATGGGTGATTTTTTTAACGGTCGATCTCCTTGTTGTGAAATAAATGCAATCGGTGGTTCAGTTTCTTTGATCACTTAAAGGAGATCGACCGTGTTCTCTTCGCAGTCTGTAGGAATCGAGCAGTCACACTAGCAAACTGCTCGAAAACCCTCCTATCTCCTATCCAAATTGTAATGGCAGATTTAAAAAAGATATGTAATTATTTCCCCGGAAATTGTAATTTGTATAATAGTTTTTCTTTTTATTATTATTTCAAATTTTCATTTCCTTACTTCATTTAAATTTCTTCATTTCATTTAAAATGTCCTTGCTTCATTGAAATTTCCTTACTTCATCTAAATTTCTTCACTTCATTTGAATTTCCTTACTTCATTTAAATTTCTATAGTTCATTTAAAATATTCCTACTTCGGGTAAATTTTGGCTTTTAAGAATTGTAAACTGCCCATTGCAATTTAGGAGGTGGAAACACTGATTTAAAACAGAACAAAGGTGCATTACATGATGGAATGCATTCGAGTTGAGCTGGCAGCTGATGGAATTTACCGGTAGCGACACGGGGAGAAGAAAAGAGAAAAGACTAGTTTTGCTGACGGATCGAGGAATCGCATCGGAAAGGTCAACGGGAAAGCGTCGGAGCGAGGGAATTGAAGTTCACGCATAAAGGTGTCCGTTCGTTTGCCATGCTCCCCTCACGACCAAGTTTTTGTGTTCGCAAGTTTAAACAAATTTTTCGCATTGACGCGTTTTGATTCAAACTGCGATCGTGATTATACTGCGGAGGGTACTTTACTTTGTGACTGATTGCCTGTTTGATAAATAAATATGAGTGAGAAGCTGTGATCCCGCGGGTACGGTCACATGAACTCGATTCTTCCGGATATCGTTTTCCGACAGCCTCCGCATTGGGGCTCTTACTGTGCAGTTAAACTTGAGAAATGACCAACGTGTTCACTTCAGTAATATATGTCGAAGTGCTCTTGCTGTTGTGCCGGCTTGTGTCGTTAGTCCTCAATAAAGATTAAGGACTATTCAGGATGTTCCCAGTCAGAGTGAAGGATGTCAGACGGATAAATGATTAGCACAATTTGAAAGTAGTGCCGTAACAGTAAATGAATGAGCAATTGTGGAAGTGTGTGCACAATTGAAAGAAGTGGGTGATAAATGCGTTTCATTCGCGTTTACGTACAGTGAATTCAAAAGTGGATGTGTAAATTAGCCGCATAATATTAAGATTTATTTTACATCTGAGTACGTTATAAGGTGCATCGAAATTATTAGTAGTACAAAAAAATTATTAAGCTACTTCGGTTTACTTGATACGCATTTAGATACACGAATCTAAATATCCTCAGAAAAACATTTTCGTGTATTAAGTTTGTTGCTTGGGGTCATGTTAGCATCAAATATGAAACAAAGAACGGATACAAATAGATTATGTGAAATTGCTATGTTTGGAAACAAATGAAATATTCAGGAGACGTAAAATGAAGCGAATATGTCGTTTTGGGTCGTGAGTTTAGTTTTGGTTTCTATTGGATTTCATCATGTATCCTCCAGGAATGTAGACGATGAAAATAGTTCACTTGTTATATCAGAGGCAGTTCAAGGAACTGTGGGAAGGTTGCCATGCAACGTCACACCACCAATGTCCGAGGATAAGAAAACTAATATAAGATTGCGAGCGATAGAAGTGCTGGCCGACCCGGGGCATAATCTGTGACGGGATTTCGGAAATACCAAAATAAGTGTACTAATGCTAGTGTAGTTCGCTCTATCCCTGCCTGTCGTTTATACTGAGAGAAATAACCCCGCGACCACGAAAACGTATCCAGATTCCCTGAAAAGTGTATCGGCGAAGAAGCGAGGATCCGTGTCTTATCCAAGGAGATTTGAACCCATCAAAGAAAATACTAAAATAAGTGTATTTATGCTAGTGTAGTTCGCTCTATCCCTGCCTGTCGTTTATACTGAAAGAATTAACCGCGCGACCACGAGAACGTATCCAGATTCCCTGAAAAGTGTATCGGCGAAGAAGCGAAGATCCGTGTCTTATCCAAGGAGATTTAAACCCATCGAGAACCTACGTGTTAGCAACACCATCTTTAGTGGCAGTTTTAGCCCGTACTGAGGAGACCTTCACAAGTGCAGATGCTTCTTCCAACCAGAGATGGCCGCAATTCTTGGGCAAATATATTTTTCGATATTTAAATATTATTTCAGTTTTTTGATAACTAAATTCTATTTAAGAATTATTCCATTTAATCGATGGTATTTTATAGATTAAAATTTTTTTTACCAAGACGCATATTAATGCAAAGAACATAAGATTAAGTGAACGAATGCACTGTTTTCTTTTCTTTGAGGAAATTCGTTTTAATCGTACGAATAATTGGGGACATTGTTGTGATTCGATTAGCCACAATCAAACAAATTCCAATGCAGTCAGAATTAACGTTGATGGCACGTTTTCTTTTGGCCAAAAGCAAAACGCGCGTAACCTTTTTTTTTTTGTTTTATTGAATTATAACTTCGTATAGATTAATTGTGAAATTCAATACACTGAATACATTGCTTTATATGCTACGTAGACCTCTGGATTGGAAACCTCTTTTGTCTGTTTATATATCTTTGTTCAATAATAAAATCTTTAAATACTAAAACATTCGGTCTTTCCATTTTGTTCCCTCTGACCGGGTATGGGACCCGCACCGGTGGTAGGCTTATTCGCTCATATGGGCTAACCATCGGGCGCGCTCCACCTATTTTGTAGTTTCAGGGGCTCTTGCCGGGTTGAGTGGCCTCCCACTCACGTGCCCGTTTTATGACATAGAGTTATGTGACCCGATCACATAATTCTATGACGTAAATCGGTCACATTCATATTTCCCATTGATGGAGGTGGATACAAAGGAGGTTGGTATGAGCTTTCCGCTTAAACGGGAGATATCCGGCCACGTCAACATTTGGATCTTGATCCAGTTGGGCGGATGCGAAGAGGCACCACATCCATCCGGTTGCCCCACTCTTATTTGTGGGCCATGAGAATCGTCGGGTAACGACGAATTCTCCCCAAGTCCGTCTGTTTTGACTCGTTTCGGCTTTTTCTCGGAGCAAACAATATTCCCCTTCGTTAGTTACCTACATTTTTCAACTTCGGGCGACTTTTCTTCTGAGACCCGAGAATTAGTGAATTCGAAATTCTTTTATAGTGGGTTCTTGTGCTGAGTGAATGAACCCACCCCACGACACCGCAACGCTAGCCTGCCAGCGCATTCACGCGTCCCCAGACAAGGCCAATCTCGGCGGATCTTACCATCCCCTTTCGCCGAGGCAGCATACCATCTCTGCAGTCCTTCACGGACACTTCTATACCTACTGTTCACTACAAGTCCAGGCCCTTCAACAGAAAAGTCTGATTTTTACCTCCTTTGGCGAACTTTCACAATATTTAAAACATCTCGTGCTGACTCGAAGTCAACCAGTGACTCGGTCCTAATTGTTATTTTGTCGGAATTTACTCGTTTTACTTGAAAATTTTTAAAATTTTTGTTGAGGCGCCGTGCTGCCCCGAAAACATTAATCGGCGGTGCTTTTTCTTTCTTATTATTTTGGCCCTGGAAGCCAGCAGAACTACTGGTTGGCTTTATCTCTACGTTTTTGTGCCTAAAGTAATTAATGAAATTATTTTGTCTATTTCCTAATTCATTATATCATATAATAAAAGAATCTTCAGCTTTAGCTCTTCATTTTCTTTTACTACTTTCTGCAAATCTTCATTGTTTGTTACTATTTAGAGTTTTATTGTTTCACCAGTTGTAGTTTCTTTTTCCATGTTTCTTTTGAGGAATTTTTCACTTAAAACGGTTGCTTCATGCTTGCCCCAACAACGAGAAGCCGTCAGGATCCTCCATGCTGCTGGTCCTGCAATGCCTTTGGATTTATTTGGCTTGCAGTTTCTGTATTCAGGTCGATGATGATATTCACCAATGAATTGATGGTTTCAGGCAATAAACTTTTGCCAATAAAATTTGTAATTCTAATTGACGTGTAAAAAATGTTTTAATTTTTAAATTATTAATAGAAGCTATTAAAAAACACATCTGTAAGTAACGTAGAATTCCACCAAATGGTGCTTAAACTTGCCTGGGAACCTTTAATTTCTGACAAGCGAGTATTGACGAGACCATGAAACTACATCCTTATTCATGGGTAGCCAAAAATATTTCGTAATGATTAATTTTTTTTCTAGAACGAACGCCCAGATGTGCCAGACCAAGTATAGTATCAAAAAAAAATTTGCGATATTTTTGAGGATCATGCGATCTAATATTCTTGAATGAAACTTCACAAATAATTTCGAAGTTTGTTTTTGGAAAAGAAATTTTTTTGAAAGAATATTTCTTCTCCGTAGCGCTACAGCCTCTTTCGAGCCTTCGCTTTCTGCAGCAAGCGCCTCCAATTGTCTCGGTCCGTTGACCGCGTCCTCAAATTTCGAAATCCGAGCAGCGATGAACTGTCGTCGTCGACCGAGTCGGACCAGCGATTCCTCGGTTTCCCCACTGATCTCCGTCATTCAGTTCTCCTAACGAATACCTTTTTGGGTATCCGTTGTTCGTCCATACGATTCACATGGCCAGCCTATTACAGCTTCCGCAGTCTTACAATCGTTGAGACTTCCGCTCATCAAAAATTTCATAGAGCTCATGGTCATATTAAATTCACCATTGGTCCCCGTCTAACTTCCTTCCAATTATTCGCCTCAAGACCCGTTAGGACCCGTGGGTTAGGGTCCATGTTTCAAACTCATAGCGAAACACAGGTCTTATCACAGATTTGTATACTTCGAGCTTTGTTTTCCTGTGTATGCAGCTGGTCTTCAAGTTCGTCAAGATATTTGTGTCAAAATTTGCGATATTTTTGAGCTGGTCTTCAAGTTCGTCAAGATATTTGTGTCAAATGCGTCGGCGAGTTGGTTATTGATGCGAACTTGGGAGGTTGTCGACTTTATTATCATTTTGGTAAGACGGACTAATTTGGCTGGGATACCAAAGCAAAGCATTATTTGGTATAGTACTTTACGATCAATACTGTCGTATGCTTGCTTAAAATCAACCAAAAGAATATTTAGAATCCTTTAAAAACTCTTGTAACGAAGAATCTGTTAATCTTCTCAGTTATAGATTCAAAGTCTAGTTACTAGGAATTTCAATCTTCTAGGCGCGATAACGTATCAGCCCTGACATACTCAAAGAATATCTGTTGTAAACTCACAAACGAAAGCAAAAATCAAAGGGGCTTAGCCTGTATAAGCTGTGGTTGTCCTGCTTTCTACAAAGAGCTTGAATAATTGTATGGCTATATATATCGCCAAGAGCTCTCTTTGGTATGTACCATAGTTACATTGAACACTGTTGAGCTTTTTAGAAAAGAATCCTAACGGTTGCCAAGTGTTGTCTACCAATTGTCACAACACTGCTTCCATGGCAACATTCGATGCATCCGCGAATAAGGCTAAAGGAACACCATTGACCGGAAAAGCAAGGACTGAAGCATCAAACAATTGTTGTTTCGTAAATTGAAATGCTTCAGTTACTTTAAGAGTCCTATATTAATTTTACGTCTATCCGATTTATGAGATAGTAATACAAAATGCTCGTTGCTGCCCGCGATAAAAAACGATAAAAATTTAACATATCTAGAAAACGTCTAAGATCGCAATTTGATGAAAGTAATTTAATGTCTTTAATTATTTGGCATATGTCCGCTGTCCCTCAGAAAAGATCAAATGTCCCAAAAATTTAATTTGTTTCTTAATAAATCCACAGTTTTCCAAATTAATAAGTCCGTATTCTGTGCACCTTTGGAAAACAATGGTCAAATGTTTAAATGTTCTGCAATGCAATAAGAACATAATCTAGATAAGTAAAATTCCAGTGGAGCTCATCAAATATGGAGGCAGTAGTGTTCATAAATCTATTCACAAATTCATCCAGCAGATTTGGCAACAAGAGCATATGCCGAAAGAGTGGAGCCAATCAATTATATTCCCTATCCACAAAAAAGGTGACAAGCTACAGTGTGAAAATTATAGAGGCATATCAGTACTTTGTACGGCGTACAAAATATTTTCAAAGATCTTAGAAAATCAAATCGGATCAAACGCCAACAGTATTATTGGAGAGTATCAAGGAGGTTTTAGAGCAGGTAAATCGACAATAGACCAATTGTTCACAGTCAAGCAGGTACTTGAAAAATCCTTTCGTTGACTTTAAGCAAGCATACGACAGTATTGATCGTAACGTGCTGTACCAAATAATGCTTTGCTTTGGCATCCCAGCCAAATTAGTCCACCTTTGCGAAATGACAATGACGTCGACGACCTTCCGAGTCCGCATTAATAACTAACTCACCAATGCCTTTGACACAAATATCGAACTAAAGCAGGGAGATGGGCTGGCCCCATTGCTATTCAATTTGGCTCTGGTCATAAGGAAGCCACCTGTCGATACGCGAGATACATTACTATACAAGTCGAGCCAAGCAGTAGCCTATGCGGACGACATCAATATTTTGTCACTGTCATTAACAACTGCCAAAGAACTTTTCTTGAAACTCGACAGCGACACAAAACTAGTATGGCTACAAATCAATGAAAATAAAACAAAGCTCATGACGCAGTCGAGAGAAAATACCTCAAATACACAAAAAATCACACTTGGCGAATACAGTATCGAAAATGTGAGCGAATTTGTGTATTTAGGGGCCAAAATAACGAAAACGAGTAATGAAAGAGACGAAATATGCCGAGGAATACAGCTCGCAAATAAAATATTTTATTCAGTTTTGACGATCTTGAAGACCAGCTGTCCTGAGGCGAATAATCGGAGTGAAGCTAGACGGGGACCAATGGCGAATTCGATACAACCATGAGCTGTATGAAATTTTTGACGACCCGAAGGTCTCAACGATTGTAAGAATACGGAAGCTGCAATGAGCTGGACACATGAATCGTATGGACGAACAACGGATACCCAAAAAGGTATTCATAGGGAGAAATGAAGGCCGGAGATCAGTGGGGAAACCGAAGAAACGCTGGTCTGACTCGGTCGACGAAGACAGTTCATCGCTGCTCGGATTTCGAAATTGGAGGACGCGTTCAATGGACCGTGATAGTTGGAGGCACTATTTGCAGGAAACGAAGGCCCGAGAAGGACTGTAGTGCTACGAAGAAGGAGAAGGAGAACTTCATACATGCGTTATTTGGCGCTAACATTGACAACGGATTGCCAGTCATCTTGCAATTTTGAATCATACATTCCATTGACTGTGCAGTTCTTTTATATTGTTCCATACTGGTTGGCAGCCACATACCTTGCCAAAGAAATCCATCTTATTTTGCGAGAATGGAATTTGGAGGATAAAGTAATCATGGGCATATCTGGTAATGTTTCTAATATAACGAACGTATTTCGATAATATCTGTTATATGACCATTTCCCATGCTTTGCTCATTCCTTAAATTTAATTGTACAGGAAGCTATATTATTGTTTGACTCAACAATTAATAAAATAAAGAAGATTGTACTTCACTTCAAAAAAAGTACAAGATCTGCAGAGAAACTTCTTGCATATCAGCTAAAAAATAATGTGCATCAACCAAAACGACTAATTCAATCAGTTCCAACTCAGTGGAAATGCAATATGTTGTATTATATGATCAAAAGGTTTTTGGAGCTGAAAGATTGTGTTCGAGCTACTTTAGCCATTATCGATGCAGATTTACCTGTGACAACACTAAAAGAATGGGTAATTTGTGGTCAGTTATGTGACATATTGGAAGCGTTCGAAGAAGTTACTTATGTTATAAGTGGTTCAAAATATTTGACATGTAGTATGCCTATTGTGCTAATGAAAGGTCTACTAATTGTCGATCGATCGTTGAGCAATTAGAAACTGGCTTGCGGAAAAGATTTGGAAATCTAGAAGAAAATTCGAAGTTAGTATTGTGCACATCTTTGGACCCTAGATTCAAATGCACGACTTTTCAGAAAACACTGCTGAGTTGGCAAAAACCACTTTAACCAAACTGATTCAAAATTAAATTCAAGCTGCTACAAATTGCTCCGCTGAAGCACCAGTAAATGCAACTGAACAAACAAATAGTTTAACTGTTCTAAATAAACATATTTCTCTTTGGGGAGTTGTTGACTCAATTGTTGAAAAGGAAAACGTAAACCGTCAAAGAATTGTTTGGCAAAAGCGACTAAAGAGCTGGAAAACTATTTAGAAGCAGATTCATTAGACAGACGTAGTTGTCCTTTGGCTTGGTGGAAAAAAAACTTAGATTATACTTTCCAAATTTATCATCAATATTCATAAAGAAATGCGGAATTGTGGCCTCTTCTGTTCCGTGTGAAAGGATATTTTCGAAGACAGGTAACATATTGTTTGATAGGAGATATAGCCTGAAATCTGGGAACTGAAGGCCGGAGACCAGTGGGGAAACCGAGGAAACGCTGGCCTGACTCGGTCGACGAAGACAGTTCATCGCTGCTCGAATTTCAAAATTTGGAGGGCGCGGTCAATGGACCGAGACAGTTCTAGGCGCTATTTGCAGCAAGGGAAGGCCCGGGAGGGGCAGTAGTGCTACGAAGAGGATGAAGTATACGGACTAACAGGCAAGTTACGTCATATGTAAGCTTATAGTAGTTATTCTGCTTCCCAAAGTGAAATCACCACGTCACGTACCAATGGTATCGATCTTAGGTTAACTTTTCGCGAAACTGATCTTGACATTAAACTAGGTTTTGTGGAAAGTCACATGGGTATTTGTTGGGATTCAGGTTCATAATCAACACATTTATAGTGCAAAGTAGGCACTCATTGTGAGACTAATACATTTCTATTTTGACCAATTAAACTTCTTTGTTTCCTTATTTCATTAAAATAATTCAAAGTTTTCAGGTGTGTATTTCAATGTGTGTATCTTATTTGTTGGGTGTGCAACAGAGACTCATACTAAATTTTCGGACCTGAGGTCCTGATGGCAGGAGTATACATGCAAGCCCATAGAACACAGAAATGGACTAAAACCCGATAGCTGAGTTATTAGAAAAAGAAGCAGCCATTGCCCCTCATACCCGTATGGCAACAGAGAAATCAGAAAACCGGAGTGTATAATCTAGCATGCCATAATTTTATTCAATTTAATCAATTCTAGTAAAGTTGAAACCATATAAGATACCAGAAACAACTTACATGCGTAAAATATAACATCGATTGCTGTAAAAAAATCCAAAACTGTAACAGTATAATCCAAAATGATTTTTCCCTTGCCAAATGATAAAAAAAACAAAAAGACTATACAAATGATTTTTTTTTAAATGAAACGGCGGAATACTCAAAATATTTCAATGATTTTCAGCCACGTAAACAGGGTATTTACAAAGAAAATTATGACATAATGCTGATTCGCTGTTCGGTAACAGAAATGCTCCCATTAAAATTCTATGTATACATATACTCGTTTTGGGAAGAAAAGCAAAGAGAGAATTAAATAAAAAAAATAACCCCAGTCCTGCGAGCGCTCGTGGATGGCGGCTGTTGCAGTGGAAAAAATGTTGTTTTTTTTTCTTTTAACCAACTATTGCTTTAATTAATTTACGCATTAGTCAAATATAAAGAATTGTTTATTCTAAGTGATTTGCTTCAGAAAATATACCGTTACTTACTGCGAAACTAATCAAGTTGTGAAAAAAAGTGTTTTTTTTTTGTTACTTTTGCCATCTCTGTCTAGTTGAGATTTTACGTCCAATAATTGCCAGGCTGGACCTTACGGCAACTCTTCGAAATTCAAGCAGAAAACAGATTTTAACATAACTTGCACATGTTTATCGTAATCTTGCATATCCTTGCAACCATCGATTTCTTTTAATGCGTTCTCAAAATTTTGTTTAAGGCTTTGCCATATCATATGACCATGACACCCATTAAACCAATTATGATTTACTGAAATTGTATCAGACAGATTCCAAACTCGTTATATCTCTGGATCACACGATACACAAATCTTTGCGTTATTTTTAACGGGCACAACAACTTGAAAATGTCACTCGCGGATTTTCCACACTTATGTAGTGCAATCACTGCAATTCGGTTTTCATTTACACCCCATTCCATCCTCACACGTTAACGAACAAACTTTAAATGACCATCAACTGTCAACAACATTATGACGTTTATAAAACTGGCCGATATTGAAATGTCACTCATAAAATAAAGGTGTTGCCAATGTGAGAAATTATGTGACAGAACTTATGGCAGGACTATGTATTTATGGGTATAACTATAACAAATACCTCAGAAGTCAAAATTCTTTCAACTTTGCTAATAATAGTATGATCCTCGAACATGATATGTTTCTTGAATTTATTCGTTACTGGTTATTGCATATTGTAAGTAGAGTACAAAACCCTTCTGACATGAGCATAGGTCTGTCTACCCAACTTGTTTAATATTTGTTGCTGATTTGATGTATTACAAATCTTGGCGATATCGGTTTTCCTTATGTACGGGCGACCAGCGCCTTCTCATAGCCAAATTTGTTGTCACCAGGCTCGTGCATGATACTTATACAAACATCACTACTTGATATTGAACAATTCGTTCAGTTTGTGATCACTAAATGATGTGTGTGTGTGTATTTGAGTTTGATTGTGAACCAGATTCTGATTTTGAGACTTCGAAGACATATTATAATTATAATTATTATCGCCGCCGTTACATAAGATTTCGATATTATTTGCATTCACACTAGGTAGCGGTAGAAGCAATAGCTGCTTTCATAGCAAAAATACTGCTGAATGGATCAAATTGGCTGCAAGCCGAGTAGATACATGTAAATCTTAAAATGCATTGATTATTCATGCCTAATGATCTTATATTGATCACAAACATCTAAAACTATTCCACAGCTTATTAATAGTAACATGTTCGCACGAAAATTCAAACTAAAACTCCGTACACACCCAGTTACTATAAAATGCTTTACATCGGTACCCCAGCCAAATTAGTCCGTCTAACGAAAATGACAATTATGTCGACAATCTCCCAAGTGTATTAATCGAGCAGTCGCCTAAGCAATCTGCTCGAAAACCGGCATAACACTGATCCAAATTTTAATTGCAGATTTGAATAAAACTAATTATTCAAATTTATAATTTTACGCATTATAATATTTATAAAAAAAATTATTTTTTATTATAAATATGAATTTGATATTATATTTCTTCATATATTGAATTTAAATTTTTCTTTACATTTATATTCTTTATGGTATTTATCTTTTTATTATTATATAAATTTTTCTATGTTATTATCTTATAATAATTTTAATAATTCAAATCGGCAATTAAAATTTGGACATGACAACACCGATATAATACAGCTCATCCATGAATCAAGAGGCTCGTCACCAACCACCGTTGGGGCGTTACGGCCGTTGGGGCGTTACGGTATGGTAGACGACTGACAACCAACGAAGCAGATCTGTTTGGGCGGATCGTGGGGTCTAATTTTGATCGCGAGACTAAGCGCACGCCGCGAGAACCGCGCCGGTAAGTGAAAAATTACTCTTCAACGAGCAGTGAAAAAGGGCTAATTTCGGGCTTGTAAAGCGTTAATAAAATTTTGCCTGACGGTCGCTTTAAAATAATACGTGAGTGAATTCACTTTTGTCTCGTACACGCACAATATCAGGGCCGAAGTGGGTGTTTTGCCAAGTGACGTACGAAGCGATTCGCAATAAATTAATTTGGGATAGAGGGTCCTTAAAAGCCATTTATCGCAAGGAGCAGTTCCTTTGCAAAGAAAATTGTTTGAACCCGTAATAGTCCGCGAAAATAATTGTCTTGGGGCCGTGTTTAGATGAGGACAAAATACTTCAAAAATTTGACTAGCCTGCTTCTGATCGGCTCATTTGCATATTGACGGTAATACGTGTGCTTCATTTGGGATGCCGCCATCATTCGGACCGTGAGTTATTCCTGAAAAATTTGTTAACGATATCTAACATACTAAATAACTTCACTTCCACGAGACGTAAAACAGTGTTCTCATGAATCATCAAACCCAAACGGAGTTAATCTAGTTTTCGTATGTCGCCATACAATCGCGAAGCTCGGCCCGCTTTACTTCATAGCCGCGAGTATTCCTGATTGTAGCAGCCAGCGACGGTCGCGTTGTAGAAACACCACACAGAACGTGTTTGGATATTTATTCGTGGTTTGGTGTGACAGGGTTATCGAACGCCTGCATTGTTATGTGCTATGAATACAAAGTGCGTACGGTATTTGAGAACAACTTGAGAGTAAAATTAATTAGCTTGTATTTTTAACAAAATTTAATGAAATTTCAGGATTTTTTTATTCAACGTTAAATTAATATATGGCTATGAAGTTATTCAATAAAATCGCCATTAGCAGCAATAACCTCTTCGATCCGGGTCCGGAAACGATTACATGCCCGAATCAAATGCTCCTTGTTCATATTGACCATAACGGCATTAAGAGCAGTCTTCAGCGAAGAAGTGGTATTATGAGGACGATTATTGGTCTCATGCTCAACTACGCCCCATACGTAATAATCCAAAGGATTAAGTTCTGGGGAGTTGGTGGCCATAGTTTCGGTGTTATGTGGTCATGAAAATGTTCGGCCATCCAATCTTGTGTCGCCATCGCTTTATGAGAAGGAGCAGAGTCTTGTTGAAAAATGCATAGTCTGCCTCCGCTTACATTGTCTATCCAGGGTTTCACTACCGTCTCCAAAACCTCGATGTATGCAGCAGAGCTCACTCAAAGTTCTTGAGTAAAAAAGTGTGGTGGCATAATATGTCCTTCGTTGCTGACAACACCTAAAACCATAACAGTGGCTGGAAATTTTGTGTGCATAACAAAAGGAACCTCCGTAGGATTTGAACATAGCCATCTGTCATTTCTGCGATTGGTCTTTTGATCTTGGTCCAAATTTTTTTCCGTCGGAAAAAAACCATAACATTTTGGGCGCCTCAGGGTGTTTGATTTTGTTTAAAAGACATTTTGATCGGAGAACTCTCTGTTCCCGTGTTCGTTCCGACATGAACTGTCCTCTGCGCATCACGTAAGACTTATACCGAAGGTCTTCGTGGAAAACTCTACGAATAAGGCGCTCAGAAACATGAAGCTCACTCGCAAGGACCCTCATTGATTTTGAAGGGTCCTCATCTACGATCGCTTGCACTTGCTCTAAAAATTATGCAGATCGGACAGTGTCAGAACGTTGTTCGTGCTTGTTGCGTTTTGCAACTAATTCTGTATCGCCTCCTGATGCTTCTAATTGACGGCGAACCTTATGCACGAATGAACGGGTGCTATTAAGAAAATTAGAGATCTCTAAATCTGTATGGTTCGCACATGTAGCCACGATGACAGCATGTCTCTTCATTTGTTGAGTGATGTTTTAATCCGCCATTTCTTATCTGAAAAGGAAAAAAAATTAAAAAAAAAAATTCGCGAAGTTATAGTCACATTTATGGATGTCCTCAAATATATTGTTGACCTTCGTAACCGTGATAAAATGTTGCATGCATTTTGATGCGAGGTTTTACGAGCGATTTTGGCCGAATTTTTTGTCAGTAAACGAACGAACGTACATATCCAGCGAATTCGTTAAGCAATAACTATAACAAAATAAATGTGTAAAATTTTAAAATTCAACAAAAAGGAAACAATAATTAAAGTGTAACTGTGCATAATTCTTGAATTTAAAAAAAAATTATTTAAAAGTATAAATGTGCCTAATTTTCCAATTTAAAATTACAAACATAGCATCATTGTAATTAGTCCACACCATCAACGAGCGCTCGTGGAGGATGATGGGTATTTTTGTAACAATATGTTAGTTGAAATTTTCGATAGTACAAAATTTTTGAGAATAGTTGAATTCAGATGTGTAGGATTTTTTATAATAGTTAAATTTTTTTTAATAGCTAAATCTTTTGAGAATAATTAACTTTTTGGTAATATTTAAATTGTATGATTAATAAAAATTTGTTAATAGACGTACATTATAGTACAGAAGGATGAAGAATAATAAATTTCTGATGTAGTTTCCTTTGCAATAAGTTGGAAGTACATAAATATTGAAATTTAGAATAGTTTGTCTGATCTATAAACGAAATAAATAAAATAAACAGATAAATCAATTATAAACTCGGTCTTTTCGTTTGGGTTTTTTAACCTGATCGGGTATGGGACCCGCCACGATAGCTGGTCCCTCCACTCATGAGCTAGCCATCAGGTGAGCTCACTCCTTCTCAATGTGTTTACAGGTGCTGTTGCAGGGTAAGGTGGCCTTCCGCTCGCGTTCCTATTTATGGCATAGGGTTATGTGTTATCACATAATACTATAATATAAATTTGCCATGTTTATATTTCTTATTTAAAGGAAAAATTTATTAAATGGAAAATATATGGCCATGCTTACATTTGGATCTTGATCCGGGTGGGGGGTGAGCGAGGGTGCACCGCTTCCACCTGGATGCCCCACTCTTATTTGGGGATCATAAGTATCGTCGATGACGACGAAGCCCAGTTTGTTACTGGCTTTAAGCAATTTCCACCCTTAGTAGGTTACCTCGGCATCGACACCAGCCGATCCGCATTATATCTTTTCAATTCGTGATTGCAACATTTTGTTGTAGTGGGTCTTGTGCTGGGGAAAAGAACCCGCCCCACGACACCGCAATGCTAGCCTGTCAGCGCATCCATGCGTCGTCAGACGAAACCCACCATCCTCTCTCGCCAAGGCAGCAGACCATCGCTGCAGTCCTTCACGGACATTGTATCTACCCATTTTCATTACACAAGTCTGAATCAATAACCAAGTCACCAATGCTTTTGAAACGAATATCAGACTGAAGCAGGGAGATTGGCTGGCTCCATTGCTAATCAACATTATAATACAAGAGGAGCCAAGTGATAGCCTGTGCGGACGACATCAATATCTTGTCGAGGTCGTTGACAACAGTCAAAAAACTCTTCCTGAAGTTCGGCAGTGAAACAAAACAAGTAGCGCTACAAATCAATGAAGCTAAAACAAAAATCATGACTCAGTCAAGGAAAAATACCTAAAATATCCAAAATATACTTGGCGAATATAAAATCGAAAAAGTGGGCGAATTTGTGTATTTAGGCGTCAAAATAACGAAGAACAATAATGAAAGAGACAAACTACGCAGAAGAATGCAGCTCGGAAATAAAATATTTTATACAGTATTGACGATATTAAAGACCAGCTGCATACACAAGAAAACAAAGTTATTAGAATACAAGTCGGTGATAAGATATGTGCTATGCTACACGTGTGAAACATGTAGGCTCCATGTTTCACCCTCTTAAGCATCCGCAAACATATTAAATGCATTCAAGAGCCGGGTCCTGAGGTGAATAATCGGAATGAAGCTAGAAGGGGACAAATGACGAGTTAGAAGCAACCAAGATCTGTATAACATTTTCGGCGAGCCGGAGGTCTCTACAACTATAATACTGCGGAAGCTGCAATGGGCTAACCACGTGAAATGTCTGAACGAACAACGGATACCCACGTTGGGAGAACTAAAGAGTGGAGACCAGTGGGAGAAACCGCGGAAACGCTGGTCTGACTCGGTCGACTAAGGCAATGCATCGCTGCTCGTATTATGAAATTGGACGACGAGGTCGGTGGATTGAAACAGTTTAAAGCTCCAATTGCAGGAAGCGAAGGCCCGAGAGAGGCTGTAGAGCTACGAAAAAGAAGAAGAACTGTGGGCTTGGAATTCAATATGTTATGTTAAAGTTATTTCATACCTCAACAACAGATTATAGGCCCAGATTAGTCAAATTGAAAATTTTAATTACTTGGAAGTTTATCATTTTAAATACTTTTTTCTATTAACAATAAACAATGTCGAAGGATTGATGAAGTCCAATTTGTGTAAAATTAATTTCTCATTGATTACATCAACCCAAGTACGCATCTATGGTCCGTGTGAGCAAGAAAAATTATGCTTGATGTGAGTCATACGATTCTTAGTTCTGTGAACAAATCATGTTTTTCATCGTTCGATGATTGGTGGCTGCATTAGTTATGTGTGGACATTCGATAAATTAAAACGCATTTTTCAGTTTTTGCTCTGGTGAACAGCGTGTGTGTTGTTTCATACCTCTAGAATAGTATGGTCTTATGTCGACATTCCTTTAATATTTACAAATAATAATGCGTGGAAAAACCAGTTGAAAGATTTGGGTCAAGCTAGCATTAGCATGTAAATCGAACGCGGAAGCTATAATTGAAAAGTATGTAGTGATTAGTTAATTTTCTAATTTTCGTGAAGGACTGCAGCGATGGTCTGCTGCCTCGGCAGAAGAAGATGGAGATATCCGCCGAGAATGCCCTTGTCTGAGGACGCGTGAATGCGCTGGCAGGCTAGCATTGCGGTGTCGTGGGGCGGGTTCATTCCCCCAGCACAAGGACCCACTACAAAGAATTACGCATTCACGAATTTCTGGGGTCGAACAAAAGCAAGGCGACCGAAGCCGCAAAAATTGTAGGCAACTACAACAGGGGTAAATGACTTGTTCATGGAACAAAAGAAACAAGTAAAAAGGGACGGAATTAGGGTAACTTCGTCCTTACCCGAAGAGGCCCATGGCCCACAAATGAGAGAGGGGCAACCGGGTGGTGATGGAGCCCCCGCGCACCCAGCCAACCGGATCAAAATCCATAATTGTTGTAGTGGCCAGGTATTCCTCTTCTGAGTGGAAAACTGATACAACTTAACTCGCATGAGCCTTCCCATCAGAGGAGAAGTACCGCGGTGACCAATTTATGCCATAGAATTATGCAATTCGATTACATAACCCTATGTCATAAAGAGGCACCTTGCTCGGGCCACTCAACCCGCGAAGTCACCTGAAACAAAGAGGTTAATATATACCCAGCGGATGGCTCATGTTTGGTGGTGTGAGCCTGCCACCGTACCGGGTCCTATACCCAGTCAAAAGAGCAAAAATGAAAAGACCGAAGTTGTACGTTTAACACTTCATTGTTTTTTATTTCTCTTTCATTGAACTCAATATTGTATTAACACAAGAAGACTTACAATTTTTCGATAGTTGACCCGACCCGATCTGACATTAAAATTGTGTGAAGGTGGAATTTAACCGCTATTATAAACGATAAGAAAAACGTTTTTCTTATTTAATCGACTTTGCCAATATTCAACAACAACTATCTACCAACGTAAAAATGCATTAATTTTTATTCTTTTATTCTCGCTCTTTTGTCATCTCGGCAATATATGCGCCAACAAGTCGAGTGTCTTCTTATTTTCTTTTTCTTCTTTTTACTGTATTTTCCAAAATATTTCAAACGAAACGGCTGAACATTATTTTATTATCGTAATGTTTCTTTTTAAAAGGGTATACAAACTAGTAGATTAAATTAGAGTTTAATTACAAACAGCACGATTCCAAAAGTCTCATGAGCAGTATAATGATTTAACTGGGTAATACGACTTCATATAACGAACAATGATAATCCTATTATGTATGTATATATATGCTAATATACTCAATTTGCCAATCAACAAAAAAAATGCATAATATTTGTACAAAAGTGTACGCGTGTAGTTTAGAAAATTCTTACCAAAATTTGAGCAAGTAAAGGCTTTGAATTTTGTGGATCTGATCTGAAGCACATGGGTGAGCTGGCACTAATCCTGACTTTTTCGGAGTGTCGGTCCGCACTGTCGAAATAGCAAATGTTTGAGAACTTTCTTGGTAAGCATTACGTCGTGGACCCTCTCCAAGCGGTACAGTTCTCGCTCACTTTCTACCTAAACAGCAATCTTCGCACAGCCACTACTCTCCCACCATCGAACTAACTGAGGAAAACGACGAGCAACGAATTGATATGCACCAACCTGAGCAGAAATTTTCCCTGTGCTCAATTTCAAATCATTGCAGACTCCCCATATCATCGTATAGTCTCCAGTATCTTCAAGTCGTCTCCGTTCGATGAATACATAAACGTCAATGAGCTTTAACTTTACCAATTTCCATTTGGGAAGAATGGAAATTGGCAATTGCTTCAAGGCCACTACCGATTTTCACATCAATCCATTCCTTCTGTCACACTACATCCTCAACACAATGCTCTTTCAACTCTTTTCACAATTGGATTTTTCAGCGATTGATGTTCAACATTTTTGTAATTGCACCTTGATGATCAGATACGATACCTTTTCAACTCCACATAAATCACTCCTTGCGGTTCAAACATATAAAAGTCAATTAATTTTCTCAATAACAGACGATATTTGTATGCTTGCACTCTTCACACTTATACTCCCAATTTCATGAAATCCAGTTATCATATCAGATAATATATATCAGGCTCAAAGCATCTGCTTGATGTATCTATATTTGTCTGTTGTTCCGCTAATCGCTTCAATTTAATACGCAATTGAGCATTGTCTTCATCATTTCACAACTTGCGGCTAATCGTCCTTGGTCTTTTAATGGTAGTTTCGATAGGGGAACCGTGTCACCAAAAAGCTGTACAATGTCACGAAGTCGTTGTAGCGCCGCACAACTGTAGTTTTGTATTTTCTGCTGATGATCTCATATCCGGAGTGCTTAAGTATAAGTGCTTTCTTCTCAGGTATTATGCAAATTGCTATGATGTCGGTATCCCTTGCAGCATTATTAAATAGTTACACAATTTATCAAAAAAGAAACAACTATGGAAGTAAGTCAGAGCTAATCCCTCTCCCACACTAATCAAATCATTTCATTTTTGGAGTTCTCTGTTTATAATGCATGGAATTGGGGTAGATAGCCCTTCACCGTAGCACCGTTAGAACAATCACTTTGATCACCAACATCTAAGCATGTCACGAATGATGAACAGTTCACATGTATCGAGAACGATCACAGCACGGTGTTATGATAGCACTACGTTTTGAGTTTAAATATAAATATTGCGAAGAACAGCGAAAACTCTCGTTTGGGAAAGCATTGATGACCCTCGCCACGATGCTGCAATTACATGGGAAACTCGACGAAAAATACCCCGCGACATGCACACTGCACACTCGAGCCGTAATTTGTGCTGCAACTACCCCGCATTCTTCTGCTTCGTATAATAATCTGATACTGGAGCTGCCCTATGCTATGTGGATGATGTTGCGGCGCTAGTCGCTTGACGCACGGTCGAACATAAGCAAGATAGAATTGGGATGCTTATGAGCCGAATAAGGGACTAGATGACTGCTCGTGTGGGCACAAGTGCCAGGCCAAGAGGCGCTTAGAATTGCACGTGCATATCAGTCTCCGGGTCGGCCGTGTTAGTGATATCAGAAGTGATGCCCATCGCTTTTCTTGCTGGAGAGCGTACAAATATTTACCTATGTAGAAGCGAAGGCGACTGTAGTGAAATTAGATAGGTTAAATGAGGAGGATGTTGAGATCCGCCGAGATTGGCCTTGTCTGGGGGCGCGTGAATGCGCTGACAGGCTAGCGTTGTGGGGCGGGTTCTTTCCTCCTAGCACAAGGACGCACTACAAAAAAAATTCGCATTCACGAATTACGGGGTCAAAGAAATGTCGACCGAAGTCGAAAAGGAGGTAACCAACTAAGGGTCAGAAGGTATTGCTGACTCAGAAGGCAAACTGGGCCTGGGGAAAACAGACGGACTTGAGATGACTTCGGCGTTACCGACGAGACTTATGGCCCACAAATAAGAGCGGGGCATCCAGATGGAGGTGGTGCCCCCTCGCACCCTCCCAACCGGATCAAGATCCAAACGTAGACGTGTTCATGTATTTCCCATTGATGAAAATCTCATACAAACATAATTTGCACGACTCTTTCCCTCAAGTGAGGAATACAAACGTAACCGATTTATGCCTAGCGTTATGCAATGAAATCACACTACCCTATGTCATAAAAGGGCACGCGAGCGGAAGGCCACTCTACCCGGCAAGAACCCCTGTTAACAAAAGAAACGGAGGAGCGCACCCGATGGCTAGCCCATTCTAGTGGAGGAGCCTGCCATCGATGCGGGTCCTATACCCGGTCAGGTCGAACGAAATGGAAAGACCGTCGGTGTAAGTTTAACAATTGATTTTATTTTTTTACTTCAGTATAAAAAAATATTTATTAACTGTTATATTTGAAAGTCTTTGACTCTATGGTCAATTGGATACTATGTACAACACAATTAGCGATTATTTGGATAATAACGGAATATTTGGTATTGTTAAAGCAGAGCTAATTATAAACATTTTTTCAATTGGTATAAAAAAATTGATTAGATTATATAAATTAATAAACTTCCATTTTTCTTCTTTTCAAGGTGTTAAAATATAAATGTCGTGTTTTCCTAAAGCACCAAGTGTTTTCTTTTGCATAAATAAATTTTCTTCCACATGCATATTTTCACGGTTTAATTACTATTAGATTGTTTACAATATCAGAATGTAATAATAAAATTTCATTCTATCAATTAAAAATAAAACAAAAGCAAACATACGAGTAAACTTTTTAGTTTGAAACTGGGGTATTTTTCGACTTGGCCAGATATTAAGTTCTAATATTGCAATATTAGAATTATATAACTGTTGTTTGTTTTCATTTGTTGTCTTAGATTTAATACAAATTACAAAAACTATAAAAGTCCCGCACGGACATTCATCCATCTACTTTCACTACACAACGGCAAAGTACTCGACATAGAAAAGAGACAACGCACTCTTTGCGATTGAAAACAGTTCTGGGAGAATAACATAAAGAGAAGATGGACTGCGCGTCTGATCCTTGGATTGAGGCAGTGGCTCGATCCAAGGCATGGCGTGATTGACTCCTATCTGACCCAGCACAAGATTGGTAAATCACGGTCTCCCGACTGCGTGTCTTGTGGAGAGGTGGATGATGTCTGCCATACATTTTTTTGCTGTAAAAGATGGGATAGGTGACCTCTTCAATGAAGTTGAGGTGATCTCCACGGAGACTATATCGGAGAAATGCTAGCATCAATTGACAAATGGAACCGCGTAGGACATTATGTACGGGTCGTCCTGGAGGATAAAAAGGCATACTTGAGCGTCAGGACACATCGAGAGTAGGGGATCCCTTATCTAGTAATCCCTTCCTTACCACTAGAAAGGAGATTTATGGATCCCGAAGACGCCTCTTGGCCTAACTCGAAATAATATGCTAAACTGTTTCACGCTAGGTTTTCAGCTGAAAAGGATGGGTGGTGCATGATGTCTGGTGCGCTTGGGAGACCCACACTCAGGGCGTAAATGGCATTCACATCTACAAAAAAAAGCTAGTTTGTAGTGAATTACGATCCTGTTTGCTAATAAAGCGTTATATAAATATCGAGTGTATAACTTTAATTGATCGAACTTATTAGTAATTATTTTGCTTTAAACTAATTTATTATTAATTCATAAACATTATTACAAATATGCATTTTGGAGCATTTACGACTAATTTTTAAAGTCAGGTTTGATCGAGTATTCTTCCTTGGTTATTTTATTTTTGTAAAAAATCCTTCGCAAATTGATTAACAACAGCAAGGCTCGCTGCTGGCAAGATTTTGTGGACAATGTGAATAAGGATCCGTGGGGCCTCGGCTACAAGCTAGTTATGCGGAAGCTTGGTGCCGGAAAACTTGCATACCTGCTTAACCCATGCTACACCTATATGAAGTAATTTCCTTCAACACTACCTTCAGACACTGAAGACTCAAAGAAGTAAACACGCGTCTGCTCACACAACCAAGCAAGGCCCGACTGCTTTTTAAGAAAAAAGATCTTCAATACCTTTGTTTGGGCGTAAACACATTTTATTACATGGTGTTCTTTTGTTGCCGCTAATAAGTTTGAGCAATTTTGTAAATAAAGTCTGAGTTATGATCCATGACTGCAATTTTTTATTTTATGTGTTATTTCTGGGACAAAAGTTACTGCGACGACTGGAACATGAAAAAGGTTTTCCAGCGTATCCAGAATATCCACCCATCTAGCGGAGTTGAAGGCGTTCCTGACGTCGAATGTCACCAACAGGACGATCCGTCGCTTTCTGCGACTATATGCCTCTGCCTTTTGGACCGCGCTCACCACCTCTGCAATCACATCAATGGTAGAGCGTCCTACTCTAAAGCCGTACTGCCGAGAAGATAGGTCCCCAGCAGCATGAATCGCGTCAGTGAATCTTCCCTTGATGAGTTTCTCTAGCACTTTTCCAGCCGTGTCTAGCATGCATAACGTTTTCCATCGTATCAGGAAAACCCCGTCCCGGAGGCAAGCGTTGAATGTGCTAAGCAGCAATGGTGGTAGACAAGTCGCAACACCTCTGCTGGAACACCATCTGGACCTGGAGCCTTCCTCGCTTTCAAGGAGAGGACTGCCTCCTCCAGTTCTGGCTGTGTGAAGAGTGGAAACTCGACTGCTGTTTCACCATGAACAGCGTCAACACGGACAGGATTGGCTGGGAAGAGTGCCCGCACTATCGCGCCCATGTTTTCCGCATCATGTATACAAGGTTCCGTAGGGCACCAAGCTTCCGCATAACTAGCTTGTAGCCAAGGCCCCACGGATCCTTGTTCACATTGTCCACTAGATCTTGCCAGCAGCGAGCCTTGCTGTTGTTGATCAATTTGCGAAGGCATTTCCTGGGCGACTTATATGCTGCTGCGCGTTTGCTTGCGTCGTCCGGCTCCGTCCGTGAGATTGTGACACTCCCTTCGCTTTTCAGCGATTTCAATTGACCACCAGTACACTGGGGGCTTGCCGTGCCGGGGTCTTCGACGGGGCATAGAAGCTTCGCAAGCAGTCGTGATGATGCTCATAGTTGAGTTCACCACGTCTTGAGCTGCCAGTTCTTCCGTCCCCTCCGAAGTCCCCTGCAACGGTACACCCGCTGTGAGAACCTCGACGAATCTCTCGACGTCTATCCTTCCGATGTTCCATCCAATTGTAGAAAGCCGAGAGCACGGACGTCGGGAGACAACATCGCTTATCTCAAGCAGAATGTACTGATAATCACTGGCTGAGTAGTCCTCTAATACTCTCCAGTTGTGTATCCTCCGTACTAAGGACTCCGAGGCGAATGTCACGTCCGGTATGGTTCCTTCACAGCCAATACGGCGAAAGGTCGGCGTATTGCCGGTGTTTAATACGACGAGCGCCATCCTGGCCGCCATTTCTAGGACTTGTTTTCCCCGCGGATCAATTTGAGGCATGCCCCATTCGATTGCTTTCGTGATGAGTCTCCCCCAACGAGCACGTTGCCGTCTGCGTTCGAAACAGCGCCCTCGTAAGCCTGAAGCTTGGCTTGGAAAGATGATATCGATTTGTTCGGCGTTAGGTACACACTTAAGAAAGTGGTCCCTGAGCGCCGAACCCACACCAAACCATCCCCACGTCCACAGCTCTCCGCCTGGAAATCACTATTTCGAACCCAGATGGCGGCAGTACCAGTTTCATTAGGATATCATGATGCTGAACTTTTATCATGATGTTGCTCACTCAGCAACAAGAAGTCGGCTTTCGTGTCCCACGCAAACTGCTCAAGCAGATTTTGGGCGGTTGAACTGCGGTGTAGGTTTAGCTGCAGGATACTGGTCATCGAAGTTCTAATTTTGCCTTGGCTAGGGCTTCCTGGAAAACCCGGCATTTTCCTGATCCCAAAGCGTGTCCAAAGTCGGGTCTTGGATTAGCATCCTTGCAAAGAATACAATGTATCTCCTTCGTACTCTCTTTTCTTTTATGTCCCATTTCACCGCATTTGTAACATAGACCCTTTGCCCTTTGCATACTTGTGCGATGTGACCATAGCCGAGGCATTTGAAACATTGAAGAGGCGTTGCTCTTCGCCGTATCCTACAGACAACCCACCCTATTCGTACTTTGCTCTTATTCAGAAATTGTTCGGCGTCTTTTTCGGTCAAGTCAATTATGGCCATGCGTTGTCCCCTATGGTGTCAGCCTCGCCTTGATTCCGCCCACGCTAGGGAACACCCTTTTGATGGCCTCTTCCACCACGGCCAGATCCGTGACGCAGTCAATGTCTCTTATTTCGATCGTTGCCATCGGCTCGAGCGAGGCTATAGCTGCGCTTTTGCCGAGGACTTTCTTTATTGCGTCGCAGAATGCTTCCTTATTTTCGCCTCTGCTCCAAATTCGACCAGTATGTGGCCCGACCGCGTTAGTCGTACTGCTTTAATAGCAGTGTTAGTATCTTCGGGCCTTACGCTTCCCCTGATGTCCCGCAGCACCTCCGCGTAGGATCGACCATCTTGGGGTTTTACGAGCAGTGCCTGCTGCCGGAGTCTTCGTCGGGGCTTCTTTTTCTCCTGTTTTGCATCAGATCCTTTTTCTCGTTGGGCGTCTGTGCGAACTTTAATTTCTGGCACTTTTTGAAGGGTTTCTTTGCGGCTTTCTTCGCTCCTTTTGTAAGCACTGTCTGGAACCCGTGATCTAGTGCTTCACGCCCATCAAGTGCCTCTTCCTTCCTTCTTTTATCCCAATCTCCTTCGATTGGGCTAGACGCCATTCTTTTTATGATTTTTACTGGTGGAGCTATCTGCATGTGGCCTTTGAATTTTGCCGCCAGGAGCTGATAATGCCCTATGCGGTCTAGGAGCCCCTCTAGTTCAAGGAGCTAAATCTTGACTGCTTTGCTGATTTTTGTCCGTCTTCACTGTCACTGCATTATTCGTCGTTTTTGTCATGGTTAGTACCGCTCTCGATGAACTGTTAACGTCGTGGCTGCAACTGCTGGTTGCGTCGTCGTTATTATTTTTTATTTCTTTTTTTTGGGTTTTTTTTTAAATCTTTTTTAAGGGTTTTTGGTTGCTCCAGTTTTATTGGGTCCCCCCTCGAAGCCGCTATCTCCGTTCGTGTGTGTAGTTGCCCTTTTGGTCCCATGGTTTAACTTTGCAGAGCAGCAAACGAGTGTCACCTCGGCGCTACTGTGCAAAGCAACTAGGTCCAAACTATGATATCCGCCAGCACAAAGCATCAATTCCAGTTTGTTGTCCAAAGCGTAGTCCAGATCCAATCAGAGTCGTTACCTGTCATCCCAGGAGGGAGCCTCACGGTGCCCCCCATATTCTCGGGTCCGTGGGGGCGGCGCTCCCCAAAGAATCCTAGCCTCCAAGAGTGCTCTTGTCGACCGACATTCCCCCTCCCGGATCATCTAGCCTGATGTTAGCCGCCAGAATTAATCCAACCAATCACCATGGTTCTGCGACCTCGTTTGCTAGCTATTCACTCCCAGTATTGTGTCTTTCCATCGAGTCCTCGGTCTTCCCAACTGGACGTCTACCTTGTGCTCTACCCGTTAATGTTCTTTTGAGTAGCCAGTTTTCTTCCATTTTTTTTGTATGGCCCGCCCATTGCAGTTTGCGTAACATTACGTAAGCAGATACATGTGGTTCGTCAAATAGTTCATCATTGTGTCTTCAAATCCTTGTTTTTACTGGGCCGACGATTTTCCGGAGAACTTTGCGTTCAAATATATCCACTTACTTTTCAGATTCGCTCGTCAGGGTCCATGTTTCACTTCTATATAACAGCACAGATTTGACTAGTGATTTGAAAATGCACAGCTTATTTTGCCTGTGCATAACTCTGGACCTTAAAATAGGAAGTACGGAATAATAAGCTTTATTTGCACCGTTTATACGGCATCCAATCTCGTCCTTTTCGGCAATGAAGTTATCCACACTTTCAAAGGTATAGTCTCCTACGGTCTCCCTTCGCTTCCTGTAAACCGACCGCGTCCTCCAATTTTGAAACCCGGTCAGCGACGAATTATCTTCATCGACCGAGTCTGATCAGCAGTTTCTCGGTTTTCCCACTGGTCTCCGCCCTTCAGTTCTCCCAACGAATACCTGCTTGGGTATAGTTGGTCATCTTTACGATTCACGTGGCCAGCCCATTGCAGCTTTCGCAGTCTTACGAGTACAATCGTTGAGACCTCCGGCTCATCGAAAATTTCATACAACTCACAGTTGTATAGAATGCGCCATTAGTCCCCATCGAGCTTCGCTCCAATTATTCGCCTCAGGTGAAGGCGTTCAATATGTTTGCGGAGGCTTGGATTAGGGTCCATGTTTCACACCCATAGCATAGCACAGGCTTTATCACAGATTCACACACTTGGCGCTTTGTTTTCGTGTATATGCAGCTGCTCTTCTAGATCTACAAAACCGAGTAAAATTTTTTTATTTTATTTGTGAGCTGTATTCTGTTGCGTAGTTCATCTCTTTCATTACCGCTCCTTGTTAATTGAGAACCTAAATACATAAATTCGCCCACATTTTCAATATTGTAGCCGCCAAGTGTGGTATTCTGGGTGTTTGAGGTATTTTTCCTCGACCGCGTCATGAGTTTCGTTTTATTCTCATTAATTTGTAGCCTAGTTCTTTGGCGGTTGTTAACGACTGTGAAAAAATGTTATTAGCATATTAAGATGCTTCAAATATATTTTTTTTTTTCAATAGTCAGCATCAACACTTAATATTAATAGTTAAATTATTAATCTGAAATGTTGTATGATTTGTGTTTCGGTATTGAAAGCAAACTTTCCCTTTACATCTCCTGGACACTTATAACCGCGTTTCAAAATAACAATATAAAGTCAAACCTATTTCCAGGAATGCCAACGCATAATTCGATTGAAATCATTGAACTCGAAAACCGACCCCGCTGAACTTGCTAGAGAAGTTGTTGAAAAGTGTGACCTTATTCATAGATCTCAATTGTATGAAGTCGAGCAGATAATTTACTATTTAAAGAATCGAAAAGATAACTATGGGACTGGTAAGACAAAAATTCTAGGCGGTTGTTGTGGTAGCCAAAATACTTTGTTTTTTGTTTTTACGCAAGACATTGCAGATAACAATAGTCAAAGATCAGCTTCTCGAACTTCAGCCAAGTCAAGCGTTAGTACACCAGAAGCTTCTATACGTAATATAGACGAATATGTCGAACTGCTGTACGAAGATTTACCAGATCGCATAAGAGGCTCGAATTTGATTTTGAATGTGGCGCGTAACCCAGATAATTTAGAAGAGCTGGAAAGAAATGGTTAGTATGGATTCAAATTCCAAATTCAAATTGCGTGACAAATAACATATTTTTGCAGAATCGGCTCTTAGTGCACTCGCAAGAGTATTAAGGGAAGACTGGAGGAAAAGCCTGGAACTTTCGACGAATATAATTTACACATTCTTTTGTTTTTCTACATATACCCGTTTTCATCCAGTTATTGTGCAATATAAGGTAAGAAGGATAGTTGGATGAATTTCATTTATTTAAAGCATTATTATAAAATCAACAGATAGGGTCATTATGCATGGACATAATAGACTTCGAGCTTAAGCGTTATGACAGTATGAAAAATGAATTGGAGGTGCGCAAACACCCAGATAGTAGCAAAGAGAAGCTAAACAAAAGCTCCGAAGAATTTCTAGATACTATTATGAACGAAGAAAAGCCTCGAGAGGTAATTTAGAAACGTATAAGTGTGCATTGTATTCGTATTATAAAATGTTTACTCAGATGGAACCCCCCCGCCGAAGAATCCCTGAATTGAAGCAGCGACCGAAATCTGGTAACTGGGGAAACTTCCACGGCAGCATGGGATCATCCGTGATCAAAAGCCAAACACTTAATAATAGTTACCATGAACAGCTGTCACAAGGAGTATCACCAGATGGAAAGTCAAACAGCTCAGAATCGCTAAATCCTGATCCAAAAGCGAAAAAAGAAGAGTACGATCGTTTGAATAAACAATTGAAAGTATTTGCTAAAAAGCAAGAACAGCTTCTACGGGTAGCTGTCTATTTGCTCTTGAACGTGGCGGAGAATGTGAAATTAGAAGAGAAAATGCGTAAAAAGAATATAGTGAAAATGTTGATAAAGTCGTTGGAACGTCAAAATATTGATTTGTTGGTACTTATGGTTACGTTTCTAAAGAAACTTTCGATTGTTAGAGACAATAAAGATGAAATGTATGTTCTGAATGTAATAGAAAAATTACCACGTCTACTTCAAAGTGGCCACCCGGACTTGATTCAGGTAACACTAAAATTGATTTTTAATTTGTCATTTGATGCTGGGTTGCGAGCAAAGATGATTCGGTTTGGCTTTCTTCCAAAATTGGTGACGTTCCTAAGTGACGAAAAGCATCATGGAATTGTAGTGAAGATTTTGTACCACATGAGTTTGGACGACAAAGTAAGTTTATTATTCCTGTATGAAATTCAGCCGTTCTGCTCATATTCTTCTAGACATATTTAGTTAAAAACATTGAAAATGTCCTACATTTCAGGTTAAATCAATGTTTACATATACAGAGTGCATTCCGTTGGTGACAGATTGCTTGCTGCTGAATTTGAACAAAAAAGTTGACTTAGATTTAATTGCTCTCTGTATAAATTTGGCCCTTAACAAGCGCAATGCACAAATTATGGTAGAGCGTAATCGGCTTCACAATCTGATGGAGCGCGCTTTTAGATATGAAGACGCACATTTGATGAAAATGATTCGCAACATTTCGCAGCATGAAAATCTTCGTAGTCATTTTATAGACTTTGTTGGGGACTTGTCGAAAATCATAACAATATGTGATGACGAAAATTTTGTGGTCGAATGCATTGGAATACTGGGCAATTTGTCACTTCCGGACTTGGACTATTCGCAAATATTGCAAAAATTTGATTTGATTCCATGGATTCGTACTGTACTTGTACCTGGAAAACGTCGTGATGATTTGGTGTTGGATACAGTTGTTTTTCTTGGAACTTGCGCATGCGATGAATCGTGTGCAATGGTGCTGTGTAAAGCGGACGTCATTCTCTCGCTCATTGAACTACTGAAAGCGAAGCAAGAAGATGATGAAATAGTTTTGCAAATAATATTTGTTTTTCAGCAAATATTAAGAAATGAAAGCACGCGCAATTACATGATAAAAGAAACAGGTGATTTTATACTTCAAAATATTTTTCATATAAATATACTAATATGCATAATTTCAGAGTCCCCTGCCTATTTAATTGATCTAATGCACGATAAAAATCCAGATATTAGGAAAGTGTGCGATTACTGTTTGGATGTAATAGCTATTACTGATTCCGATTGGGCATCTCGCATAAAGGTAAATTTCCTTTCAATATTTATCGTCAACATCCTAGAAAGTAGCAAGAGGACAAATTATGCAAGATTAAAAATTACAATTTCTGTTTGCGGTATTTAGTTAATAACGGCCGCAAGTTATATATTCCAACTGATCTATCTGCCGATTATCCATTTCAGTTGAACACCTTGAAAATGCTTTTATTTATTTAAAACAAAAAATATTTTATTCATGTGTAGTATTTCTGAATAGCTGAATACTGGAGACGCCTCCAATGTGTAACAACTGAGCTTTATCAAACTAAAACATATTGTTACATGTACAAATAATTCTGCGAGCTACTGTCGCAATTGTTTTCACAACAATGAAGAACACGAATTCACTCGAAACCATGAGAACCCAACAAGCATGATCAACATCTGGAAGTGACGTCACTCCATTCATGAATTTGCTCGAATCTACCAGATACCTCTCGGTAGAACATTCGCCAATGTACGAGAAATGGGTGAATAGGTAGAGACCCTATATAAAGGCGAGCTGAATGAATGGGGGGATCATCATTCATTCGACCGCGATAAGAACTGCGATAGTGTGTTTCGTAATAGTGAAGTAATTTAGAAGACAATTGCGATAAGAAATTTATGGACGTGTTAGATTTTTTTAATAGTGAAAATTAAAATTAGTGAAAGTGTTAACTGATTATTGTGCATTTTATTTAATTAAATAAACTCTTTAAACTTAAATTAAAAGACATTGCGTTTTCACTTTCCCAGAACGTTAAAATTATTGGCCGCGAACCAAAAACACGCGACAGTGGTGTCGAGAAGTGAGATTGAAATTTGGAACTGAAAACGTTTAAACAGTTTTAAAGTGCACAATTGTGAAAATTAACGTGGAAAAAAAGCCGAAACAATAAAAATGCCAGGAAATTTACATCTCAAAATTAATCAATTGAGCATATCGGAGCTCAAAGAGGAGTTGGAACAACGAAATCTGGCTACACAAGGTACAAAGGCCATACTGATTGCACGCTTGCGTGATACGATCGAGTCGGAAGGCGTAAATCTGGATTTGGGTGAGCTCTCAGATGCAGAAAAAGGCGCAGAAGGTGGTGAAGCCGAAACACCAAAACCAAAGGAACCAGAAAATGCGCTGATGCAAATGTTGATGCTGATGCAGCAAGAGCAGTGACAACAGTCATCCAATTTAACTGCGAAGCTCAATGAACAGTCATCCAATTTAACTGCGAAGCTCAATGAACAGTCATCCAATTTAACAGCGAAGCTAAGCGAACAATCAGCGCAGCTAAATGAACAGACATCCAGTTTAGCTGCGAAGTTAAATGAACAATCAGCGCAGCTAAATGAACAGACATCCAGTTTAGCTGCGAAGCTAAATGAACAATCAGCGAAGCTAGACCAACAAGCGATCGAAATCAAGGCAGATTTTCAAAAACAGTCCACCGAAATAAAAGCGGAGCTCGGCAGCCTGAACAAACAAATTAAAGGCGTCGAGGAAAAGGTTTACCAGGTCGAGGAAAAGGTCAGCCAGGTCGAAGAGAGAATGAACCATGAGATGGAAAAAGTGAAAAAAGAATTGGAAGCAGCGAAGGCAGTAGTAACTACTTCACCAGCCCCGCTTATAACCGCAGTGCAAAGCACATCCAGAAATGTGCAAGCACCAATATTCGATGGGCAAACGGTCTGGAGTATTTACAAGACCCAGTTTAAAGCTGCCGCAACGGCAAATCACTGGAATGAGCAGGAACGAGCAACTGCATTAATTCTTGCTCTAAGAGGCCCAGCTGCCGAGCTTTTGCAGACGATCCCCGATGAATTGCACTCAAACCCGAATGCTATAATGAATGCGCTCGACATGCGTTATGGAGATGATCATCTAAAGCAGATTTATCGGTCACAGCTAAGGCATCGGATGCAGAAGTCTGGTGAAACCCTACAGCAGCTAGTCCAAGACATTGAGCGACTAGCACTTTTGGCTTACCCAGCCTACGACCCAGAACATCGAGATGATGCAGCAACAGAAGCATTCATCAGCGCACTAAAAGACCCGGAATTGCAACAAGCCGTGCGTTTAGCTCAAAAGCAAACGGTTAAGGACGCATTGGCTTACAGTCTGAACTTTGAGGCAGCGAAAAACGTGACTCGTACCACTGCCCGGGTTCGTGAGGTAGTGACAGACGAGTGCAGGTGTGAGCGCGTCGAAATTGAGCGAGACCCGCATGTAAATGGTGCGCCTAGATGCTGGAATTGCGGAGAGAAGGGGCACCTGCAAAGAGACTGCAAGAAGGCAAGAAGACCGAGCTATTGTCCAGGGTGGTGGAGATCCAGACCGTGTCAGGAGCCTAGAATGGAGGCCCATCAAACTGCAAGGGCCAACTTCGTGGGGCGAACGTTGGCTAGGAGTATCGACATCCCCAGCACCGTGCCAAGGCAACATCGTGGAGAAGCAGACAGATGCCTTCCTGGTCAAGTTGATGAAGAACAATGCACCCTAACAAACGACACTGGTGCAACCCGATCGACGATCCGACCAGACCTAGTGAGGCCCCAACTACTTCACAAGGGCAGAGTTCATGGAATTGCTGACGCCCTATCTCGTCATCCATGTCCAGCTAACTGCAAACATTGCCAACGGATTGAGGAAAAGGAGCCGCCCGTTGATCTGCGAGTGATAACGGCCGAATTCGATGAAGGTTGGTCATCGGAGGAGATTCGAAATGCCCAGTTAGCCGATGAAGACATCGGACCATTGCTCGTATGGAAGGAGACGACTGGGCGACCTGAGTGGAAAGACGTTTCAATGCATGGCGCAACCCTGAAAAGCTATTGGGCACAATGGAACTCCCTTCAGGTGGAGGGTGGCGTACTCAAGCGGAAATGGGAAACGGCGGATGGTAGCTCCTATAGGATGCAAACTATACTTCCCAAAAGCCGAATCCACGATGTGGTTAAGGAAATGCATGAAGGATCCTCGGGAGGCCATCTTGGTGTTAACAAGACCTTAGCGAAATTGCGGGAAAGATTCTACTGGCTCCACGCTCGAGAAGACGTAGAGGACTGGTGTCGCAAATGCACAATTTGCGCTTCCGTCAAAGGTCCAAAACGACGACTGAGAGGACAAATGCAAACCTATAACGTGGGGGTACCGTTTGAAAGGATTGCTGTTGACATCGCTGGACCCTTTCCTGAATCTGAATGGGGAAATCGATACACGCTCGTTGTAGCCGATTATTTCAGCAAGTGGCCCGAGGTCTACCCCATTCCCAACCAGGAAGCAACTACTGTAGCCGAACAGCTAGTGTTAAATTGGGTCAGTAGGTACGGTGTGCCTTGCGAACTACATTCGGATCAAGGCCGAAACTTTGAGTCACTAGTTTTTGGCGAAATGTGCGAGCTGCTCGGAATACGGAAAACGAGGACAACACCGCTGCATCCCCAATCCGATAGAATGGTCGAACGTTTCAACGGCACGCTCAATAAACACCTTGCCAAGATGGTTGACGAGAACCAAAGGGACTGGGACCGACATATCCCACTATTTTTGATGGTGTACAGAGCTGCCGAACATGCATCGACGGGCCAAGCCCCAGCCAAAGTCATTTTTGGAAAGACTATTCGTCTGCCAGCTGATATAAAGTTTGGAACACCCCCCGAGAAACCCCAAACGATCTCGGAGTACGCAAGTGATCTAAGACAACGGTTGAACCAGATACATCGGACAGTGCGAAAACACCTCGAATCGGCTACTGACCGCATGAAGACCAGGTATGATCTAAAGGCAAATTCTACTGGCTTCCAGCAAGATGACTTGGTCTGGCTATATAACCCGCAACGGCGAAAGGGTAGGTCCCCAAAGTTGCAACATAACTGGGAGGGACCGTACCGAGTCACAAAGCGAATCAACGACGTCGTATATCGCATACAGGAACACCGTAAACCGAGAGCCAAAATGAAAATCGTGCATCTAGACCGTCTTGCTCCATATTACATCCAGGGAGAATTGACTACAACTGGCGACACATCTTTTCGGGGCGAAAAGAACTGAGGTGGGGGCAGTGTTACATGTACAAATAATTCTGCGAGCTACTGTCGCAATTGTTTTCACAACAATGAAGAACACGAATTCACTCGAAACCATGAGAACCCAACAAGCATGATCAACATCTGGAAGTGACGTCACTCCATTCATGAATTTGCTCGAATCTACCAGATACCTCTCGGTAGAACATTCGCCAATGTACGAGAAATGGGTGAATAGGTAGAGACCCTATATAAAGGCGAGCTGAATGAATGGGGGGATCATCATTCATTCGACCGCGATAAGAACTGCGATAGTGTGTTTCGTAATAGTGAAGTAATTTAGAAGACAATTGCGATAAGAAATTTATGGACGTGTTAGATTTTTTTAATAGTGAAAATTAAAATTAGTGAAAGTGTTAACTGATTATTGTGCATTTTATTTAATTAAATAAACTCTTTAAACTTAAATTAAAAGACATTGCGTTTTCACTTTCCCAGAACGTTAAAATTATTGGCCGCGAACCAAAAACACGCGACAGTGGTGTCGAGAAGTGAGATTGAAATTTGGAACTGAAAACGTTTAAACAGTTTTAAAGTGCACAATTGTGAAAATTAACGTGGAAAAAAAGCCGAAACAATAAAAATGCCAGGAAATTTACATCTCAAAATTAATCAATTGAGCATATCGGAGCTCAAAGAGGAGTTGGAACAACGAAATCTGGCTACACAAGGTACAAAGGCCATACTGATTGCACGCTTGCGTGATACGATCGAGTCGGAAGGCGTAAATCTGGATTTGGGTGAGCTCTCAGATGCAGAAAAAGGCGCAGAAGGTGGTGAAGCCGAAACACCAAAACCAAAGGAACCAGAAAATGCGCTGATGCAAATGTTGATGCTGATGCAGCAAGAGCAGTGACAACAGTCATCCAATTTAACTGCGAAGCTCAATGAACAGTCATCCAATTTAACTGCGAAGCTCAATGAACAGTCATCCAATTTAACAGCGAAGCTAAGCGAACAATCAGCGCAGCTAAATGAACAGACATCCAGTTTAGCTGCGAAGTTAAATGAACAATCAGCGCAGCTAAATGAACAGACATCCAGTTTAGCTGCGAAGCTAAATGAACAATCAGCGAAGCTAGACCAACAAGCGATCGAAATCAAGGCAGATTTTCAAAAACAGTCCACCGAAATAAAAGCGGAGCTCGGCAGCCTGAACAAACAAATTAAAGGCGTCGAGGAAAAGGTTTACCAGGTCGAGGAAAAGGTCAGCCAGGTCGAAGAGAGAATGAACCATGAGATGGAAAAAGTGAAAAAAGAATTGGAAGCAGCGAAGGCAGTAGTAACTACTTCACCAGCCCCGCTTATAACCGCAGTGCAAAGCACATCCAGAAATGTGCAAGCACCAATATTCGATGGGCAAACGGTCTGGAGTATTTACAAGACCCAGTTTAAAGCTGCCGCAACGGCAAATCACTGGAATGAGCAGGAACGAGCAACTGCATTAATTCTTGCTCTAAGAGGCCCAGCTGCCGAGCTTTTGCAGACGATCCCCGATGAATTGCACTCAAACCCGAATGCTATAATGAATGCGCTCGACATGCGTTATGGAGATGATCATCTAAAGCAGATTTATCGGTCACAGCTAAGGCATCGGATGCAGAAGTCTGGTGAAACCCTACAGCAGCTAGTCCAAGACATTGAGCGACTAGCACTTTTGGCTTACCCAGCCTACGACCCAGAACATCGAGATGATGCAGCAACAGAAGCATTCATCAGCGCACTAAAAGACCCGGAATTGCAACAAGCCGTGCGTTTAGCTCAAAAGCAAACGGTTAAGGACGCATTGGCTTACAGTCTGAACTTTGAGGCAGCGAAAAACGTGACTCGTACCACTGCCCGGGTTCGTGAGGTAGTGACAGACGAGTGCAGGTGTGAGCGCGTCGAAATTGAGCGAGACCCGCATGTAAATGGTGCGCCTAGATGCTGGAATTGCGGAGAGAAGGGGCACCTGCAAAGAGACTGCAAGAAGGCAAGAAGACCGAGCTATTGTCCAGGGTGGTGGAGATCCAGACCGTGTCAGGAGCCTAGAATGGAGGCCCATCAAACTGCAAGGGCCAACTTCGTGGGGCGAACGTTGGCTAGGAGTATCGACATCCCCAGCACCGTGCCAAGGCAACATCGTGGAGAAGCAGACAGATGCCTTCCTGGTCAAGTTGATGAAGAACAATGCACCCTAACAAACGACACTGGTGCAACCCGATCGACGATCCGACCAGACCTAGTGAGGCCCCAACTACTTCACAAGGGCAGAGTTCATGGAATTGCTGACGCCCTATCTCGTCATCCATGTCCAGCTAACTGCAAACATTGCCAACGGATTGAGGAAAAGGAGCCGCCCGTTGATCTGCGAGTGATAACGGCCGAATTCGATGAAGGTTGGTCATCGGAGGAGATTCGAAATGCCCAGTTAGCCGATGAAGACATCGGACCATTGCTCGTATGGAAGGAGACGACTGGGCGACCTGAGTGGAAAGACGTTTCAATGCATGGCGCAACCCTGAAAAGCTATTGGGCACAATGGAACTCCCTTCAGGTGGAGGGTGGCGTACTCAAGCGGAAATGGGAAACGGCGGATGGTAGCTCCTATAGGATGCAAACTATACTTCCCAAAAGCCGAATCCACGATGTGGTTAAGGAAATGCATGAAGGATCCTCGGGAGGCCATCTTGGTGTTAACAAGACCTTAGCGAAATTGCGGGAAAGATTCTACTGGCTCCACGCTCGAGAAGACGTAGAGGACTGGTGTCGCAAATGCACAATTTGCGCTTCCGTCAAAGGTCCAAAACGACGACTGAGAGGACAAATGCAAACCTATAACGTGGGGGTACCGTTTGAAAGGATTGCTGTTGACATCGCTGGACCCTTTCCTGAATCTGAATGGGGAAATCGATACACGCTCGTTGTAGCCGATTATTTCAGCAAGTGGCCCGAGGTCTACCCCATTCCCAACCAGGAAGCAACTACTGTAGCCGAACAGCTAGTGTTAAATTGGGTCAGTAGGTACGGTGTGCCTTGCGAACTACATTCGGATCAAGGCCGAAACTTTGAGTCACTAGTTTTTGGCGAAATGTGCGAGCTGCTCGGAATACGGAAAACGAGGACAACACCGCTGCATCCCCAATCCGATAGAATGGTCGAACGTTTCAACGGCACGCTCAATAAACACCTTGCCAAGATGGTTGACGAGAACCAAAGGGACTGGGACCGACATATCCCACTATTTTTGATGGTGTACAGAGCTGCCGAACATGCATCGACGGGCCAAGCCCCAGCCAAAGTCATTTTTGGAAAGACTATTCGTCTGCCAGCTGATATAAAGTTTGGAACACCCCCCGAGAAACCCCAAACGATCTCGGAGTACGCAAGTGATCTAAGACAACGGTTGAACCAGATACATCGGACAGTGCGAAAACACCTCGAATCGGCTACTGACCGCATGAAGACCAGGTATGATCTAAAGGCAAATTCTACTGGCTTCCAGCAAGATGACTTGGTCTGGCTATATAACCCGCAACGGCGAAAGGGTAGGTCCCCAAAGTTGCAACATAACTGGGAGGGACCGTACCGAGTCACAAAGCGAATCAACGACGTCGTATATCGCATACAGGAACACCGTAAACCGAGAGCCAAAATGAAAATCGTGCATCTAGACCGTCTTGCTCCATATTACATCCAGGGAGAATTGACTACAACTGGCGACACATCTTTTCGGGGCGAAAAGAACTGAGGTGGGGGCAGTGTTACATGTACAAATAATTCTGCGAGCTACTGTCGCAATTGTTTTCACAACAATGAAGAACACGAATTCACTCGAAACCATGAGAACCCAACAAGCATGATCAACATCTGGAAGTGACGTCACTCCATTCATGAATTTGCTCGAATCTACCAGATACCTCTCGGTAGAACATTCGCCAATGTACGAGAAATGGGTGAATAGGTAGAGACCCTATATAAAGGCGAGCTGAATGAATGGGGGGATCATCATTCATTCGACCGCGATAAGAACTGCGATAGTGTGTTTCGTAATAGTGAAGTAATTTAGAAGACAATTGCGATAAGAAATTTATGGACGTGTTAGATTTTTTTAATAGTGAAAATTAAAATTAGTGAAAGTGTTAACTGATTATTGTGCATTTTATTTAATTAAATAAACTCTTTAAACTTAAATTAAAAGACATTGCGTTTTCACTTTCCCAGAACGTTAAAATTATTGGCCGCGAACCAAAAACACGCGACAGTGGTGTCGAGAAGTGAGATTGAAATTTGGAACTGAAAACGTTTAAACAGTTTTAAAGTGCACAATTGTGAAAATTAACGTGGAAAAAAAGCCGAAACAATAAAAATGCCAGGAAATTTACATCTCAAAATTAATCAATTGAGCATATCGGAGCTCAAAGAGGAGTTGGAACAACGAAATCTGGCTACACAAGGTACAAAGGCCATACTGATTGCACGCTTGCGTGATACGATCGAGTCGGAAGGCGTAAATCTGGATTTGGGTGAGCTCTCAGATGCAGAAAAAGGCGCAGAAGGTGGTGAAGCCGAAACACCAAAACCAAAGGAACCAGAAAATGCGCTGATGCAAATGTTGATGCTGATGCAGCAAGAGCAGTGACAACAGTCATCCAATTTAACTGCGAAGCTCAATGAACAGTCATCCAATTTAACTGCGAAGCTCAATGAACAGTCATCCAATTTAACAGCGAAGCTAAGCGAACAATCAGCGCAGCTAAATGAACAGACATCCAGTTTAGCTGCGAAGTTAAATGAACAATCAGCGCAGCTAAATGAACAGACATCCAGTTTAGCTGCGAAGCTAAATGAACAATCAGCGAAGCTAGACCAACAAGCGATCGAAATCAAGGCAGATTTTCAAAAACAGTCCACCGAAATAAAAGCGGAGCTCGGCAGCCTGAACAAACAAATTAAAGGCGTCGAGGAAAAGGTTTACCAGGTCGAGGAAAAGGTCAGCCAGGTCGAAGAGAGAATGAACCATGAGATGGAAAAAGTGAAAAAAGAATTGGAAGCAGCGAAGGCAGTAGTAACTACTTCACCAGCCCCGCTTATAACCGCAGTGCAAAGCACATCCAGAAATGTGCAAGCACCAATATTCGATGGGCAAACGGTCTGGAGTATTTACAAGACCCAGTTTAAAGCTGCCGCAACGGCAAATCACTGGAATGAGCAGGAACGAGCAACTGCATTAATTCTTGCTCTAAGAGGCCCAGCTGCCGAGCTTTTGCAGACGATCCCCGATGAATTGCACTCAAACCCGAATGCTATAATGAATGCGCTCGACATGCGTTATGGAGATGATCATCTAAAGCAGATTTATCGGTCACAGCTAAGGCATCGGATGCAGAAGTCTGGTGAAACCCTACAGCAGCTAGTCCAAGACATTGAGCGACTAGCACTTTTGGCTTACCCAGCCTACGACCCAGAACATCGAGATGATGCAGCAACAGAAGCATTCATCAGCGCACTAAAAGACCCGGAATTGCAACAAGCCGTGCGTTTAGCTCAAAAGCAAACGGTTAAGGACGCATTGGCTTACAGTCTGAACTTTGAGGCAGCGAAAAACGTGACTCGTACCACTGCCCGGGTTCGTGAGGTAGTGACAGACGAGTGCAGGTGTGAGCGCGTCGAAATTGAGCGAGACCCGCATGTAAATGGTGCGCCTAGATGCTGGAATTGCGGAGAGAAGGGGCACCTGCAAAGAGACTGCAAGAAGGCAAGAAGACCGAGCTATTGTCCAGGGTGGTGGAGATCCAGACCGTGTCAGGAGCCTAGAATGGAGGCCCATCAAACTGCAAGGGCCAACTTCGTGGGGCGAACGTTGGCTAGGAGTATCGACATCCCCAGCACCGTGCCAAGGCAACATCGTGGAGAAGCAGACAGATGCCTTCCTGGTCAAGTTGATGAAGAACAATGCACCCTAACAAACGACACTGGTGCAACCCGATCGACGATCCGACCAGACCTAGTGAGGCCCCAACTACTTCACAAGGGCAGAGTTCATGGAATTGCTGACGCCCTATCTCGTCATCCATGTCCAGCTAACTGCAAACATTGCCAACGGATTGAGGAAAAGGAGCCGCCCGTTGATCTGCGAGTGATAACGGCCGAATTCGATGAAGGTTGGTCATCGGAGGAGATTCGAAATGCCCAGTTAGCCGATGAAGACATCGGACCATTGCTCGTATGGAAGGAGACGACTGGGCGACCTGAGTGGAAAGACGTTTCAATGCATGGCGCAACCCTGAAAAGCTATTGGGCACAATGGAACTCCCTTCAGGTGGAGGGTGGCGTACTCAAGCGGAAATGGGAAACGGCGGATGGTAGCTCCTATAGGATGCAAACTATACTTCCCAAAAGCCGAATCCACGATGTGGTTAAGGAAATGCATGAAGGATCCTCGGGAGGCCATCTTGGTGTTAACAAGACCTTAGCGAAATTGCGGGAAAGATTCTACTGGCTCCACGCTCGAGAAGACGTAGAGGACTGGTGTCGCAAATGCACAATTTGCGCTTCCGTCAAAGGTCCAAAACGACGACTGAGAGGACAAATGCAAACCTATAACGTGGGGGTACCGTTTGAAAGGATTGCTGTTGACATCGCTGGACCCTTTCCTGAATCTGAATGGGGAAATCGATACACGCTCGTTGTAGCCGATTATTTCAGCAAGTGGCCCGAGGTCTACCCCATTCCCAACCAGGAAGCAACTACTGTAGCCGAACAGCTAGTGTTAAATTGGGTCAGTAGGTACGGTGTGCCTTGCGAACTACATTCGGATCAAGGCCGAAACTTTGAGTCACTAGTTTTTGGCGAAATGTGCGAGCTGCTCGGAATACGGAAAACGAGGACAACACCGCTGCATCCCCAATCCGATAGAATGGTCGAACGTTTCAACGGCACGCTCAATAAACACCTTGCCAAGATGGTTGACGAGAACCAAAGGGACTGGGACCGACATATCCCACTATTTTTGATGGTGTACAGAGCTGCCGAACATGCATCGACGGGCCAAGCCCCAGCCAAAGTCATTTTTGGAAAGACTATTCGTCTGCCAGCTGATATAAAGTTTGGAACACCCCCCGAGAAACCCCAAACGATCTCGGAGTACGCAAGTGATCTAAGACAACGGTTGAACCAGATACATCGGACAGTGCGAAAACACCTCGAATCGGCTACTGACCGCATGAAGACCAGGTATGATCTAAAGGCAAATTCTACTGGCTTCCAGCAAGATGACTTGGTCTGGCTATATAACCCGCAACGGCGAAAGGGTAGGTCCCCAAAGTTGCAACATAACTGGGAGGGACCGTACCGAGTCACAAAGCGAATCAACGACGTCGTATATCGCATACAGGAACACCGTAAACCGAGAGCCAAAATGAAAATCGTGCATCTAGACCGTCTTGCTCCATATTACATCCAGGGAGAATTGACTACAACTGGCGACACATCTTTTCGGGGCGAAAAGAACTGAGGTGGGGGCAGTGTTACATGTACAAATAATTCTGCGAGCTACTGTCGCAATTGTTTTCACAACAATGAAGAACACGAATTCACTCGAAACCACGAGAACCCAACAAGCATGATCAACATCTGCAAGTGACGTCACTCCATTCATGAATTTGCTCGAATCTACCAGGTACCTCTCGGTAGAACATTCGCCAATAAACGAGAAATGGGTGAATAGGTAGAGACCCTATATAAAGGCGAGCTGAATGAATGGGGGGATCATCATTCATTCGACCGCGATAAGAACTGCGATTGTGTGTGGGAAGCGATATTATTCGAGTAGTAGAAAAGTGATTTTCGTAATAGTGAAGTGATTTAGAAGACAATTGCGATAAGAAATTTATGGACAAGTGTTAGATTTTTCATAGTGAAAATTAAAATTAGTGAAAAGTGTTAACTGATTATTGTGCATTTTATTTTAATTAAATAAACTCTTTTAACTTAAATTAAAAGACATTGTGTTTTCACTTTCCCGGAACATTAAAATTATTGGCCGCGAACCGAAAACACGCGACAATATCGTTAGCTCTAAATTCATTGAGCTTTGTTAACCTTATATTCTTTTTTGCCGATTCAGCCTGTTCCATGTCTATGCAGCCATGCAACCAAAACCATAATAATATAGACACGATTTTAGCAGCCCATCCAAGTGTGAATCTTCGTGAATTCATAATCATCATCATCTATGGCGCGACAGCCCAAGCCGGGTCTTGGCCTCCAGGATTAATCTCCTCCAACCATCACGGTTCTGCGACCTCGTACGCCGAGTGATCACTTCCAGGAAGGATCTGTTGTCAGCTTCTATTGCGTCTTCCCATCGAGTTCTCGGTCATCCCGCTAGAGGTCTACCTTGTGCTCTAGTTTTAAGGTTTTTTTGGGTAGCCAGTTATCGTTCATTTTTACTACAAGGATTGTCCATTGCGGTTTACGTAACTTTACGCAAGTGGATATATGTGGATCGTCAAAAAATTCATACAACCCATCGTTGTAACGTAGCCTTTTTTCTTTTTTTCACCAGACCGTAGATTTTCTGGGTCACTTTAGTTTCAAATATATCCACTGCCTGTTCGGAATCGCTCATCAGAGTCCATGTTTCATTTCCATATAACAGCACAGATTTGAATAGTGATTTGGGAATACGGAGCTTATTTTTCCTGTGCACAACTCTGAGCCTTAGAATGGGAAGAACGGAATAAAACGCTTTATTTACAGCGTTTATGCGGTGTCCAGTCTCGTCCTTTTCGGCGCCCCTTCTATTTAGATTGGCTCCAAGATAAACAAAATTATCCAAACTTTCAACGTTATAGACGCCTCAGGTTTTGTCGAACTGAAGTTTTCTTCCTCGTTTGAGTCATGAATTTAGTTTTAATTTCATTAACTCATATGCAAGATTCTAGGATCAGAAATCCCTCTTTGACATCTGAGATTGAACGTGCTATAATATTGACCTCATCAACATATCCTACCAATTGTGTGGACTTGAAAATTAGTGTACCCGAGGTTTCAACTGATGTCTTCCTGATACGTGTTTCAGCGCAATATTAAAGAGCATTGGAGCAAGTTCATCCCCTTGTTTTAAGCCTGATGCCATAATAAAGCTGTCCGCTAGTTCACCGTTTAACCTGGGACTCTGAGTTTGGTATCGTGACCCTGACCATGCAGATTAGTTTTTGTTGGGACGCGAAAGTCAAGCATTATTTTGTACAGTGCATTTCTGTTATTTTTATGTACAGGACGTATTATACTTTTTCGCCAGTCCTGCATTAACTGGTCCTCTGACCATATTCTAAATATTAATCGACGAGCAGCTCTGCTGGTAATCCATCTATTCCAGGAACCTTATTTTTTGAGATCCCGTACTGCTGCCTGTTCTTCGTCTCTGGTTGGTAATGAGACTGGGATCTCTTGCTTTGCTTCTGGAATGTTCACAGCTTCAGTCGTTGTTGAGGACGCTGTGAATAGCTTCTGGGAATATTGCAGCCATCTGTTTTTAATTTCTACTGGGTAACCTATGATTGCTCCTTATGCACTATTGCAAAGACTTTTTTGTGTATCACAGCCGTTTCTTAGTTGTTTAATAAAGGCAACTGGCCGTTTCTTTTATATTGTTCTTCTTTTGCCCGCGTTTGTCGCTGGATGTATTCTTTGTTTACCTGGTTCCTTTTTTCAACCGCTTCCTTGCATTCTTCGTCGTACCAGTCTTTCAACTTTTGTTTGGCTAGTGCCCCAAGATCATCGAATCAATCATTTTTCTTGCGCCGGGCTTGATGTCCGATCGTCTGTTTTACCACGGTCCTAATAGACGCTTTCACTTCCATCCAGAGCTCGTTGCTCGTCTTTAACGACGCGTCTGATAAGATGGGAGCCAGCTAATTGTCGAGGGTCTCCGTTAAAGTTTTGGCCACAGACGGCGTTTGGAGCCTTTCGATATCAAATTTTTGTAGCGGGCTGGTCTTCGCCGAATATACCTTTGACATACGACATCGATAGGTTAATTTGATCAAGTAATGATCTGAGTTACAATTGGCTCCTCAGTGTATACGGACATCAAGTATGCTCGAGGCCCAACGTTGTTGGATCAGAACATGATCGATCTGGTTTTGTGCGTTGCCATCCGGTGATACCCAGGTCATTTTATGAATGCATCATTGTGGGAAGCAAGTCGAGATTTCTGCTATATGCAAAGTCTATCAGGCGCTGGCCGTTGTAATTTGTTTCACCGTGGAGGCTATATCCTCCAGTCGTTCCCCGATGAGATAGCTCATTGCCAACCTTAGGGTTGAAATCACCCAGAATTATTTTTGTGTCGTTTGTGGGCAATGAGTCGACCAGTCTTTCCAGGTGATTGTAGGACGTTTCCTTCGTTTCTTCGTCCTTTTCTTCGGTCGAAGCGCGAACATTCTCGTTTCCACTACGCTTCCCACTTTGAATATTGTGTGCGATCTCATGTCTTGAATGTCGTTTCCAGTCCAATTCGTTTCCTGGATTGCCAGTATTTTTAATTGATATTGACTGGCCTGTCGTAAAAGGTTCTTAACAGGATCCAATGCCATAGTCCTTTTTCGTTTACGTTGCCATGAGTCCAATCCATTCTGAGGCCCATCTGCAGGTTTCGAAACATTTCAAGGTTTTCCAGGGACGGGGAGTTAGCCCGTCGCCCAACCTCCATTCCGGCGTCATGGTTATTACGTCGATTCCGTTATCAGGCGCGCCCTCTTACGTCCTCACAAAAGCGGTGTAAGTAGGATTTAGTAGCAGAGCTGTAGATGTATTTACAGTTATTAGCATTTCTCGGCATTTAATGTAATATTATTAGGGAACCAGTAAACCAAATATGCATTCCGAGAGCATTTACTACCATTTAATGGGGGGGGGGGGGGGGGGGGGGTTGTGTTTGGGATGAGGAATCATGGAAGCTATGAGTTGGGGAAACAAAAGGTTCCCTCCTCCTTTCTCAAACGGGCTTGGGACCGTCTACGGCGAAGTTTGGGATCGTCTTACCAAAATGACAATGAGGTCGACTACCTCCCAAGTCCGCATCAATAACCACCAATGCTTTTGACACAAATATCGGACTAAAGCAGGGAGATGGGCTGGCCCCATTGCTATTCAATTTGGCTCTAGAGTACGTCATAATGAAGCTACCTGTTGTTACGCGAGGTACATTACTATACAAGTCAAGCCAAATAGTAGCCTAGGCGGACGACATCAACATTTTGTCACGGTCATTAACAACTGCCAAAGAACTTTTCCTGAAACTCGACAGCGAAGCTAGGGCTACAAAGCTCATGACGCAGTCGAGGAAAGATACCTCAAATACACAAAATATCACACTTGGCGAATACAGTATCGAAAATGTCAGTGAATTTGTGTATTTTGGCGCCAAAATAACGAAAACGGGCAATGAAAGAGACGAAATACGCCGAAGAATACAGCTCACAAATAAAATATTTTATGCAGTATTGACGATCTTGAAGACCAGCTGCATACGCAGGAAAACAAAGCTCCAAGTATACAAATCTGTGATAAGACCTGTGTTATGCTATGGGTGTGAAACATGGACCCTAACCCAAGCATCCGCAAATATATTGAACGCCTTTAAGCGACGGGTCCTGAGGCGAATAATCGGAGCGAAGCTACACGGGGACCAATGGCGAATTCGATACAACCATGAGTTGTATGAAATTTTTGATGAATCGGAGGTCTCAACGATTATAAAACTGCGGAAGCTGCAATGGTCTGGCCACATGAATCGTATGGACGAATAACGGCTACCCAAAAAGGTATTTGTTGGGAGAACAGAAGGCCGGAGGCCAGTGGGGAAACCGAGGAAACTCGGTCGACGACGACAGTTCATCGCTGCTCGGATTTCGGAATTGTAGGACGCGGTCAATGGACCGAGACAGTTGGAGGCGCTATTTGCAGGAAGCAAAGGCCCGAGAGGGGCTGTAGTGCTAAGAAGAAGTGCCCCAAGATCTCTTCGTCCGCTTCTGTTTCCGCATCTCTTACTGTCCCACTTGGTTTTGATGCCATCATTACTTTCTGCCGCCTGCGGGGATATATTGATGCGATTTTCCAGCGCTGACATGTATGTTGTATCTGGTGGCTTGGAGTAACTGATGCTCGTTTTTTACAGCTCTTGGAGATACGGCATCGAATCTTGACCCTTATAAGAGAGTGGTCCAAATCACAGATAGCCGCGCGGAACGAGCGCGTGTCGAAAATGCTGATAGAATGAGAACATGGTCGATCTGGTTGAACGTGCAACCGTCTGGGGATGCTCACGTTCTCTTATAGATGTGTCCATGCGGCAAGTGTGTGGAGCTAACTGTGAAGCATCTACTAGTAGCAAAGTCTTTCAGGTGTTGTCCCTTGTTGCTGGTCTCTACATGGATGCGGTGCTCTCCGGTTCCCCTATGTGCCGTTTCTCGGCCAGTTTTTGCATTTATGTCACCCATAATAATTTTAATGTTCTTTAAATGGTCAACAATAAAAGCCACTCCGAACTCATGGCTTCCTTGCGATTTTCCGCTTTTGAATACGGTTTACGTTCGCATGTCATATATGTCTTCACCGTGCCGTCTTGTTTATTGCACTGCGAGGATGTTGATTCTGTATTTAATTATTTCATCCAGAAGTTGTCGCAGTGCACCTACTCTGTTCAATGATCTAAGATCCAAGTTCCAAAAGAATAGTCCTTTATACGTTGCGATATTCGTTTCCGTGTATCCAATCCGAACCGAGGCTATTGTCCTGGTTCCATGAGAAGTAAATACTAAGTGGAGCGTTGTCAGCGCTTCGACTTAGTCGGGTTTAGGTCCAAGAATGATATTTTATTTCCCACATACCCGCCGACTAGCCGGTTAGTGCACCCTCTATCCACCACCTGAGGACGCGTCCAATGGGGGACTGAAAGCCCCACACGAAGATTTGATAATCAAGTAGTACCCAATTTTGCTTTCTTTAATTGAAACTTACTGGTAATCGATAACTTGCAAGAATTTTTGTTTATCTTATTTGTGAACGGAAATTGCAAAAGGACTTGTGGTACCGGTTTATCAGATTCTATCTTTCTGGTCGGATAAAAGGAACCCACTTGAACTGCAGTCTAGAGTCAATCTATTTCTTATTTTACCCTGTATACTTGCAATCAACAATCTTTAAATTCGAACAAAAATTTAGATTTCCGAATGTACCTGCACAACAATCACACCAATGCTTGAGATCTTGCTGACCATATACCTCGAAGATTGTAGGAATTGGTTGACTAAAAGATTTATTGTGCCCCCATTATCATTAGAGTGCCAAAAAATCCGCGAATGAATCAACCTCTTGCAAAAAGCGAATAATCATCGTTCGCTCTGGGCAAGTCGGTTGCTTCCAGCTAAGTTTCCGAAATGTCTCGCGTCCTTCGAAATGCAGCTTCTTAGTGCGTTTCATCTTCTAACCAAAACTCTGCTCAAACCCCATTTTTCAAAGGTGCTCCCCGTGTTCGTTGGGAAATTCTGTAAGTATCCATAGTTACTTGCTGCCTACTTTGATGTACGATTTATACAACTTATCATCATAGAGTCCAAAAAACGTTTTTGATGTTGTCAATCATAGATGGGTTGTAGGGATTTGTGGAATTTTTTTTACAAAGACCTACTAGTTTCGCGTCCTGTCCTTCCGTCCATCTGTCCGTTTTCTCAGAAACTATAGAAGCTGCAAAATTCAAACTTTGTGAAAATGTAAGAAGTGGTGGTTTTCCTAAAGTTTAGGGCTTATAAAATGTAGTCGAGTGGGGTATCAAATGAATGGTCTTGATTAGAACTTTTAGAATCTTAATTTAAAAAATCATTTTATGTTATTATTTTTTACCCAGGATCTGCCATCATTACCTGCGCAGCATAAATAATCACCGAAACCAGAGCAAACCAAACCGGTTTTTTAATCAAAAATCGCCATCCCTAGTTGCTGGTTGATACTCGACTGTTATTTTCTTCGGATTTTTATGAAAATTTGAGAAATAGTGTTTAATTTTAATATGTTCAATAGGTCGAGCATTCAAAACAATTATTTAAGCTGGGACAAAATGGTGGCTGTTATGTGCTCATGAAAGAAACTCTGCATTTTTTGGATAAATTTGAACTATAATGAATGAATAATTCAAATCATCGATTCATTCAGAAAACTTGTTTTGAACCCTAGGATGGTTACAAAGCCCTTCTGGCAGGAGCATTCTCGAGCTTAATCGACTTGTTCTAGTGTTTCTTGCGTTTCTTAGTTTCCAAAGTACATCTCGGCGGCCCTAGACCGTTCAAGAATGACGAACGCTGTCATTAATCATTTCCCTATTCTCGCCTTCTTGTTCTCCCCTAGTACGTTGAGTTTTGTTCATCTTTAAACCACCCTTGCTTTCATCCTTGCTGAATCAATTGATAGCAGCTTGGCTTTAGTTTGGTTTCTGTCTATGCAACATTGTGCACTTACCGGGATTGTATAGATGTCCCCTTGAAAGATGTTTAAAAAAAATATGCCTGCTATGCTCATCCACATCATCAGTGCTCTCTCTGGTTTACATTACATTTTCCACCCAAATTGACCAGTATTCCTCAGTGATATGCCGAGTTAATTATGTTATTATCTGTCTCTACTTTCTTTTGACGTATGGTGTGAAATTGTTCGAGTATAGCCCTAGCTTTTATTTTATCAACGCTGTAGGGAGAAGTACGCAAGCGGGCTATGTTATAGTACTGCTTGCGTAAACAGTGCAACCTTTAAGGCTTATTGTATATTCCGTCCTCTCCATGATGTGCACTAAGAAACTCACTAAGTTCACCCCTAGCCGATTCAAATTAGTGTCTCCAACACATAATGGCTGGAAAATGAAAAAAAAGTGTGGCTGTTTCCCAATTAGTTACATAATCGGTGTGTTGGTCCTCTCTTAAGACTCGCTCAGTATGCAGGTACTTGCATAATTGACAGTGACCTATGATAAGACGGTATACAATTCTGAGCTGAACTTGGCTGAGATCCAATGCATCTGTCAACTTAAAAGACCAAACATATTACAGTATGCATTTACTGTGCCTGCAGTCCTCAAAGTTGTCTGCTATGCAACAGCAAAGAACATGAACCTACGGATCAAACATGCCTTAAATGGGTTGAATATAGGCATAAAGTAGAAGTCAGCTCCATATTAAATATTTCCAACAAAGAAGCACGTTCGATAATAAATAAAAACAGATACAAAGGCTCAAATGGATTTTTCTCAATTGAAGAAGGACAAGTTCACGAATAAAAGAAACCCGATATTAGATATCAGGAAAGCTTTCATCAAACACTCATATGCTCAAGTGGTAGCCTCTCAAGAGAAAACTGACAAAAAAAGCAACCAACCGAAGCAATATGTTTTCCCAACTGTGGAAAACTGCGAAGTCCCCATCAAGCCTATAACCCACAATCCCCTTAAAACATCAGAGATTGAAAAAGTAGTCCACGAATTACAAAAAAAAAAAAACCTCTCGTCATTAGTGATACAGAATTTTCAAGAAATGAATATGAATCTACTAGAAAACTTGTTAGTGTAATAATAAATACAATAAATTCAAGTGCGCAATTTATTCACCTAATTATTAAGTGCAAGAAGAATAAACTATTATAGTGACATGCTAACTGTTGACTAATAATAAAGTGCTAATGTGTGCAAAATAATTATTTAGCGGCACTCAATAATTTATACTTAAAATAATAAAAAGTGCAATTCCAGTGAAGAAATATTAATAAACCAATGGACCTTAGTCATCAATCATAGATTCAGCGTTTTATGTATTTAATGAATAAGACTTATAATCAATAGTTCTTTAACATCACGAAGTGATCGCGAAATCTAAGATCTGGACAAACTAAACTATTAAGTGTAGCCTCCCTAACTGTAATGCCTTTGACAATACGTTTCAGTTTGTCACGTGTAAGGCTTTTTGCAAGAGGAAACTCCACGGAGGTTGCATGGATGCCCCGAGAGATTGGCACTATCCGTATATGGACATGCATTTTATTTGCTCCGATTGTCAAGGCTTAGAAAATACTTTCACAAGCATGTAGGATAAGTTGACCAGTAGCATTGCGGGCATAAAGGAAGAGAAAAATCAGCTTATCTCAAGGCAGCATTCTCAGTCCAGAGCTAACCATAAGAGTTTTGTGGAGATGGCGCACAGCTTCGACGAATTAGCTGCCAAACTATCTAACAGCAATAAAACAGTGTGTAAAGCACTGGAATCATTGTGAAATCAGATTGTGTCAATAAAAGAGATAGTTACTAGTATTCAACCATCGCAAAATAATGACACTTGTAAGAAACATTCATCATGATTATTTGAAAGTAACGCCCTTGACAATCTTCGTGGACAACTTCGACAAATATCTCGACATGTGGCAATTCAAGCGACCGAGAGGAATTGGCACAAATTCTCATCAGATTGACCAAACTCGAAGATATTTGCACTAATATTCTAAATCAGCTACAAAAAACTCAGTGGGCACCCCAGACACCGCGCTCGACGGACACACAGCTTGCCAGTTCACTACCATCACCAACAGCAACTCCTAACTTCATCTACAAGCTTGGCACCTTCTGGACAGAAGAAGAGTGGGAGAATCGAATTCAAAGATAATACAAATCAAACATTCACTCTATTCCATCTCTCGAAAATATCGACCCAACTCACAATGCGCTGTACAGCATCTTCTTTAGAAGGGGAATAATTTGAATTTAGCTACTGTCAGAAAAAATATTGAAAATATACTCCACATCGATAGCTGCAAAGTCGAAGAATTACCTTCTCGGCATGCTCGAAGGAAAAGCTTCAAAGTGTACATTCCATCACGGTATTCTTGGCTCTTCATAAACAACAGAAAAAAATGGCAACTACATGTGTAACAGCATAAGTTTTAAATTATGGAAGGAACGTAATGGGGACACAAAATCTAAGGACAACCGTAATAAATGTAGTTCTAAGAAAGTATGTGTTCCTGATTCCATTACTAATACCTTAATATCATCTATCCCCTTTTATAAGGCACCTTCATTTTTACCAGCTCCAATATTGTTGAATGATGATAAGTTAAATGAAACGGATATCAATACAACTGAGGAAATTTGTGCCCAACCACACAAAACTTCTGGACAAATAGTATCGTCTCCATGAATCGACGACAGCTCCCAAAACATCTATTTCACCAATTGCGTAAATTAATTTCGTGCGTGGTGAAGCCCAAACACCACCAGCTATGGGCTCATTAAGACTGCCAACATTATCTTCTTCTTCTATCTTAAGGCGCATCCCCCAGTGAAACTGAAAATTTTGGTAAACTTTACAGCCGTTCACCTCAGAAACGTTACGAATATTTGCAAAAATTTTTTAGCAAGAAGTCCGAATGAACCTTTGGCTATCGAATCAACTCATTACATTTTGCAAAAAGTTTATGGCAAAAGTTATTAAATTCAAACAAAAAAGCATATTTTCGTTAAAAAATGTAGTAGATCTCGGAAACTACTTAACGTACCGAGTTGATTTAAGCTACGGTTGTTAGATCTAAATTATTTACGTTGAATTACCTCATCAAAAATTTAAAAAAAGTTTTTTGCAAAAAATTTCCTCGGACAAAATATGTAATTTGCACACACTGAACAAATATCATGCATGCACATTGATTTGTATCAAATTTCCACATTTTGTTCTAGGAATTTTTTTGCAAAAAACTTTTTTAAATTTTTGATGAGGTAATTCAATGTAAATAATTTAGATCTAACAACCGTCGCTTAAATCAACTCGGCACGTTAAGTAGTTTCCGAGATCTACTACATTTTTTAACGAAAACATGCTTTTTTGTTTGATATTAAATTCAAACAAAAAAGCATGTTTCTCATAAACTTTTTGTAAAATGTAATTAGTTGATTCGATAGCCAAAGGTTCATTCTGCCTTCATGCTAAAGAATTTTTGCAAATATTCGTTCACCTCAGAAACGTTACGAATATTTGCAAAAATTTTTTAGCAAGAAGTCCGAATGAACCTTTGGCTATCGAATCAACTCATTACATTTTGCAAAAAGTTTATGGCAAAAGTTATTAAATTCAAACAAAAAAGCATATTTTCGTTAAAAAATGTAGTAGATCTCGGAAACTACTTAACGTACCGAGTTGATTTAAGCTACGGTTATTAGATCTAAATTATTTACATTGAATTACCTCATCAAAAATTTAAAAAAGTTTTTTGCAAAAAATTTCCTCGGACAAAATGTGTAATTTGCACACACTGAAAAAATATCATGCATGCACATTAATTTGTATCAAATTTCCACATTTTGTTCTAGGAAATTTTTTGCAAAAAACTTTTTTAAATTTTTGATGAGGTAATTCAATGTAAATAATTTAGATCTAACAACCGTAGCTTAAATCAACTCGGCACGTTAAGTAGTTTCCGAGATCTACTACATTTTTTAACGAAAACATGCTTTTTTGTTTAATATTAAATTCAAACAAAAAAGCATGTTTCTCAAACTTTTTGTAAAATGTAATGAGTTGATTCGATAGCCAAAGGTTCATTCTGCCTTCATGCGAAAGGATTTTTGCAAATATTCGTAACGTTTCTGAGGTGAACGGCTGTAAAGTTTACCCAAATTTTCAGTTTCACTGCGGGCTGCGCCTTAAACAATAGCAAATCATTTTTAGATCTACTCTTCTCACCCTCATTTAATGCCACTATCGTCTCGAGTAATGATCTAGAGAATACGTACATCATTTCAAGGCTCAGTACAAAGTTTTTTACCACTCCTTTTGAAGGAAAAACTAGGACTAGCTTTAAAACCTTAATCCAAAGAGAAAGCCTTTATTTTCGCTATCACAAAGAGCTTGATGTGACCATAGACCAGGCGAAAAAAGATCTTGAGACGTATGCTTCCTTTTTTAGTTCCAGCTATATTTCTCACTACAGATTACAAGAGAAAATCCCCTTTCATAAGTCTATTCAAGACAGTCTTAAATTGTTTTACCACAAATGTCGTGGTATACGTAATAAACTACCCCAACTATTTCTTGACGCAATATCTTGCCATTTTAATGTACTTACCCAGACCGAAACCTGGTTAAATGACTCTCATAAAAATGAGGAGATTCTGGGCAACAATTGGTCCATTTACAGGGACGATAGAGATTACCTCAGTACTGGACCAACACGTGGAGGTGGTGTTTTGATTGCTGTACACAACTCCCTCCCTAGTGAGCCAGTCAATAAATTCATTATTTCAGCATAGAAAAGTGCAAATAAAGCTGCAGAAATTTTCTGGCTATATTGACGTTTTCTTCCAGATTCTTCCAAAATCTGTTGAAATTGTCTACAGCAATGTTTGTGATATTATATCTGGAATTACTGCCGGAACTAATGATGAAAACAGAGTTATTATAACTGGAGACTTTAACCGGCCAAATACAATAACTCGATAATCTTCTTCGCATCTATCTTCTGGACAGTAATGATTTTAATTTAGTGACCACCCTTTATGGCAATGATTTGCAGCAAATCGCTCCTATCCCCAACCAAAACGGAAATTGGTTAGATCTCATTTTCACAAATGCACATGACGAAGTAGTGGTAATCCAACTGATCACAACGACGACCTTTTTTCCAACACTTTTCATCACTCCGCTTTTTCTATTGAATTTTCCACCTCTGATTCAGTAAATCCTATTTCTTACAATAATAAGATTGTATACGACTTTCGTAATCGCGACTATGATAGTACAACAGCCTTCTATCAACTTTCAACTAGACTGGTACTTTGTTAACATTAAACTTGGATCAAACGGTATCCACCTTTTATCAGATAATTCTTGACGCTTTAATTCATTTGTACCTAAAATGACTTCCTCACAAAAACCATCCAAAGTTGAACCGTCTAAAACCACATGGCAGCTGCTCAAAGGTCGATAAACGTGAGAAAATTGTTTTTGTAGTTGCGACTAAATCCTTCAATCGACGTTAATGGAAATTAGTAGTGTCATAGAAACTATGTTTCTGGGGAACAATAAAAAAAATTTGTAGGTCAGTTATTAAATTTCAAACGATTTACATGAAACTTGATATGCAGGTAAATGGTAATTATTCTTCTTCTTCGGAGCGCTACAGCCCCTCTCGGGTCTTCGCTCCCTGCAACAAGCGCCTCCAACTGTCTCGGTCCATTGACTGTGTTCTCAAACTTCGAAATCCGAGCAGCGATGAACTCTCTTCGTCGATAGAGTCAGATCAGTGTCGCCTCGGTTTTCTCACTGGTCTCCACCCTTCAATCTCCCTTTGAATACCTTTTTGGGCATCCGTTGTTCGTCCATACGATTCATGTTACCAGGCTATTGCAGCTTCCGCAGCCTTACAATGGTTGAAAATTCCGGCTCGTCAAAAATTTCATACAGCTCATGGCTGTATCGAATTCGCCATTGGTCCCCGTCTAGCTTCGCTCCGGTTATTCGCCCCAGGACCCATCTTTCGAAAGCGTTCAATATATTTGCAGATGCTTGAATTAGGGTCCATGTATCACACCCATAGTACAAATCTTATTACAGATTTGTATACTTGAAGCTTTGTTTTCCTGTGTACGCAACTGGTCTTCAAGTTCGTGAAAACTAGATAAAATATTTTATTTGCGAACTGTATCCTTGGGTGTATTTCGTCCTTTTCATTATTGATTCTCATTGTTTTGGTCATGCACAAATTTGCCTACATTTACGATACTGTATTCGTCAAGTGCGATCCACTGCGTTATGAGCTTTGTTTTATTCTCATTTATTTGTAGCCCTAGTTCTTTGGCAGTTGTTAACGGCAGTGAAAAATGTTGATGTGGTCTGCATAGGCTACTACTTGGAAAGACTTGTATAATAACCTACCTCTTGTATCGACAGGTAACTTTCTTATGACATATTTCAGAGCCAAATTGAATAGCAATGGGGCCAGCCCACCTCCCTGCTTTAGTTCGATATTATTGTCAAAGGCCTCGGTGATTTGGTTATCTACATCAGAATCATTTTGGTAAGACAGACTAATTTGGCTGGGATACCAACGCAAAGCATTATTTGGTACAGTACGTTACGATCAATACTGTCGTATGCTTGCTTAAAGTCAACAAAAATTTCGTGTACGTCTATGTTGAACTTCCAGCATTTTCCAAGTACCTGCTTGACTGTAAACAATTGGTCTATCGTCGATCTACTTGCTCTAAAGCCACCTTGATACTCACAAATAATACTGTTGGTGTATGATCTGATTGCATTTTCTAGTTAAGCTCTTTGAAAATATTTTGTACGCCGTACTAGTAGTCACATGCCAACATAGTTTTCGCACTGTAGTTTGTCACGTTTTTTGTGGATAGGTTAAATAATTGATTGGCTCCGCTCGTTCGGCATATGTTCTTGTGTGCTGAATGACTTTATGAATGGCTTCTTAAACACCGCTTCCATCATATTCAATAAGCTCCCCTGGAATCTTATTGATACGCGGCGCTCGGTTATTCTTTTTGGGATTTTTTGGTGGAGCAAGCTATCCAGAGTTAGTGGGGTCAATAGAAGCTCTCCGGAAATATCTATAGGCCCCGATGTTCTGGAGCTGTGTGGAGAATTAAGTAGGTTCTTGAAATATGATGCCCATCTTTCCTTGATCCTGTTTTCATCAGCGATGATGTTGCCGATGTCATCACGGCAGAGCGTGGTTTTGGGCTGATAACCTCGTTTCACGCTTTTCACTACTTTGTATGCTTGTCTTGTGTTGTTGCTCGCTAGACTTACATCGATGCGTCTCAATTGATCGTCGTAGTATTTCCTCTTCATCACGGCAGAGCGTGGTTTTGGGCTGATAACCTCGTTTCACGCTTTTCACTACTTTGTATGCTTGTCTTGTGTTGTTGCTCGCTAGACTTACATCGATGCGTCTCAATTGATCGTCGTAGTATTTCCTCTTCTTAATTGTAATTATCTTATTCGCTACTCGTCTGAGATTTTCACAATGTTCTCTCTTCCTCCTGGTTTTCCTACCTAAATATTGTTTGTACGCCTGATTCTTTTTGTCTAATGCATTCTGGCACTCAACATCGAGCTGATCGTTTCTTTTGCGCTGGGCTTGATGTCCGATCGTCTGTTCTGCCACAGTCTTAATTGCCGCGTTCACTTTCACCCATAGCTCTTTGCTTTTTTCAGCAAAGTGTCTACTAGGATGGGAGCCAGCTGGTTGTCGAGGGTCTCCGTGAAAATTTCGGCCACAGACGCCGTTTGGAGCCTTTCGATGTCGAATTTTTGTAGAGGGCTAGTCTTCGCCGAATGCGCCTTTGACATACGACATCCGCCATTATCAAGTAATGATCCCAGTAACAATTGACTTCTGGATATGTACGGACGAGGCCTAACGTTGTTAGATCAGAACATTGTAGTGATATGTGTGTAGATAAAAGTCCGCAAAGGACTGCAACTATGGTATGTTGCCTCGGTGAAAGAGAATGGTGGGTTTCGCCGAGATAGGCCTTGTCTGAGAACGTGTGAGTGCGCTGGTGGGCTAGCATTGCGGTGTTGTGAGGCGGGTTCTTTTCCCCAGGACAAACCCACTACAAAAGAAATTTCGCATCCACGAATTTTGAGGTTCAAATGAATATCGACCAAAGTCGAGAATGAGGCAACATACTATGGGTTGAAAATTGTTGACTCAAAGAACAAACCGGGCCTGGAGAAAACAGAGGGACTTAAGAGGACTTCGTCGTTGCCGACGATACTTATGGCCCCTAAATAAGAGGGGTGGACCATAGCACACTGTACAAAATACAGAGTCAGCTAAAAGAACAAAAGAATATCGAGAAAATTTTAGAGAATGTCCTTACTCAAACGATTGGAATATTTCAATAATTAATCAAACTTTACGTGTTCATAATTATCACCTTGCAGAAACTCTTTTGTCAAATTAATTTTTCCAATAAATAATGTTTTCTGTCGTATATAATCAGTGTGATTCATAATAATTTGTAAGTATAATTGTAAATTTTTATACAAATATAAACAAAGCAAAAGGGTACTCACCCAACATCCTCGCCGGGCGCCCGCTGATAATGTGGATGATGTCTTGACTAATTCCTCTATAACTGCTAACTAAAATTTTTATCGACTTAAAATAAAAACACATTAATTCTGCCAACATTTAACGCTATTTCTTTTTTATTTGCTGTCCAGCATCTGCTTCAATATCGTGGAAGGACAACCCCGGAATCCATTTCCTGAACAAAATTTTACCAATTGACGTTACATAAAAAACTCTTCGTTGGAATGGGAAGGAACATGTCATGTGCGACCAGGGCGATCTAATATTGAAATTTCGATTACACGCAAAACACGAAATGTAGGATCTGTTATTTGCAGCCCTTTCGTAAAAAGCTTCAATGCACATATAAACTAAATAAGCTGTTAGACAAGCCAAACATCCTTCGCAGTATGTGCTGCCAGATCCTTTCTCTGCTTCAGAAAAATAATCATTAAGTATCGTTATCGTTGATTCGAAGATATGCCTTTCAATATTACCATCAAGTTCGCCTTATATGAAATTTGACGGATGTTCCTTCACTGTAATCCCGTTGAACGAACACGTTAGTGCGATTCGACTGTAGAGCACTACTTCCAGGGGCGTTGTTTTGTGATATTTTCCCACGTGACACCGAATATTGCTAGTGAACTTGAACAAACGGAAACTGACATTTCCCTTTGAAAACAGTTGTCAAGTCTGTTAATTTGATTGTCAATGACCACTTGCCGTGCACAATCCACCAGAATCACTCATTCCAAATCTGTTACCCAGAAGCAGCAAGCAAAGTGGGAAGATTGGATTTTATTTTAAACGAAATATCGAAAATAATGATGATGAAGTCGATGTGATGATATTTAGTCGAGAATGCCGATGTTTAAGCGAACGGCTAGGTTTCAATGAGACGGTGCGAAGCTGCAATTATACACTTCATTGCACACCGCTTGACTTTTTCTTCGCTTTCGTTCTACCCTCACGCGGCGCCTCGCCTGCTCGACTTTTTCCATGTGCAAATCACATGTCACGCCGGCGCAATTCTCCCGACCTCGCTGCTTGGCGATCTAAAGCGGACTCCTCGATCTGTTCCTCTCCCAGCATAATCTTTAAGCCGCAACGGTAGTTTTTCCGCGCCCAAGCAAACTTTTCTCTTGCTTGTCCGTCTTCCACCGTATCGTCACGACGCAAGGGTGGATTGACGAGCCTCTAGCTCAGCTACTGTAGATTGCATTCGGAAATGCAATACGTGGATGGGGTGTATTGTATCAGTGTTCTCATGTTCAAAATTTTAATTGTAGATTTTAATTTTTAAATTAATAGAAGATAATGACAAAAAAAATTTAAATAATAATAAAATATAAATATAAAGAATATAATTATAAAGAAAAATTTAACTTTAATACAGAGAGAAAAAAGATAATATAAAATTTATATTTATTAAAAAAAAAAATTTTATAATTTATAAAACTATAAATTGGAATAATTAAATTTTTCAAATCTGCAATTAAAAATTCGGATCAGTGTTATGCCGGTTTTCGAGCAGTTTCTTAGACGACTGGTCGATTACTACAACATGGTCGATTTGGTTTTGTGTGTTGCCATCCAGGAATACCGAGGTCATTTTATCTATGCGTCGATATGGGAAGCAAGTCGAACGTATGACTAGATTTCTGCTACATGCAAAGTCAATCAGATGCTCGCCGTTGTCATTTGTTTCATCGTGGAGGCTATATCTTCCAGTCGTTCCCCGATGAGATTCCAGGTTATTGTAGAACGTTTCCTTCGTTTCTTCCGCCAGGGCTTGTACTAACAGCCAAATGTTGAAGAACTTCGCTTTTATACGGATCACACACAACCGTTCATTGACTGCCTTTAAATCAATAACATGCGATTTGAACTTCCTATCCACAATGAGGGCCGCTACGAATTCTCGCTTTCCAGTAGGCTTCCCACTATTGAATATTCTGTGCGATCACATACCTTGAATATCACTTCCAGTCCAATTCGTTTCCTAGATTGCCAGTATAATAAATTTATATTGACTGGCCTTTTGTAAAAGGTCCTTAACAGCGCCAGGTCAGTTGAGCTATCTGATATACCAGGATCCAATGCCATAGTTCTTTTTTTCGGTTGCGAGGTCATTGCCGTAGGTCCATTTATTTATTTAATGTACCATCATTGGGGAATCAGTAAACCCAATGTGCGACCCCGAGGCCATTTACTACCCTTTGGTCGTGGGGTTTAGAATGAAAGATCATGGAACAATACACAAATACTGCTTAAATTAACTTAGTTGATTTTAAGTTTGCAAATAAAAGTTAGGGAAACATATCAAATCGAAATGTTTGTTAGCAATATGAATTTTAAATATGTACTAGACCAAAACGAGCCACAGTAGAGAAAAAATATATAATATATATAATTTAATTTGATGGAATCAAACCATAAAACTACACGCAACTGAACAAGCAAATGTACTAGCAATCCTGGCTTTCACATTGCCTTTCAAACGTAGTGCTTAGGGGGAAGAATAGGAAAATTCGATTTTATTTTTTGTATGAGGGAAAGAAAGAAAACGAAACAGAGTCAACTAATCAACTTGTTGAATGTAGTTTAAGCTACAATAAAAATTTACTTATCCCTTTTCCGGTGCCAAGCGCACTACATGTGAAAGGGGGGAGGATTCACTGAAAAATTGAATTTAAGATTGATTTTAAAATAAATGAAAACACTGAACGGCCTGTCGAACTCAAGCTCTTTTGCTTTTGCTGGATTGATCACTTGTTGGTTGAATGCAAAATTCTTTTCGACCTGATTATAGATTTCGTAAATGTAAAATTTAATTGTATTTCACTATTTTTTCCATTTTTTTCTATTTCCCAAGTAACATCCACACTCTTTTCACAAAATAAATTTCCAAAGTGTTCACTTCAAAACTCACCAGAATTTTCAATTTTATCGGTGAACAGCGGTTAAACAAAAAGACATAAAAAAATTCAACGAAGGCTTCACTAAATGAAGGTAGATATCATTTTTTTGAAGACCTGTTCTTTTTAGACTTTGTCAACTGCTCATTCCAACAAGGTGTTTGTTTTTCATTAATTAAACAAAACAAAAAAAACATTGTATTTAAGATTGAGGAAGTAGTTTCCAATGTTCATTATTCACAAGTTCTTTCTCAAAAACAAACACCATTCGATAACTTTTTTACTAAGTATAGTAGCAAGAGTGTGTAATGATTTTGATGTCTACGTCCGTACGAGGAACCGACCTCTCATCGGTTCTAGACGTTAAGTCTGGGTAGTGCCAACGGATGGTACCAACCGGTCAACCAATCCGTGCACCGTAATCCATTCACGCGGTGGCTGCTTGTCGGCCAGCTAGATCGGAGAGGATTTCGGTCGCGGGTCTCCGAATGGATTACGCTCATCTACAATCTTCAGCCACCAATACATGCCCGTTTTCAAACGCGTCACAAAACAAAACCATACGGAGAGGAAACCTACTTTACGTTACTCCGTATTTTTTCATTTAATCAGTCAAGGACAAAAATCTAATTTTTACTTTGCGTTCCCGAATTTCCGACGCGGTACCGAAAAATATGCTACGCTAACTCAACCCGACGAAAGCTACGCTAATAAAAGGCAAAACAACAAAGGAACCGCGTACCGCGCGCGACGCGACACCGACCTCAGCGGATTTTCTCAAACCCTACCCCCGCGACGGCATACCTACCCTGCACTCTATCTCCCGCTGAAAGGAAGAACCACTGGAAAGGAAAGTCGTGTTGTTAGTTAGCAATTCATGTTTTTTTATTGAAGCGTTTCATATCCACTTATTGGAAAATATTTATATGATACGTATGAATTTGTCTGTAAACATTTATGACTAAAAATTAAACACGAAAAATAATATTTCTTTAGTAATATCCTCAGGATATGTTAGATGGTAAATTGGAATACGCTCGCCAAATGAAATTAAAATCATTTCCTACTTCGTTTAGATAAACCTAGAATTCTAGATGATAGTTGATATCGCTTCTTAATTAAAGTGAACAAATTTTTTGCAAAATCGAAATTTCAATTAAAGTGTCTTTTTGAAAATAAATTCGCACTAATGTATGTATTTCATATCAATCAATAATCATATATCTACTCAATTAATCTAATGTTGCAAACAAAGGGCTCAAATTTCATATTGCTGCCACAAATGAAAATAATTTGTTTGGAGCCTTGAGTTTAAGTTAGTGAATTTAAAGTTCTTTGTAGTTTTGTCTTTCAACTAACAGCTTTAAACTAATTTGTCGGAAACATTAACATTTTATGAAAAAAGGTTGAATATGTTTTAAATATTACAGCAGTTTTCATAGTCCAAATAATGCCATCACTTATTTTCTCAAATTCCTTTGTTTATGTTTGGGGATTAATTTCAAAAAAATGTAAAAAAATCCAAAATAAATGCTTTGTGAATTGACAATGCCGTATAATTTATTGAGTAGCGTCCAAACCAAAAATGATAAAAGGGGGTCGCTGCGCTTATGTTATTAAACACTTCTTAAGGTTATTATATTTTGTTAGTACTTATGATTGTTTGTATTATTTTTTCATTATTAACATGGTTCCTTTTATTTCTTGTTATTATTTGTTACTTATTAATATGGTTCGTATTCTTTTTTTATTATTATTTTTTTTTTAGTTATGAATAGGGTTCGTATTATTTTGTATTATTATTTGTGTTATTGGTTATTCATTGACATGGTTCGTATTATTGCTTAATATCATTTGTAGTTTATTTGTAAGTTAGTAATATGGGTCGTATTATTTCTTATTATTATTTGTAATATTTATTATTGCTATTCTTATGTTTAGAATTATTTCTTATTATTATTTGTATTATTTGTTACTACTATACACTAATTACTACTATATGTAAATTACTAAAATTAGTAAGAAACCCCAGAGTGGGCGTTAAACAATGACTCGCTAAATGGAATTGTGAATCTTGATGAAAATAAGGGAAGCATAACTCGAAAATTCAATTGAAACTCACTGGCTAAACAATACAATTTGTTAATGTCGGGGCCTGTTGAATACACGGCAAGTGGGTGAAGTTAACATTTAGTGAAGCAGGCACACTATCGTTTCCATCATTCAATAAATTTGTAATAACATCACTATGAAATTCTTTCAACTATTCATGCATTTCTACTTTCATTCATGCTATAACAGCATTGATGCATATGTTGCATCTTTAGCCTTTATAATTGAATTAGCTAAATAAATTTTGTTATATCAAGAGCGAATATTGTTTTGATTATTCTATTATAACCCTCATTCTATCTACTTTTTACGAATTATTAAGCATAGGATTCTTGCAGGAGACTTTCTGCTGCGTCTCTGGTTAGACTGGCATGTAACATCGTCATTTACCGTTGTTTAATTCATATGTCCTTCAGATTGGATCGGATTTAACTTGTATGCAACATACTCACGGTAATATGGCTTCGTAGATACGGGGTTTACAAGCAAGCACAATGTTTCCAGCTTTTTGAGGTGCGTGAGTGGTTCCGAATCGCCAACTCTTGAATATTGTTACCAGTAAGAACTACTGACTCCAAATTGGGGATAGATTCATGCAAGTAATCGTCGATTCGTATTATACGGTTGTTGTTTAATAGCAGGCACTTTAATCTAGGCAAATACGGAAATTAATCACGTTTGCGTAGATCATTATCAGAGAAGTCTATAGTATCGAATTGGTCAAGTGTAGCTCCCAAATTTTCTATTTGCGGTGTTTTGTATCCTCGTAGATCTAGTTCCGTTCTCTGCATGGATTTATATACTGCATAGATTGATTGATGATATCCGCGGTTAGTTTAACCATTACTTAAACGTTATTTTAATTCGAAGCGGAAAAACAAACTTTGCATTCGCCGACTTACCAATTAATGTTTCTTTTCGGTTGGCTCGTCCACGGATTCTTCTTGCCTTTTTCCAAATTCCTGCAATCCGACTTGTTCCTGGTTTGTTGTCGTAACGGTTGGTGATCGAATCGAAGCGTTACTATTTGCCCTTTGTGGAACTGTCGGCACACTCCGGCACTTCTTCATGGGTGGCGGCCACTACGTGCACACTTCACTCCCATGTGGCTGTCAAATCCTCTTGACATCCCACGACAAAATTGACGTGGGATGTGCGCTCGTCGCAACCAACGTGAAATGACAAGCCACCTAGCAGCAAAGTGTGTTAGTAGTGGTCGCCAGCGGCGTCGCATGATTCATTACAAGTGTTACGAGTATGTTCCACTCCCAGGCACAGACGGGGAATGTTTTATTAATAGAGATGATCAGTTTATGCAAACACTTAATCTTAACTGTCTTTTGCCACTCGAAATGTCATTTACAAAACCTTCGTGTAAGTGGCGAGAGGGTGCTCCTACCAGAAGGATATTGTAAATTAATTCAAAATTCAAACACCGTGTTCTGAATATCAAAACTTGGCTCATACATAAATATATTCCATGAACTAATATATGCTTATTATGTATTTTGATTTCCCGCTATTTTATTTTCAGTGTGCTGACCCCAATGTTTTGAGTAGTCATGATAAGTATCAATGTTACAAAATACTTCTAAAATTTTTATCAAAATCATTATACATCTGTAGTGTTTGGGTCCTTTGCGAACGTGTATTTAAACAGTATTTTATAGAGAAAATGTAAAATTCGTAAAATGTACGATTATTAATAAATTTGATGGAGTTTCGACTTCTGAGGTATTTGCTTTCGTTGTATTCATAAAGACCTACTTTCCTGATTTTTTCAAATTTTTCTGTCCAAAAATGACCTACTTTCCTGATTTTTTCAGATTTTTCTGTCCAAAAATGTCCAATCACGAGTGATAGCACAAATTGTTCGTACATTTCTCCCCACCCTGGACCCCTCCATGCAAAGGCTTTTAGTTTAAGACCTGTTTTGAAGAGCTCTCATCAAGACCTTTCATTTGTGACGCGCAGACGGGCGGACGGACAGACAGATCGCGATGTTAGTAGGGTATTGTAAAAATTTTTTCCAATACCCTAAACAAGTTGAGTAGATAGTCCTACGCTCATGTCAGAAGGGTTTTGTACTCAACTTACGAAATGCAGTCACCAGCAACTAATAAAGTCAAGAAACATATCCAAGAGATATACACGTTTAAAAGAAATTCCATTGTTTCTCCATTTTCAGCGGTCGCCATTTTGTTGCAAACTAACAGAAATCACTCAAATTATGAATTTCCAAAAAAAATTATACTTTCGATCTTATCCGAAAATTTTAAAAAGGTCAAATCAAAACTGCAGTGACTGATTCGATGGAAAGTCCATAAAATACCAAAATCGTGTTATTGTTGTTGTAATTGGAGAAATTTCAAATGGCTATAACTTTCGTGAATATGATACAATTTTCATCAAACTTCATAGTATTAGGACCTTTTATTAGACTTCTTAAATATCGAAATCCGTTGAGTTCAAGGGTATCCATACGATTTTATTGGGGAAAATGTGTAATTTGAAGATCATACAGGTACAATTACAAAGTTGAGCGAATTTTTACTTCTGAAGTATTTGTTGCTATTGTACTCATAAACATCTGCCTCCATAATTTTTTTTCAGATTTTTCAGATCACAGGTATTCGTGTATTTTGCCTCATCAATTTATGCCTTAAAAATCAAAATGGGACCCTTAAATTTGCCAAATGCTACAATTTAAGTTTTTTGATAGCAATTGTACGTATCCTGAAATATCACAATAATCGAGCAATAAACAGTTAAGTTACAGCCGACTGAATATTTAACAATTGCAACAACATTAACACGTGACACTAGGGAGATACACGTCTGCAACGGACGTAGACACTACAAATATGTAGGAATTTTGATATAAATTTTAGAAATGATTTGTAATATTGTTGGGTTATCATGACTAATCAAGCAACGGGGTCAAAATGCTTGAAACAAAATGGCGGCGATTTTAAATACATAATAACCAAGATTTCGTTTTTCGAACTCAATTTATGGAATCTGTATATTAGTCAAGTTTTGATATTCAGAACATATTGTTTGATTTACAAATTGTTTCACATAACCTTTCTAGTAGAAGCACTCTCCTGCTACTTCAACTTGTTTTAAAAAATTATTTGAATCAAAAAATTAAATATATATTCTTTATGCTTAAAACAAGAGACTAACGTATTGAATTCCAAGCCGACACTTTCTTGTTCGTAGCACTAAGGCCCTTCTCGGGCCTTCGCTTCCTGCAAAAAGCGCCTCCAATTGTCTCGGTCCATTGACCACGTCCTACTATTTCGAAATACGAGCAGCGATTAACTGTTTTCGTCAACCTAGTTAGACCAGCGTTTCTTCGGTTTTCCCACTGGTCTCCGCCCTTCAATTCTCCCAATGAATACTTTTTGGGTGAACGATGTTCGTCCATACGAGTCACGTGGTCAGCCCGTCGCAGCTTCCGCAGTCATAATCCTCTGGCTCGTCAAAAATGCCATGCTGCTCATGATTGTATCGAATTCGCCATTGGTCACCATCTAGCTTCGCTCCGATTATTCGCCTCAGGACTTGCCTCTCGAACGCGTTCACTTACTGTTTAGCTTAGTATTTCATCCACACTATGATGATGAAAGATCCTTCAATTCAATACCCAAGCATTTTGTATTGACCGAGTAATGTGTGCGAGCTTCACTTCACACTCGACGTGAAGTTATCCGTACGGAAACGAAACATACAGAACCAATTTCAAGAGAGCATCAAACAGCGAAATTTGCTTTGCTTTGATGTCTGCGGTTATTTATGCTGGCTAGGTATAGATGGCGGATTTTAGTTTAAACGAAAAGAATCAGTTTTCCTGTTTTTCGTCCACTTATTTTTTTATTCCTTTGGGTCGGGTTTTTATCCAGTTCTTGAATTTTTAAGAAAAACCCAGTTTAACTAGAAGTTAGAAACATCTGGGCATCCACAAATTTATGGGCATTTTTAAATGTACAAGCATTTAAAAATGTATGGGCATTTATAATGGTGCATGCATTTATATGTGTACCGGCATTTATAAGGTTACGGGCATTATTAATGTACGGAAATTTATAAGTGCGGGGCATTTATACATATGCGATCGTTTATAAATGTATGGGTATTTATAACCGTACGGGCATTTAAAAATATACGGTAATTTATAACTGTACGGGGATTTATAAATGTATGGGCATTTATAAATGCGGGGGATTTATACTTGTGTTTTTATGAATTTTGTAAATCCTTCAATATCGGACTCGGCTCATATTCAATTGACCCACACATCTTTAATGATTTTCTTCTACATCCGCTCGAACGAAATCGGAACCGACCTCTCATCGGTTCTAGACGTGAAGTCTGAGTCGTGCCACCAAACGGTACCAACCGGTCAACCAGTCCATGCACCCGTAATCCATTTCGCAGTGGCAGCTTGTCGGCCAGCTAGTTCGGAGAGGATTTCGGTCGCCGGTCTTTAAAATGGATTACGCTCAGTTACGTGTTTCAGCCACCATTAAATGCCCGTTTCAAACTCGTCAAAAATTAAAACATACGGAAGAGAAACCTACTTTACTTTACTCCGTATTCTCTTCATTCTTCCAGTCATTCACAAAAAAAAAACAAAAATCCATTTCGCGCTCCCGAATTTCACCGACGCGGTACCGATAAATATACTACGTTAATTCAACCCCGAAGTACTCTACTCTAAGGAAAATGCAAAGCAAACGAAGTAACCGCGTACCGCACGCGACGCGAAACCGGCCATCCGCGGATTTCTTAAAAACCTACCCTTGTAACGGCACACCTACCGTGCACTCTCACTCCTGCTGAAAAAAAACGGGCGGGCTGGAAAGGAAAGTCTGATTGTTAATTAGCAATTCATGATTTTTATTTGCCCTAATAAAGCTGAATTCATTACAAACTTAAATTTACTTTATTCCCCGTACAAATTTCTTTTTTAACTTAGTCTTAAACATTCGTTTGCCAGTACTGCTTAAGGCACTTCAGATTTATCTCTTGTTTTTTTTTCATGCGTCTAACTTTAGCCAATAAATGACATCCACGTTAAATAAGATATAATAATATATACTTAAAAATATGAATCAGATCAAATCCTTTGTTAATTTAGACGAGATAACAAGGAAGGCGAGGAAAAGAATTCTTGTAATTGGGAAGAAAGGCGGAGAAAGGGAGTTCTCATCCAACTATAGCTTTTTAGTTTTACTGTCGTGAAACATTTAAACGGATTTGCATTACATCCATTTCCTCTGCCTTCGTTCAGTTTGGTACAATGATTTATTTATTTATTTATTTTGTTCGTCCTCAACGTTTTTAATGTATTGGGCCGTCATTTCAGTAAGACATGATGACATAGGCCTTAACGCAAATAAATATACTTAAATAAAATAATATGCAAATGAAGATATCATTCTAGCGTAATTTTCTGTTCTTTAAATTATTGTTGCATTATTACTATTCGTAATATAGTTTGTTTTGCTTCCCTCTTTTTTCTTTCATTTCTTGAAAATGCTATTGGGCATTTCACATTAACAATATACAAATTAAAAGCATTAAATGTACGTTAACAAACAAATGTTAATATAATTTAACATCGATTAAAAATCAGTTGTCTAATCCCAGATCTTTCTCCACCATATTTGAACAAACTTTCATCATTTGGTTTTCAACACGATGGAAATTTTCAATAGCATAAACTTTTCCCTTTGGCGCAGCTATTAAAGCTAAACTTAGAAGTGATACCATCAGACAAGTTGTGGGCTGGGCGGTTTTATTTGTACCCTTAGATAAAAGTGCCTGCCACTTTTTCATTTGTGACACCAAGTTTTGATTTAGTGTCTGCAGGATTTTTATTCGTTTCAACAATAGTTGATTATCCTCTGTGCATTGCCGAACTCCCTCCTCTAATCCATCAACATATTCCTTTTTCCTTGAATCCTGCACGGAAATCTTATTTCGGATTTTACGTCGAATGCGCTTCAATTCACGCTCTTCATGTTTTGTAAGCGGATAATGTGTAGATAATGTGATTCCTTTTTTAGCAAGCAGACGTTTTCCTTCGGCTGTTAAAACAAGTTTTGGCTACGACGCCTCCGAATCACTGCATTTCGCTTCCAAATCATCACAGTCGTATCCTTCATCTTGATTGTTTTCCAGAATGAAACTGTCGACATCTGACGTATGATCTGATACGCATTCCTCAATTATTCTTTCTTTCTTTTTTACAATATTTATATTGTTGTTTGGTTCTTTAACTTGCTGCACAAGATTCCCTGATTTTTGTTATTTTGTTTTTGCAAGGACGATATCTTTATGATTTTGAATCCTTTTCAATCCTTGTTTTCTTGCACAGATGAGGCTGGTATTAAAACTGAGCGAGGGTTTGCTGCATTTTGTACTCGTACAAGTTTTTTTCACCTCTGTCAGATTTCCTTTATTAATAAAAACTGTGCCTGCATTGGCTTGAATTTTAGCTCCGTTTTGTGAATTTTTTAATTGAATTGTTAATTTCTTGTTATTCGATTGTGTAAAAACATGCGGTGATAACTTAACAATTTTAATCTCTTTACCGTGACCCAGATTCACTGATGTCGGCTTAATTACACTAGCATTCGAGACTGTTACATATTGTGGAACCTCTTGTACAATACCTTTTGGTTTCACTTCGATTTTCCTTTTGTTGCAGTTTGTTGAACCTTCTTATGCCTTTTCTTCTACGTGACTTGCCCTTAGCTCTAATGAAACATCTAAATAGAAATATCAATTCATAATTTATTTTCTGTGTGGCATCATTGCACCTACCTTCCGAAACGGAGAATCACTCAATTAGCTGCAGCACCACTAAAACATGCGAAAAGCCCTCAAATAGGACTCAGGCAGACACTCCATGTGATATGTGGGGTTATCTTTTTCGTTATCTCCACCTGCTGCGTCGGACTGCCTCTTTGACAACCCCCGATAAAACAGACGTGGAATGGGACATCGTCGCAACTGACGCGAGATGGAAAGCCACATGGCAGCAATGTGCATTTGTATTGGTCGCCAGTAGCGTAGGGCCGATTTATTACACATCTCCGACATAAAAAATTGGTTTTAAATTCAATAAATTCCTATACGCAATGGTTGAAACCTTACAGACAACAGAATCCATGTGCAAAATATTCCGTTTCTTCGGAGGGTGGGGTCCAGTACTGAAAAAATTGCGTCGGAATTTGTAATAAGCTGTTCGTTGATAATATTACCATCTCATATATTTCAAGCCTTTCTAGGATATCAAGTCTCGGTACTTTGTTTGTTTGTGTAGCAATGTCATAGGGTTTGGCATAGCGTCATGCTCATGTGCGTAGCTTTGTAAGTGCGCCGCGTAGTTGGAGTCTACCTTGTTGTGTAAGAAAGATCGTAACTGCTCTTTGGTCTTTTCGTTAGTTTCCGTGTTATCCTTCCTATGTATACCATGTTGCGGACCTTACATGTCAATTTGTATTAGGTTGTGTAGTGAATAAGAGTTTCCATAATGTCCGTGAAGGACCGCAGCGATGTTCTGCTGCCTCGGCAGAGGAAGGTGTTGGTTCCTGCCGAGAATGCCCTCGTCCGGAGACGCGTGAATGCGCTGGCAGGCTAGCATTGCGGTGTCGTGGGGCGGGTTCGTTTCCCCGGCACGAGGACTCACTACAAAACATTTCGCATTCACGAATTGCTTGCAGAAGATCAACAGAGGACGACCGAAGTCGCAAATATGTAGATAACCTCCACGAAGGAATTACGACTTGTTGCGAGAACAAGTGCAAACTGACAAGAAAGACTAATTTGGGGTGACCTCGTCTTTACCCAAATACATTCAGGGCCCACAAATGAAAGAGGGGCAACCGGGTGGCGGTGGAGCCCCTTCATGCCCACCCAACCGGAATAAATCCAATGTTAAATCGTTGAGGTGGCCAGGTATTCCTCTTCTGAGTGGAAAACTCATACAACTTGAATTATATGAGCTTTCCCATCAGAAGGGGAGTACCCCGGTGACCAATTTATGTCATAGAATTATACAATGGAATTGCATAACTTTATGCCATAAAAAGGCACTTGGCTTGGGCCACTCAACCCATAAAGTCACCTGAAATAAAAAGGATTAAATTGTACCCGGTGACTGGCTCATATTTTGAGGTGGAAGCCTGCCACCGTACCGGGTCCTATACTCGGTCAGAAAAACCGGAAGGGAAAAGACCAATTCTCTCTTTTAATTCTTAATTTTTATTTTTCTTTCCCTTTGTTTATCATAATTAATATAAGCTTCTCCACGACAAACCAAATTTAACAAAGATATAAAGATTGAGAGTAATAAATAAATTATTGCTGATAAGATACTCGTATATCGGATATACTTTAATTAAGCAAACGATCTTCTCGGTACATTTAAGTCGTGGCTATATGTTAACATGGAGCGAGCTTTTTAATACTTCCTTTATCTATTTCAACTCAAATATATTCAAAAGTTCTAATGTGCACTTTTTATTAGTTTTTGTACGTTTATGGCATTTTCTTTTTTCAACCGAAAGGAACTCCGAATCTGAGGGAGTGTGTTTATTCATTAAGTATAATAAAATGAAATTTAAATAAAATAATTGATATAATTTGAATAATTATATAAGAAAAATATTAATAAATAAATTAAATCAAAAGGACTCACCGCATGTTCCGTCGAGCGCTCGATGGGTGCTGGATACGTCCTGTAAATCTTCGTTTTTGGTTAACTTAAACGCTACAATGTACTTCGATAATGGTCTAAGGCCGAATAATTCACCTATCACTATAAAAGTTCTTTGGCCGAATGCCATTCAAAATTTAGTAATCAAATCACTTGAAACGGGCGCTAATGTGAATCCGTTTTCAAGAATTGTTCGTAATTCTTCTCATCCATAAGTTTATCAATTTCTGAAGTTTCGCTGAGCTTCACTTTGAATAACCAGCCTTTTCATAGCACGATGTATTTCTTGACCCTGGGGTGTCCTCAACTGATGTGTTTTTCTCTACCACAGTTCCTGACACAGGAGAATATAATTCACTCGCTAGCGGTGGGTGCAGAACACAAAATCATTTCGATGATTGTGGGGCCAGTTGAATACGCTGCAACACGAGGAACTGTCGATCCGATGCGAATGTCAGGAATGGCGAACGTGTTTCCGTTAACCAGCTCGTCCCAGACAATGATCAGTAGAGCGGGGGGGGGGGGGGGGGGTTGCCGAAGCCTTGAAAACGAACCAAACGCGGCATCCGCTAATTAGTACTGCTCCAGTGCTGGTTCTTCGGACGGATTGAAATCGTCATCGAAATGGGGCTTGGGTATTGTATGTGTACGAGTAGTTATCAATCGCTGTAATCACGGCAGACCATGGAGTAATTGCGGCTTGTCCTCAATTCAAATGGCGTTGGGTACCCGTATTTATCCTTGCACCATCAACACCGTGATTGCATTGAGAAAGTTTTGGTCAGCTCTAGGTGCACGGCGACTGGTAATAATTAATAAAAAAGTTCACATCACCAGAGTATTCCCCGCAAATTTCAATTGTTGCCTGTTTCGACTCACCAATAAGTTCGTAAACACACTCTCTTATTTTCAATTCTATCACGCGCGCAGATAAGAGATATTTGTTCTTCGCACCTCCGGATAATTTTATTTTATAGTTCCAAATAGTTTTAGATTAAGTTTATGTTGAATCGTCATTTGAGGTGTTTGCACTTTATAAAAATGATTTAATACACATGCCTTGTTTTAACTACTAGTGTGCAATATTTTAGTTTCGAATAATAATTTTAATTTAATTTTAGGTAGGGTTGCGTTTGAGCCATTAAAAGTTTAATATATTAAAAATGGGTCAAGAACTTAGTGAACTTGTTAAGTCCCGCAAAATAAACAGATATGACATTGTATAACTTGTATAGAATGCCTATCGCCTCCTCAGGAGTCACCACTGAATCACTAAAAGCTGGCATTTGACTTTCGTTCAGGGAATCTGATTCCAAGGAATGTTCACGTACTCCCGCAAGGTTCCGGAATCCTTCAAGTCTTCTCGCTAATCCTTTTGCAGTGACCTTCGAAGTTCTTGTCCTTTTGCTTTTGCCACGCTCCTTACGAAATGTTCGAGGCAGCCAATGTGCGTTCGGGATCGTCTTGTGCGATCGTATAGCGCCTGCGATGGCACTTTCGTAATCCTCCGGATCTTCAAGGCCAACGTAAACAAATCAGTTTGGCTTTAAAAATAGCATTTCCGGGAAGTCATCGTTTTTGAGTGTTTTGTTTTTTTTTTTCTTCGGAAAGGTCAGTTGTTGCGAGGATGTGCTGGGTACGTGAAATCAGAAAATTGTGGCAATAAACTTTTAATTTCCTGCAGCAGCTCAAGGGGAACGTCTATTAATGCGTAGATCGATTCCGGGAACACAGTTACCAAATTTTTAAGCTCTCTTCAGCATGCCAACTCTCTCTGCGAACACTTTGATACGCCTTTGTGCTATTTTTATCACTTATTCGTTGAGTTCACAATCACGTTGCAAGAAATTGAACTGTTTCCGGGCGCCAGGAGAGCACAAAGGACAACTTGAATCGATCAATTCCTGTTTAGCATTTCAGTTGGAACTCCCACTTTTAAGTCGGCTGACGGACAGTATCCAAAATGCAAGAGTTTGGAAACGAGATTTCCTTCAACATCACTTTAAGCTCTTCTCAATAAACCGGAACTTTCTTTGCTCGATGAAGAGATTTATAGTCTAACATAAAATCCAACTAATCTATTGCACTCTCTCGGGATGGGATTAGCAATTATCTCCTTCAGCAAAACGAGACTTCTTAAGAGCGTCACGCGCTTTCGACGATGTGAGGTATTCTACATCAAGACTGAGAAATTTCGTCTCTTTCGTCCGCACATTAGTGACCACTCAAATGTCACCAGCAGGATGTACCGTTTTCCGGGGTTTTAAGAAAAAAGCCGTATCATTTACATGCACTGCTGCGTCGTCAATGCCTTCTTAATCCCGTTACACAATTGCTACCAATGATAAAAAAAATAATTCGAAAAAAGGTTAATCCTCCCGCAATCAAGCAACTTTCCAAAGAATGAGCACGACCCCAACAACGTTCCAATTATGAAAGTTTTCCTGATGGTAGAACTAATAGGTATCCACAATAAGGTGATGTTTATCACTTTTAAAACACGCTTTCATTATTTCAATCTTCGTCACTTGGTGACAAATTATTTACGAAATACATATAATTTAATATAGCGCGGCGACTAGCTTTTCAACATTCACAAACAACTGCTCGTTCTCTCCCTTTGCGTCTTTTTTTTTCCCGTCGTCCCGATCGCCGTCCCCGTTTCGTATTTTGAGCTAACACTCATACACCAAGTGTGCACTCACTGACACATAGAACTCGTTTCACGAGAACCTCGGCAAAAGCGCTTGCCTGCCGTTATTTCTAATCGTCCGCACTCTGCTGCGAAACCGTAAGAAACTAAATCGAATTGGAGCACAAGCGTGTGTAAGCACCTCGCGATAAAATTCGCACTTCGATTTTTCTTCTGCGTGCGTTTATTCACATATCCACTAACTCTTGTGTGAATCAAGAGAACTTCGCGCACTCGTAGTCGGTACACGCGATAATTTTGCCTTTTTTTTTCCTCGCGCCGTCCGCACTGGTTGACGATCGTGACCCGACTCCTGGCGCGAGCAAGTTCCCCCATCGCCCAAACAACGGCAAACCCCCGAACCAACACGCTCTGCAAACCGTTCTCTCGCTCGTTCACACACACTTGTCTGGGACTAGCCAACATTCCTCTCACACTTAAAAATATTTGGAACTCGACTATCACGCTAGAAATCAGATTTCTAATCAATTCCCTAAGACAATTTTCATTTCTTCACTGAATAATGTACATTTGTGTTTAACACACCGCGCAAGTCTCATTGCCCCGGCACACTCCACTTAACTCCATGCAATCTTTTCTTTCAGTCGCGACGGAAGAGTCAATCTTCCTCACGCCATGGCAAATTCAAATGCACCTTTCTTCTTTCCCTTCGTCTAACATCCCGTACTCTCCCTGCATTAAATTGAACTTGCCGGATGAAATTAATCATGCAAAATACACGAATTCACGCCAAATTTTAAGCATTTCACAGCACAACAATTCAATAAAATGACCTTTCGCTGGTGTTTTGCCGCCGCGCGCACACTCCGGCGCTCGTCAGTTGCAATCATTTATTTGCTACACTCGCGCATGCTGTGTCCAATGCACTTAAAAATAGCGAGTCATTCTCAAAAACATCAGCTATTAAATTTTGATATTTTTGATGCACCTTCACATATTCTCGACAAATTGAATGTGAATATTTTCACCTTTCAGCGTAGATATTGTTTCAATGCCCTCATTTTTGATATGATCGAGGGGCATTTGTTTGAGCATATCCTGCAATCGATCTGGTATGGGTTTCAGGAGGACATACATATTCCGTAGATCTTTTCGTTTCTCTTGTGATACCATATCTTTGCATTCAGAATAGAGGAAATCAAGATGGTCATTTATAAATTGCTCTTCACACTCCTGACCTCTTCAGTTACTACAGTTGTTCGATAATTAATGTCGGTTTTTTCATGTTTTCAAAGTGAATTTATTTATATTAACAATAAACATCAATCAATTATGTATCGACCATTTTGTTGGATGACCTTTTACCATCTTTCAGTAAGTTGAAAAATTCCACGGTCGAAGAAGCCTTGATTTTTAGAAGCGAAGAACTGATCCAACTCATTTCTAACAGCCTGATCGGATAGAAAGTTTTCCAATTCAAATGGTTTTGAAGGAAGCGAAACAAATGATAGACTGATGGTACTAAGTCAGAACTATAGGGAGGATGCGGCATCAGTTCCCACTTGAGCTCCATTAATTTTTGACGGGTCATAAAAGAGGTTTGGTGTTTGGCGTTATCATGATGGAACATCACGCCTTTGCAATTGGCCGATTCAGGGTGTTTTTTCTTGATTTCTTCATTCAATTTCGATAGTTGGCGACAGTAGACATACGAATCATAGTTTGGTTTCTTGCAAGCAGCTCGAAGTAGACTTCTCGTAATATTGGCTTCAGATGTCGATTGTGGGGAGTCATCTTGCTTGGTCCATGATCGTTTTCAGACTACGTTATCGTAAACAATCCACTTTTCAACACCCGTTATGATTCTTTTTAGAAATGGGTCGTTTTGGTTACGATTCAGCATAGAGTCGTTCATGTTAATGCGTTTGGTGAGATGTATTTCCTTTAATTCGTGAGGAACCCACACATCCAGCTTGTTTACGTAACCAAGCTGTTTTAAGTGCAACGGTTGAATTCGGTAGGTCCAGCTTCGCTGTTATCTCTCGAGTTGTCATACGCCGATTAGTTTCGATTAACCCCTTTATTTTTTCGTCATCAGTAGTGGTTGGACGACTAGTATGTGGTGCATCTTACACATTAAAATTTCCAGTATGAAGGCGAGCAAGCCACCGGTGAGACTGCGTTCAGTAAGGCAGTGCTCGCCATAAACTTCACACAATTTCTTTCGAGTTGCACCGCATTTTTGCCCTTTCGAAGTAAAACAATATAATATGCCGATAACGCTCTCTTTTATTGTCCAATTTCTGGTTTATTTTTAACCAACTTGTTCTTTACTAATGACGCTTAGGTTTTGACTGAAGATAGTCTAAAGTCTAATCTGTAAAAATTTTTTTTTTCGTAGCACTACAGCCCCTGTCGGGCCTTCGCTTAGAGATAGTTAGAGTATCTCATTGTCATGGTCGAATGAATCGGCGCTCCACCAGGTGATATGATCTTTATCACGCTTTGACCGTGTATCCGGCCACCCAGCTGCGATACGTTCTGATTTAAACTAGCACGTATCATAACTGAACAGGCTTATAGTCCGTCCGAAGAATCACTCGAACTGAATATCGTTGACGCCAACGAAACTCGAACCAGAGACCTTCGGCTTACGGGCTTAATGCTCTAACCACTACACCACGCGGACCGCGTCTAATATTTAAAATAGTTTATGATGATATAAGCCGCGCAATCACTACTACTTAAAATATGCAGTTCACAACATGAAATATCGAACAATTCAACACATATATATATATATATATATACCTATACCTGTGTGTATATATGTATATATATATACATATATATATATATATATACATATATACCTGTGTATATATATATATATATATATATATATATATATATATATATATATATATATATATATGCGCATATATAGCCTCACCGTGCGATGGTACTCGTTGACGCCTACTGCCAAAATTTCAGCCAAATCGGATTCATAGTTTTGTTTTGACCGCGTCTGGAAACGGGCGTGTCTGCGTATTTTAGAAAAATGTGGAAAGTGCAATATCGGCCGGTGATTTGATTCTTGTTTTTGGAAGGGAAATCACGCAGCAAAATCATAGAGCACTTGGGTACTCCGACCCTAATAAATTGGTTTCACGAATTTCAACGGGGTCGCACGTTGGTTTTTGATGAACTGTCCCTAGGTATTAGCTAAACTTTTTAATTGGATCATTTCACCCTTTTCACATCAATTTAATGTAAATCTATACGACAAATTTGCTCTACATTTGAAGCTTTATCTAACGTCGCGCGGATATCGATCACTCTTTCGGATGGCTCCGATAGCTTTTTAAATTACTTTTTATGGAATTGTTTGCAGCTAAATATAAATGAGTTGCATATTTTGAATAATAATTTTTCTGAAAAATTATTAGAGAAGAAAAATGTTAGAAGAAGGTGGTTTCGACGTGTGCACTAATTCTCCTCAGGCCATCACACTTAGATACACACCGGTGATGGCGACCACCATGCCCAGAGGTGAGAGAGTGAATTTTTTAATTTTTCTACTTATGCAAACTCAATATGTTTTTGTATCTGCAAGTTATATTCAAGGTAAATTTCTTTTGTAAGTACTTGTATAAGCTAAACTTTTTAATTGGATCATTTCACCCTTTTCACATCAATTTAATGTAAATCTATACGACAAATTTGCTCCATATTTGAAGCTTTATCTAACGTCGCGCGGATATCGATCACTCTTTCGGATGGCTCCGATAGCTTTTTAAATTACTTTTTATGGAATTGTTTGCAGCTACAAATGAGTTGCATATTTTGAATAATAATTTTTCTGAAAAATTATTAGAGAAGAAAAATGTTAGAAGAAGGTGGTTTCGACGTGTGCACTAATTCTCCTCAGGCCATCACACTTAGATACACACCGGTGATGGCGACCACCATGCTCAGAGGTGAGGGAGTGAATTTTTTAATTTTTCTACTTATGCAAACTCAATATGTTTTTGTATCTGCAAGTTATATTCAAGGTAAATTTCTCTTGTAAGTACTTGTATTAGCTAAACTTTTTAATTGGATCATTTCACCCTTTTCACATCAATTTAATGTAAATCTATACGACGAATTTGCTCTACATTTGAAGCATTTGAACAAATGATAGTCTTATCATCATCAAAACTTCCCAGTCAAGCTCTGTCTGTTTGCCGGGTCATCAAAGATGAGTGTGGTCTGGCATTCTCATGATGGAAGACAATTCCCTTTCTATTGATCAATTCTGGCCGGTTTTTTTAATTGCTTGTTGCAACCCGGTTAATTGCTGATAGTACAGAGCCGAACTGAGGGTTTGGCTAAGTTCTAGCACCTCATGATAAATAATTCCCTTCCAATCCCGCCATACACACAGCATAACCTTATTTGGTGTCAATCCAGGCTTTGAAATCGTTTGTGATGATTCACCTTTTTTTGACGATGATCTTTTTCGAACGACGTTCTCGTATCTTACCCATTTTTCATGGCCCGTAATGATTTGCTACAAAAATGGCTGGATTTCATTGCGTTTATTAGCATTTCGCAAATGGAAATTCGGTCGATCAATTTTTTTTTTTGCGTAAATTCATGCGGCACCCAAACGTCGAGCTTCTTTGTGTACCCAGCCTTACGCAAATGGTTCAAAACTGTTTGGTGATGGATATTCAATTCTTTAGCAATGTCATGGCTGCTAATGTGTCGGTCTTCTTCAATTTCATCGACTTTTTCAGTGATTGGTCGACCTGAGCGAGGTGCATCTTTGACATCAAAATTTTCAGAACGAAAGCGAGCGAACCATCTCTTGGCCGTAGAGACCACAAAATTTTTCCACGAGCCAATTTCAATTGCCCGATATATGACAACGAACACCATCTAGTGACAAAAAAGGCTCAATACCCAATATATATACTATATATATATATATATATATATATATATATATATATATATATATATATATATATATATATATATATATATATATATATATATATATATATATATATATATATATATATATATATACACATATATGCATATATATATATATATATATATATATATATATATATATATATATATATACACATATATGCATATATATATATATATATATATATATATATATATATATATATATATATATATATATATATATATGCATATATATATATATATATATATATATATATATATATATATATATACGTACGTTGCCAAATTATTAGACCCACGGACAATATGCGTTGAAGGTGGATATTGCTGCATGATCAAGTACTTTTAAGGTTTTTTTTTATCAGAAAAACAATTAAAAGAAAACAAATATAACGAAATATTTTTTTTAATTCTGTGGTTATTACATCAGTTTTACTCTACGACCTATATTTAGTCAATATTTCGTTGACCCTCCCTTAGCCGTAATAAATGCCTTAATTCGTCGAGGCATGCTTTCTACCCATGACTGCAGTATCTTGCAAGTGAGGATTATGATTTCACTCGAAAATCAATTTTTCAGTAAGCTCTGCTTTTGTTGTTATAACAGATTTTCCTATTTCTCTTTTCAAGAGCTCCCAGGCATTCTCGATGGGATTCATGTCTGGAGAGTTTCCAGGTCACTCCAGAACAATTTTCTTGTTTTGCCGATAGCTTGCGATTTTCTTAGCTTTATGGCAAGGTGCACCGTCGAGCATAAAAATTGGTTTTTTATCCAGTCTTTTAACTGTGGTGTCAGCTCGGTTTGTAAGACTTTTTTGTATTGTTCTTGGCGCATTGTTCTTTCTACAATATAGAGGCGGCCAGTTTCTTTCCCTGATATCACAGACCAGACCATAATAGAAGGAGGATGCTTTACTGTAGTAGCGATGTAGTCGGCCTTGTATTTCTCGTCTGACGTCAGCCGTACAAATTTTATTTTGGTATAAATTTCTGACGTTATGTACTGATTTCATTGATTTGCAATAGTTCAAAACACTTTTTACCTTTCTCCAATCTTCTATGGTGGAGTTTTTGTATTTAAGCGCCCAGTCAAGCCGCTTCTTCATCATGGTTGGAGTCAACTTTGGTTTTCTCACAGGTCTACGTTCTATCAGCCCGTTTTCAGCGAGCCGCCGCTGTGCAGTCCGCTGACATACAAGTATCCGCGTAAGGACGTAATACGTCGACGTCCGCACTGACCCTTCCTTTTTGGCGACAAAGGTATCCCGGAGTTCATTTTTCTTTTGAATTCTTTACGGAATTACTCGAGACACCTGTCACTTTTGCAATATCGTATTACGATAGATTAGTAGCCTTTAAAAGACCACGTACTTCACCAACTTTATTGGGAGAGAGGTCACAATTTTTTCCCATCTAAAATATTTACATAAATTATATTTTCGGCCATTTTATTACTATATGCACACTCAAAACAAATCACTGTGAAAAAAACAAACCAAACAGAAAATAGAGATGCAAACTCACCGTTATTAACAAAAAGAAATCACTTTAACGTTCAAAATTTATCAGTCTAGGTCTGCTTTTTTGTACGTACGAGAATTAATGACATGTATTTTCTTTTCGTTGTGTTGAAAGCCTGAAAATTTCTTTCTTGATGTTGTCAGTACTAGAAATTAAAAACAAAACGAACACGCCGCACACTAAAATATTCACACAATCGTTCTTTGAAGTTAGAAAATGCAATTATTTTTGCTTGGGTCTAATAACACTGTATACATATATATATATGAATATATATATATATATATATATATATATATATATATATATATATATATATATATATATATATATATATATATATATATATATATATACATATATATATATATATATATATATATATATATATATACAAATACAATATATATATATATATATATATATATATATATATATATATATACATATATATATATATATATACAAATACAATATATATATATATATATATATATACATATATATATATATATATATATATATATATATATATATATATATATATATATATACAAATACAATATATAAAAAAGCCGTTGGGCCTTGCTTAGTTGTGTGAACAGACGCGTTTCGACTACTTTGAGTCATCTTCAGTGTCTAAAGGATGCGTTGAAGGGAACGACTTTATATAGTCGTAGGATGGGTTAAGCGGATGGGTAATTAGCGAATGGGTAATTAGCGGATCGGTAATTAGCGGATGGGTAATTAGTGGATGGGTAATGAGGTCAGGAAGTAAATTACTCAAGTGCTAAATTATACCAGGTAGAGGGATATTATGTTTTTGTTTTTTTGCTTGTTGGCTGTCCGTTTGTTCTGTTTCATCTCGTTTCCGTTTTCGTCTAAGAGTGTGGTCTAGTACTGAGAAAATTGCGTCGGAATTGGTAACAAGTTGTTCGTTGATAATATCACCGTCTGTCTTTCTATGTTTATAAATTTCAAGCCTTTCTAGGATGTCAGGTCTCGGTCCTTTGCTTTGTTTGTGTAGCAATTTCATAGAGTTAGTCATAGCGTCGGGCTCATGTGCGCGGTTTTGTAGGTGCGTCGCATAATTGGAGTCTACCTTGTTGTATAAAAAAGATCGTAAGTGCTCTTTGTATCTTGTCGTTAGTTTTCGTGTTGTCCTTCCTATATATACAATGTCGCAGTCCTTGCATGTCAGTTTGTATATGCCGCTGTTTTCGTATATTGATGTGTCATTCCGTTTTGGTTTCAGTTTGTTTCCAATGTTGTTGTTCGTTTTGAATGCAGTTTGCAATTTGTATTTCCTAAGGAAGTTTGATAGTTTGTATGTCTCTTTGCCTACATATATATATATTCCATTCATAATAATACAAAATACAGCTTATATACAGTCTGTAGTTTAAACGCTTAAAGTTTTAATATATTTTCGAATGTGTCTTGTATTAATTTTATTGTGGACAAAATCACGGTATAACGAGTTCACAAGCGCACAAAAAAAAACAAATTCAATTATTTCTATTTTTGAATTGACATTCTAATATTTTTGCAAAAACCATATGATAATTTTTTACTAGTATTTTGTTTATTTTGAAACGTAGTAGTTAAGATTGTATTAGAAATAAAGAGTTTATGTCAAGACTTATAAATATATTGTTTCTTTAAAAATGTAAACTGAAATTGCTGTAAGTGTAATTTGAATGTTATTTAAGAATGTGGAATTTAATAATATTAATACGAGGTGCAATATTTAATTATAAAAGCATTATCGAGAAAGAGAAAAGTAATTTCCGTTTAAAAAGTTCAAAAGACTACAAAAAAGTAAATGTTAAAGACGAAATGTAAGACATTGAAATCGACTATGTTAACACAAATATCGCGAATAATAATGAATTGAATTAATAAAGACGATTTAACTAAAATTAACGACGCTCCAAATATCTAAGGGCCTTTGTCATGACAATCGTCATATATATATATATATATATATATATATATATATATATATATATATATATATATATATATATATATATATATATATATATATATAAAAGATATATATATATATATATATATATATATATATATATATATAAAAGATATATATATATATATATATATATATATATATATATATATATGTATATATATATATATATATATATAAAAGAGATATATATATATATATATATATATATATATATATATATATAAAAGATATATATATATATATATATATATATATATATATATGTATATATATATATATATATATATATAAAAGAGATATATATATATATATATATATATATATATATATATATATATATATATATATATATATATTCTTCTTCTTCTTAGCACTACAGCCCCTCTCGGGCCTTCGTTTCCTGCAAATAGCGCCTGCAACTGTCTCGGTCCATTGACCGCGTCCTCCAATTCCGAAATCCGAGCAGCGATGAACTGTCGTCGTCGACCGAGTTTCCTCGGTTTCCCCACCGGCCTCCGGCCTTCAGTTCTCCCAACGAATACCTTCTTGGGTATCCGTTGTTCGTCCATACGATTCATGTGTCGAGCCCATTGCAGTTTCCGCAGTCTTACAAGCATTGAGACCTCCGGTTCGTCAAAAATTTCATACAGCTCATGGTTGTATCGAATTCGCCATTGGTCCCCGTCTAGTTTCGCTCCGATTATTCGCCTCAGGACCCATCGCTCAAGACGTTCAATATATTTGCAGATGCTTGGGTTAGAGTCCATGTTTCACACCCATAGCATAACACAGGTCTTATCACAGATTTGTATACTTGAAGCTTTGTTTTCCTGTGTACGCAGCTGGTCTTCAAGATCGTCAATACTGAATAAAATATTTTATTTGCGAGCTGTATTATTCGGCGTATTTCGTCTCTTTCATTGCCCGTTTTCGTTATTTTGGCGCCTAAATACACAAACTCAGTAACATTCTCGATACTGTATTCGCCAAGTGTGATATTTTATGTACATATTTGAGGTATCTTTCCTCGACTGCGTCATGAACTTAGTTTTATTTTCATTAATTTGTAGCTCTACTAGTTTTGCTTCGCTGTCGAGTTTCAGGAAAAGTTCTTTGGCAGTTGTTAATGACCGTGACAAAATATTGATGTCGTCCGCATAGGCGAAGAAGGTGGAATTTAATAATATTAATACGAGGTGTAATATTGTTTTATAAAAGCATTAACGAGAAAGATAAAAGTAATTTCCGTTTAAAAAGTTCAAAAGACTACAAAAAAGTAAAGGTTAACGACGAAATGTAAAACTTTGAGCCTTTGTCACGACAATCTTCACATATATATATATATATATATATATATATATATATATATATATATATATATATATATATATATATATATATATATATATATATATATATGTAGGGATCCGAATGGAAGGAGCAAATAAAGAAATGCGCCAATTGTAGGTTTTAAACGTTTTATTAAAACCGTGACGCGCATCAGCGAGAGACTCCCGTCAAGTCACTTCTCTCTCAAGTACATTTTCAACAGAAAGTAGGTCCATTATGAAACGTCATTGCTAATATAGTCAATCACAAAAATATTCAAATGTTTTATCCGATATCGTTCCTACAGATCGGCCGTCCTGACCTATGCATCGCCCTCGATGCAGCTGTCTTCGAATCCGCGAAACCCGTCAGCAATGGAATCGATCGACGTCGGATAGGGCTTTAGGTTGTCAGCTGAGGTCCCCGTCTCATTCGGCCCTTCGTGCTCGCCGACCTTTTTCACCCGATAACGATCTTTCTTTAGAACGGCGGTTACTTTGTATGGTCCGAGAAACTTGGAATGCACCTTCAAACCAGCTCCGAATTGAGTTCTTCGTATGGCTACTAAGTCTCCGTCTTTATACTTTCGTGCCGCCTTACGCCTCTGGTTGTAATTACGCCTGTTTTCCTGTTGGATTTTCGAAATGTTTTGAAGCGCTTCTTGCCGGAGAGCCGATCGATGTTCCTGGAAACAGTTCATGATTTCCTCGTCAATAGCAGCTCGTAGTTCATCGTTGTTACTTAGATGCATTGTCTGTCCAAACATTACTTCAAAAGGACTCATACCAATACTTCTACTGTAGGCCGCGTTGATCTGCTGCTGAACTTTTTCTACATGTTTATACCATGTCGCAGGATTATCAATGGATAATTTCGTAAGAATCGGTATTACAATTCGATTGATTCGCTCAATCTGACCGTTTCCGCGAGGAACTCCCGTTGTCGTTCGCACATGGTGAATTCCCTCTTGGCGACAGTATTCCTCGAACGCTTTTGATGTGAAAGATGCCCCTCGATCGGAAATTATTCGTCTAGGATTTCCAAAAATAGTGGATTGCCTCTGCAACCTACCAATTACTTCATCGGCGGTAGTTGATTTGGTCGGATACAGCCAAACAAATTTGGAGAAAGCATCAACGATTACAAACAAATGGTTATAGCTCTTGTTCGTCGACGGCATTGGTCCTAGATGGTCAATATGGTATGTCTGCAGCGGTTTATCGCTTTTGTCGACGGTGTTCAAAAATCCTTCCGTCTTGCCTTGCTTTCGTTCCGCAAGAATACAGTTTACGCAGTTTGTTATAAACTTCTCGATTTTTTTGCGCATCTGAGGGAACCAATATTCTTGTAGCACTATATACTCGGTTTTCTTCCAATCAAAATGTCCTTGTTCGTGGCAACGCCTGATAATGTCGTGCTGCATCGTATTTGGTACAACTAACAGAGTCTTTCCGTCCATCTCACGATATAAAACATTCCCTTTCAACGTGAATTCGAGCGTCTTCTTGTTATTGCCATCTTCCAATATTTTAATCAGCTGTTCGTCGTTACGTTGCTCATTTTTAATCTGTTCCAGAATGATGTTGTCCATTCGCTGAAGAACACATACGTCTGCAGGATATCTGCTTAATGCATCTACATACTTCATTAATGATCCCGACCGATGCTCCACAATGTAGTCGAACTCTTCCAATAACATTGCCCAACGTGAAACTCGAAGACACAAATCTTTTTTCGCCATCGTTCTTGCGAATGCTTGACAATCCGTCACTATTTTAAATTGTGCGCTCAGCAGATATACACGGAACTTCTTCAATGCTTGCACTATTGCCAGAATTTCCAATTCGTAGCTAGTATATCTTGATTGAGTTGGGGTCGTCTTCCAGCTGGCATAATGAATAGGATGCATCATTCCATCTTCCGAATCTTTCTGCATAAGAATCGCACCTAATCTGTCCTTAGATGCGTCGGTGTGTAGTTCTGTTGGTGCTCCCGTCTTATACAACCTCAAAACTGGGTTTGTTATCAGTGCAGTTTTCAACTGCTCGAACGCGTTCTTTTGCTCCACGCCAAACTCAAAAGAGACTCCATCTTTCAATAAATTGGATATAGGTCGCGCAATTACTGCATAGTTAGCTATGAATTTGCGGAATGCACCCGTCAAACCTAAAAAGCTTCGAACGTCCTTAAAGGTTTTAGGCGTTGGGAACATCGAGACGTCTTCTTCGGTGATGGTTTGATTGTACCATTTTCAAGGATATACCCTAAGTATTCGACTCGTTTGGCCATGAAATCACACTTACTCCAGTTTATCATGACGCCGAAATCACTCGAGATTTCTAAAACTTTTCTCAGTTTTTCTAGACTTTCTGCTTCACTCCGTGCCGGGATAATAATGTCATCCAAGTAGGTCAAAACGACGCCTTTCGCAGTCAATTCCCGATAAATAGTTTTAACATGCCTTTGGAAAACAACTGGTGAATTACTCAGACCAAAAGGTACTCGAAGAAATTCAAATTGTCCGTCAGGTGTCACAAAGGCTGTGTATTTCACACTCTCCTTCTCTACAGGTACGTGGAAAAATACGTTTTTCAAATCGAGCGTGGTGAAAAGTCGAGTCTTGTAATCGGTCTAGCTGGTCTTCTATTAGCGGAAGCGGATATGGGTCGCGAATAATTTTCTTGTTCAACATTCTGTAATCCACGCATAATCTGGCGTCTCCGTTCTTCTTCTCAACCAACACGATGGGAGATGCATATGGCGAAGAGCTATATCGCACGATACCCTCTCTCATCCAATCATTGACTATGTCTGTTACAACCTTCCGTTGTTTGTCCGACAGTCGTCGCGGACCTTGGTGAATCGGAACTTCGTCGTTAAGAACCAAGCGCATCTCGATTCCTGTCTCTTTTATTTTGTTTGGTATATACGCTTCGATGAGATTTTTGACTTTCGCTTTTATAGATGAGTCATTGATATGGCACAGGTCAACTTCACACTCGTCTGGATCTGGGCTGACACTTAAAGTTTTCAAGTGATCGTAAACGCTTTCGTCATTCGCTCCTTGTTGACTGATGACTTCTTCCGGTTGTTGATTGGCGTTGTCGATTATTATATCCTTCTCATTCTTTGTTGATTGTTGAGCTGCTTCGGAGTTATTTTCGCCTACAATTCTTACAGTAGCACTCCGAATTATTATTGTTATTTCTACGAACTCCGATAATTCACCACGAAGCAACAAGTTATATGGGAAAGTCGAATCCGGCACTACATGAATCGTAAGGGTTAAACGAACACCGTCTATTGTAACCGTCGTGGTAAAATCACCAAGAGTTTGCTGACTGCCAGAGCCAATGCCACCAAATCTAACATAATTTTTCTCAAGACATGGAGCGTCTAGTCCGTCATAGATACTACGTTTTATTAAATGGAGATCACTACCCGAATCAAAAACTGCACGAATTGTTCTTTTGCATATTTGTATGTCTTTATAAGTCTTCATATCCGCTAATTTTAACGCATCACATCTAACCTTCGGGATGTTCACTCGCGGGGTTGGGCACTTGCTTGCAACATGGCCAAAATCACCACATGAGAAGCACTTTGTTCCCTTCCTTTTATCAGGACAGTCTTTACCGAGATGATTGGAATTTCCACAGTTAAAACTGCGTTTGCCAGACTTAGTATCCGGTATATTTTTTTCACGTAACGGATACTTTGATTTTATTCGCGATTTTATAGCCTCGTATTGAATTAATTTTTGTCGTAATTCCTTTATCGAGCTCGCACCATATAAAATTGTTTTATTACGCTCATCGTCTGGAATACCGTCAATGATGTATTGTATCTTGGCCTCCAACTCGATCTCGGCGTAACTCGCGATATCTAAGACACGATAAACATATTCGTTCGAACTTTCACTCGGCAACTTTCGAATTTCAGTCAATTGTTTGTGAATGTCTTTGCTATTAGCTATCTGTCCGAATTCTACACACAGCGAGCTACGTAATTGATCCCATGATTTTGCGGAGCACTCAAAACCGACAAACAATTTCGCTGATCCACGTAACAATTTCTTCGCGTACACTACTCGTTGCATATCATTCCACCCACACATTTCCGCGGTTTCTTGAAAGTTTTTTAACCATCTTTCAATATTTTGGTATTTATCGCCACTAAATGTTTCCAGCGAGTCTTCAACATCGCGATATGACAACATTGTTTGCCTAAAAGACACCGCACTACATTCAGAGGGCGTTCGGTCAATTTCACTTGCAGCCACTTCCTCTTCCTCGTCGTCCTCGTTCTCTGACATCGTCGCAGCACGTAATCGTTCACGTAAAACTGCCTTTTTTCCGCCGACTGGCAACTCCAAAGTACGCAATCGTTCCCTGATTTCTTCCACAGTCAACGAATCAATATCCATCTTAGCAACGGCCACTGAGCTCCTCAGTCGTTCGCGTAGCACCGCTTTACTTCCCGTTGGTACTTCGCTTTCTTCATCCGGCATATTAAATAATAATCTTCCGAACAATTTACTCTTTGTTTTCGTCTTGATCGCGTCGTCGTCAACCGAACACGTATAGACACGGAATCTTCTTGCACCAAAACCGTCTACTTGTCCTTGAACGCGTCGCCGTCTATCGAACACGTATGGACACGAAATCTTCTTGCAGCAAAACCGTCTATTTGTCCTTGAACGCGTCGCCGTCTATCGAACACGTATGGACACGAAATCTTCTTGCAGCAAAACCGTCTATTTGTCCTTGAACGCGTCGCCGTCTATCGAACACGTATGGACACGAAATCTTCTTGCACCAAAACCGTCTATTTGTCCTTGAACGCGTCGCCGTCTATCGAACACGTATGGACACGAAATCTTCTTGCACCAAAACCGTCTATTTGTCCTTGAACGCGTCGCCGTCTATCGAACACGTATGGACACGAAATCTTTCACCGTCTAGAACTTTCGTCTACTTTTACTTCTATTTTCATTTCAATAGTTACTCCATTTTTTGGCGAATCCCGGTTGAGCCCCCACTTGTAGGGATCCGAATGGAAGGAGCAAATAAAGAAATGCGCCACTTGTAGGTTTTAAACGTTTTATTAAAACAAATAGGCAGAAACTTCAAGGAATAATTTAAACATATTTTCCGTGACGCGCATCAGCGAGAGACTCCCGTCAAGTCACTTCTCTCTCAAGTACATTTTCAACAGAAAGTAGGTCCATTATGAAACGTCATTGCTAATACAGTCAATCACAAAAATATTCAAATGTTTTATCCGATATCGTTCCTACATATATATATACATAAAAAAATATATATATATATATATATATATATATATATATATATATATATATATATATATATATATACATATATATATGTATATATATATATATATATATATATATATATATATATATATATATATATATGTCTATATATATATGTATACATATATATATATATATATATATATATATATATATATATATATATATATATATATATATATATGTCTATATATATATATATATATATATATATATATATATATATATATATATATATATATATATATATATATATATATATATATATATATATATATATATATATATATATATATATATATATATATATAAAGAGGTGGCCAAAAGTGATCGGACAATACAAGAAACAAGCAATAAAATACTTTTACGAGCATAAGCTTTGAAATGAAATAAAAATTTTTCCCTTATATAAAAGTTACTTGTATTCTCAATTAATTGCACAAAAAAATAAAACAGAAATAAAAAGATTTTCACAAGAAAATTAACAACTAATTCAAATTCACATTGCATCAAGTGGACAAAAGTAATCGGACATTTTGAAAAGTGTGAAATTAGTCATTGAAGTTTGGAGCAATTCTTTTCTTTTCATTTCCGAGTTTAAAAGGGAATTCCCCTAATTATATGTTGATATGTGTTTTTCTGATATCAGTCATTTACTTGTCAGTTTTAAGTGAAGAAAGTTAAACATGGCTAAGAATCGCAAAGAAACCTGTATACATGAAAGAAAAGTTATAATAAAGTTGTATAAAGAGAATAAATCCTTTTCTGAAATATCAAAAATAATTGGAAGAAGTCGTTCGACAGTTTTCGATATCGTGAAACGGTTCAGAAAAAATAATCAGGTGGAAAACGAAATTAGGAGTGGTCGACCATGTAAACTAACAGAGACAGACGCACAAAAAATCTTAAGAATTGTTAAAAAGAATCCGACTACAACGTCCAGAAGTATTAGGGATCAATTAGCAGATGTAAATGGTACCAATGTTAGTGCCCGGACTATTCGTAGAGCTCTCAGCCGTGCTGGTTATCAAGCGAGAGTACCTCGAAAGAAACCACTAATTAGCAAAGTTAATAAGAAGAAAAGATTATGCTTTGCAAAAGAATTTAAAAGCAAGCCACTCGACTTTTGGACTCTTATAATATTCTCTGATGAGAGTAAGTTTAATATCTACCACTCCGACGGCAGGTCGTTGGTGTAGAGAATTCAAAATAGTGAGCTTCATCCCAAAAACATTCAACATACAGTAAAACACGGAGGTGGCTGTGTAATGGTCTGGGGTTGCATGGCTGCCAACGGTGTAGGAGAACTTGTTTTCATTGACGAACCTATGGACAAACTAGGTTACTTGTCGATTTTGAAAGAAAATTTGAAAAAAAGTGCACAAAAATTGGGTCTTGATGGTCATTATTTGTTCCAGCAAGATAATGACCCAAAGCATACAGCTCATGATGTTCGTATGTGGCTCCTTTTCAACACTCCTGGTCAATTAAAAACACCACCGCAGTCCCCAGACCTAAATCCCATCGAACATCTTTGGGATCATCTGGATAAAAAAATAAGGAACCATCACATTACTAATAAAAGTCAACTGAAGACGGTGTTATTAGAAGAATGGGACAACATTACTCCGGACGTTACCCGTAAGTTGGTACAGTCTATGCCCAATAGGTTAACAGAAGTTATAAAACAAAAAGCATACGCAACTAGATATTAAAAGCCTATGTTCTAATGGAATCATCAGAAAGAAAAGTATTACAATTGAACGTCCGATTACTTTTGTCCACTTGATGCAATGTGAATTTGAATTAGTTGTTAATTTTTTTGTGAAATTCTTTTTATTTCTGTTTTATTTTTTTGTGCAATTAATTGAGAATACAAGTGACTTTTATATAAGGGAAAAATTTTTATTTCATTTCAAAGCTTATGCTCGTAAAAGTATTTTATTGCTTGTTTCTTGTATTGTCCGATCACTTTTGGCCATCTCTGTAT